>OX422209.1:747824912-748424912 GCA_949130495.1 Sambucus nigra | reverse complement strand
CCCAACCGGCTCCACTGGCCTTAATTAATAATTCAACTTCCAATTTACGGATATAATTACCTGCTCCTATTATGACCGAGGTACTAAACTCATATACTAATGACCAAACATTTTCCTACTTCCAACCTTACGCTAATTTTCATGCGTGGAATGTCTCGCAAAGCAAAATCCAAGCAAGGAACCCCCCCCTCCCCCCGATACACTACTACCTAGCATTGTCGTTTATCGAAATCTATTAGGCCCTCCTTCCATAGCATGTACCCCTTTATTCCGTCTCTTGACAGAAAAGTTACATCTCTTCCTGTAATTACACTTAACAAAGAAGATTTCATCAATTGAACTATCGTTCAGCATTGGTCGTAATCACATTCCATAAACCTCGAATACATAAAATTGGGATTCTCGAAATCCCTTCCCCAATCATATGGGTATAACTCTCAACTCCCACATCTCTAAAGTATAGATATATCAATGCGCTCTTCATATCACCAAGTCCTGAGCGCTAAACGTAATAATGAGTTAAATATTTTCGCCCAACGATAAACCCATTACATACTGAATCTTAACAACAAAGCCCATACAAACACCAGGATCGAATATCTCGATCCCACTGTCCCCTCCGAAGTTTCTAGAATAGAACATATAAGTGCGAGTCCGACCCTCTCGTAGGTGAGGCCTCACCAGAACAAAACATGTTGCACTAATGCAACCATTCCGATAGCCTTGCAATAACTCCCTACAATCGTACTACCCATTACTATAAAGTTATAACCAAGATAATATCATACTCGTATATCACATTACTAAAACGAGTAATCTCAATAAAGTATATTACACTATTAATACACCCATTTATCCTCCGCGGATAGCATTAAAGATAATCCTGCTACACTAGGGAAAATATTAACATAATAATAATGTTTATAGTTATACGCACTAACTCGTCTCACATGTTAATCTATCAATGAACAAAATATAGTGACTCGTTCGTGTCACATAAAACATGCCTCATCCTCTGAGGATAAAACTCGTACTTCTACCTTGCCAATCGTCTTGACTGCACGAAGGGTCCCCAGACGTAACACGTCTGTCCAAACTAAAACAAAATCTAATTTAATCATTGTCCTTTACTAGGCATCCTACTCTTGTCCCTTTACTCACTTTGGGAAAACATTAATGCATATGAATCACTCTCCATAAAATACCTCTACACATGATCCACTTATCACCTGTCATACAAACCATATTAGGATTGTCCTTCTCGGACTTTGGCACGCTCAATTACTGGTGGCTACCCCCATTGTTCCCTTAGCTTTGTTGGCCTTAGGGAACATGCTATTGACTTCAATAACCCTTACTGAATTCACCATCGCTTGGTAAGAATTTAGATATCTGAATCATTGAAATGAGTCCCCCGATGGGTCTCCCCCTTGCGGTGTTTTACTAACTACTTTTCATCTAAACTCACTTTCCAATAAGTCTTCCAAATATTTTATCTCCCTTCATAAGAGCGTTAACATCTCTTCGGACGACGCGTGACATTGTCACCATATGGATCGACTATCCAACAGAATTCTCTTTAAGTGTTGTCAATCTTTCCTCACGAGTCTATTTCCCACTTGAAATCTTCTCTACCATTGGTATTCACTACCGCTGATACAAAATTTGCTAAAAGTCTAAATCCATTTACAAATGGACCCCTGTCCGGCCCTTCTGTAATGGGTTCAGCATGACGTTCATATCTTATCCGAAATAATTGATGAAAGAATGTGCAGTTAAACTATACCTATGGTCCTTTCATTGATGCAACATTTCACCACTAACGGTGGTGGTTGACTCCCACTATTGTAACTTTTCTTCCCTAAGTCAAGAAAAATTTTACCCCGAATTTTCACTTCTAGTTAACCACACTCCACTATATTTTCAAGCCTTTGAATATATTACCTTCGTTGTTTAACACAAACAATTCCCGCATGTCTAGAATTTTCGCTGATGACTCTCCTTAATTTGACCTTTCGATCCTCTCACAAGCGCACCACGTTGGGTGGGTCAAATTTGTCCTCACTTTTGACTATAGCAGCACTTGAAATTTGTAGGTTGCGTCCTAGCCGTCTTTACAGTCCTGGCCTCTCATTCCCTAATAGGGGTGACCTTGACTACGGTTATCATTCTTAAATATACTTTACAGCCTCGACTGAGCCCTACCTCCTGATGTTTGCCTAACGGCCCTCGTCTAACATCCTTCATCGCTCGTCACAGGCACAAATCCAAACACAATTAGAATGAACTAATATACATATGTTATAGCTGGAGAATGGAATCTCACCATAGAAACCAACAATCCTAACATAGGGCTTTATATCAAACAAAGCAATGCTGGAAGCATAATAAGCCGCACAGATCTTATAGGACACTAGAACTTGATGCTCTGATACCACCTGTGACACCCTGCCTAATTAAATATAGGGTGATCAGTCATTTATTAAATTAAAAATCAAGGTGGATGGTTGGTTCATTCTTAGCATCACTGTCGTAAATCAAATTCCAATTTAACACCCTAAATAATTAAGCTAAGTGTCAAAACAATTTAGAACCTTATTTCCATTTTATTAAGTCCAATTATGAAAAACTTCTTAATAACCAACAGTTTAAGATTTCATAAATACTAAGGATGAATAATAGCACACAAGAATTTAAATCATCTAAATAAACCAAACCAGTTTAAAACTATAAATGAAACCATCCTGACAATATTTAAAACCCAAAGGGTACCAAATACTGAATATAAAAGAACATTAACCTCTGAAAAATTCAACTGAATAGGGAAACGAGCGACACATGCCCTAACTAATAAGAACTAAAAATAAGAGTGGATTCAACAATGAGGTTGTCTAAGCAATGGCCTGCAACTCCCACCTAAGCTGCAGCGCGTCCGTTCCAAGGAATCTAAGCCTGACGCCCCTGTGGTTGGGCACTTGTAATATATACGTATATATATATATATATATAAGAGAAAAGAAATAACAAGAAACGGGTCAGAGCCCGAGTATAAAACAATTTAAATTAGTTTAGCAAGTCTTTAAAATGCTTACCAGCCAATGTAACAACTATATTAGTAAGCGACACTCTCTTGAGAATTTCTCACATCTCCTCTACTGTGCACGCCTACCGTACTAGTAATCTCTGAAGTTCATTTTAACTTAACCTTCCCATAAAGTTTCATATCGCTAACTATGATGGCTAAGGTAATTAATTTCTGAAATATAAGCTCTCATATCTATCTTATTTTATATCAAAAATAGTCTAGTGGTGTCACAAAATTTTCAAACACTTATAATAAAGTCGGAGTATTTACTCATTACTTAACTACTTTTATGCACAGTATAAAGTTCCCATACTTAAGAATAAATATATATATATATATATATATTAGCCACTCATATAATATATATACTATCGGCACCGCGCATAAAATCTATGGTGCTGGCATACTCTGCTATCAAGTCCCCATATCACACATATTAAGTTAAATACTAGTTCGGAATCACTCTCGAACTGTATTAACATAAAACACATAGAAATGGAGGCAAAGCATATTTCCAAGTTACTAAGAGGTCAGCACATACCCTCACGTCTCTTAGGACCGTCTGACTATCAATCAGATAGCCTGTACCAAGGAATCCCATGTTCTAGGGTAGGAGTTAATATCCTCCTAAAGGACCAATCGAGATAGGAACCTCCTGACACAGAAACCCTCGTGATAGCAAGTAGCCCGAGTATGATTTTTATACATATATATAATATATGCACAATCACAAAGTCATATATATATATAAATATCCACATTTCTAAATTAGGTGCGCTCACGACCCATAATTATAATTATCCCTTATTAACACATTTTACTCGATTATTTTGCATAACGGACTCGTCATTTTTATTCTCATTTATAATTCATGTCATACTCACTTCTCCTCTCTCGAAGTATTCTAAGTATAATTTTTGTAGGCACACACTCACTCACCTCCTGGTCTAACTCCCTTACGATCCTCGATCTATCTATTAAACATACGCATGTTTTCTTATACTCAAAAATAATTTCTCGTTAACCCAAAATCTCCTAATGGTCTTCTATATATCTCATTATACCCTAATAATAGTAATTAAGGGTTCCTATGCATTTTAACCGGATTAAACCATCGGACGAGAATTATGCAATTTTCTAGGAGGGGTCGATCGATCGATGTTCTTGATCGATCGATCGATCTAGAAGTTATGACGAAGCCTGCTCTTTTCCAGTTACGGGTTTACCTCTACAACTTTAAGAAAATCTACACTAACAATTCCCAAACTCCCAATTAACAATACTACAAGTATTATATACCTAAGAGCAAGATTTCCTACGTAAAATATGTCCGAATTCATCAAGTATCATGATTTAATGGGGTAAAATTCGTATAAACTACAAGAACCCTAATTTTCTTTTAGTTTCCATTCTTTCAATTCTTTCCCATATTTCTTACTTCCAATACCATACAAATTCGTGGCTTATCATCTATATGTTAATTAGATGTCCACAATATGTCTACTTCCTCTACACATATGATTTGAAATCTCCAAAAATATAATTTCTTCCATGAAACATGTTCTAAACAACCCTAGACTAACATGATTGAAACATTAACTAAAATAAAGCAAGATAGATACTTGCCTGGAATGTGGGTTTCTGAATTATGGACGAAAGTGGTATGGTTGCGTTCCTTGCCGTGCGATCTATGCTTTGGCGGTGGTGGCGGTGTAAACGGTCGAGTCCTTGGCCTTGAGTTGCTTAGGAAGCTCTCCACCCCCTTCTCTAATGGTTGTTCTTTTCTTTTGTTTTTGTTAACCCTAGCAGGAAACTCCTAAAGGCTGATTTATCCTTAGGAAATTCGTGGGTTTAATTACCCAAAAATGTAAAATGTCTAAAATACCCTCCCGGGATGTCAATTGGGCTTAAAAACGCCCCGAGACCCAAATTAAACCCCCGGGTACATTATTTTGACTATCTAAACCCTTTCGAACACATTGGCGCACTCGAAATGACTATACGGGTGACTTATAATTTATTCACTCTTAATAATAATAATTTAATCTCGACATGACACAGGCGCGTCCCGATTTAATTTCCACAATTATCAAATTATATACTTATGATAATTTAATAAATTCAATTCTACATATTACTCAACTCAATAAGTAATATTTAACATATCAACAATTTCACAATAATTACTAACTCTCGTCACGCTAGTAACATTTAAAACAAATTTCAGAATTAATATTAAATTAATTTATCTCAATTAAATTTAATAAATCCCTAAATTTAAAAGCCATAAAAATACGAGGTATTATAGATACCTTATCAGTACGCAAACTATCTACATAGTAAGGTGCTCAATCACTATAGCCCCCGCCTCATAGCAAGCACTCTCTCATTAAAGAAACTTCACATTGTGCTCCTATCCGGCAACATTCGCATAAGACACGCCTATACATTATTAATTCCCATTATTAATATCGTTAGGAGGTCGTACCTCACTTCGGGTCAACTACTCCTATATTTTTTTTTAAAATACGAAACTCCCATTCTAAGAGAAACCATACGAATATCTGACCACTCTTGTTCGCATAAAACAACCGTGGTAATTCCACCGTAGTCATTAGACTCTAACTCGACAAATCCAAAATTCTGATTATCCGCTCACCTCTAAACATACAGAGCGAGAATAGTTAAGGTTTTTCCACACCAAAACCTTAATAAGCACCTCGTTCACAACAAACAGGTACGAGTGCTTCCACGGAACTCTACTATACTATATTTCACTTGCTAGCTATATCCGTTATGGAAAAGAAATGATCACCAAGATTCCAAAATTACCTTCACGCGGCTCCACTAATCGTTAATCATCGTGCGCCTACTCCCCGGATATGGGTGATACATCCTACTCAAAATGAAATGTTACCCCCGTTGCTTCTTGAAATCCCATATTGAAGGTGGGATTCAAAAATCTCATCCTGATTCAGAAAATAATACCATGTTGTACCACGTACCGGCTCGATCCTTCCTTTCAAAGGAAAACTGAGGCACACTAGTTAATATTGTAAATCACCCCAAGGGAATATCAATCACTTCCTTCTTGGGCAACTTGTTACACATGTTTGGATGAACCCGTGATATTTCCTTGAGGATGGCAAACCATCCAAGAAACTTTATCGACTTTACCGGGCTCTTCTATTACAGGAATTGTCGATAGCCCCAAAATTCTCTAGTTGATCCTCTTATTCCAATCGATCTCTATCTATGAGTGGTGCATGCAGATATTACTCACTATGTCCCGCTAAACATCGACTGTTACTTGAAATGTCTCACATTAAGTGACACTTAATACTCCCCTTCTTTCCTTGGCGTATACCAAAAATTCCGACTCGTGCACTTTTCTCCACGATGTGCACTTCTGGACCTTTTATACCATACAAACATCATCACTCTTTGTATGTGCAAGTCTCTATCACATTTAACTAATTACAACTCCACTCCGAGTGTTCTCCATAATAATTAAATTCTATCCTTCTCAAGGAATACCCCTTTTAAATGGCTTCCCACAGCCTTTCAACCAAATTCGGGTGTGTTACTCTAATCGCACACGTATATATGGATTATCGTTCTTCATGCGACGCTTAATCCACTATACCACTTCCACCTCGTTATGCTAGTCCCACAAACATATATTCCACACGTCCATTCCCATGTCCCTTGAACTCGGACGATTCTAACATCAGCTAACCAGGATGCCCACATTTTGTAACACCTTGACCACCCGGGGAGAGCGAACGGTGCGCTACTCATCGATAAAACTACCCAAATCTAACAAAATAAAAGGAATAGAGCATATAAATCCCACAACAACAAAAGAGAAACCACTAATCTCAAATCTATTCAGATAAGTACAATAATTCTCTCGAATAAATACAACAACTAAAATAAATCACTAATGCTCTATACATCAAAATAAATACAAGTCTTCTATCTTGTATTAAAAAATCTTCCCAGATAATCCATGCTAAAAAATCATCCTAACTCTTTATTCCCCTTGTGTTCCGAACGTGATTACAACACTTGGGTACTCTCAATCACCCTAGAAATTGAAATTTTAAATCCTCCTTATCATCGTTCCACCCCTCAACTCGTGGTGATAAAACAAAACTTTCAATGCTTTCTTACTACACAACCGGCTCTAGTGGTCTTAAATCATAATTCAACTTCCAACTTATAGATCTAATTACCTGCTCCTATTACGACCGAGGTACCGAACTCATGGACTAATGACCGAACGTCTCCCTATTTCCAACCTTACGCTAAGTTTTATGCGTGGGGTGTCTCGCAAAGTTAAATCCAAATAAGGATCCCCCCTCCCCCCCGATACACTACTACCTAGCATTTTCAGTTATCGAAATCCGTTAGGCCCTCCATCCATATCATGTACCCTTTTATTACGTCTTTTGACAGAAAAGTTACATCTCCTCCCGTAATTACAATTAACAAGGAACATTTTTCCAATTGCACTATCGTCCAGTATTGGTGGTAATCACATTCCATAAACCTCGAATACATACAATCGAGGTTTTTGAAATCCTGTCCCCAAACCTATGGGTATAACTCTTAACTCCCACATCTCTAAAGGATAGATATATCAATGCACTTTTCCTATCACCAAGTCCTGAGCGGTAAACATCATAATGAGTTAAATCTTTTCGCTCAACAGTAAACCCAATACATACTGAATCATAACAACAAAGTCCCTACACACACCGGGATCGAATATCTCGAGCCCACTATTCCCTTCGAAGTCTCTAAAATAGATAATATAAGTGTGAGTCCGACCCTCTCGTAGGTGAGGCCTCGCCAGAACAAAACATGCGGCACTAAGGAAACAACTCTGATAGCCTTGCAATAACTGTTTACTATCGTACTAACCATTACTATAAAGTTGTAACCAAGATAATATCATACTCGTATATCACACTACTAAAACGAGTAACCTCAATAAAGTATATAACACTATTAATACACACATTCATCCTCCATGGATAGCACTAAAGATAATCCCGCTACACTAGGGAAAATATTCACATAACAATAATGTTTATAGGTATACGCGTTAAACGTGTCTTACATGTTAATCTAGCATTGAACAAAATATAGTGACTCGATTGTGTCACATAAAACACGCCTCATCCTCCGAGGATAAAACTCATACTTCTACCTTGCCCATCGCCTTGACTGCACAAATGGTTTTCAAACGTAACACGCCTATCCAAACCAAAACAAAAACTGCTTTGATCGTTGTCCTTTATTAGGCACCATACTCTTGTCCCCAATACTCGCTTCGGAAAATTTTTAGCACGTGTGATTTCACTCTCCACAAAATACCTCAACAATAATCCACTTATCACCTTTCATGCTAACCGTATTAGGATTGTCCTTCCCTCGGACTTTGGTAGGCTCGATTCCTGATGGCTACCCCCATTGTACCCTTAACCTTGTTGTCTCTAAAGAACATGTTACTGGCTACAATAGTCCTTACTGAATTCAACATCGCTTAGTAAGAATTCAGCTATCCGAATCATTTAAATGGGTCTCCTGATGTGTATCCACACCCCCTTGTGGTGCTACACTACCACTGTTGTATCCAGTCTTATTCTTAACTAAATTCTTCGATTCTTTTAGCTTCCTACACAAAGAAGCATTATCATCTTCATTGACAAAGTACGACATTGTCAACCTCTGAATCGACCGTCCAGTAGTATTCCCTTTTTAAGTCTTATTAACTATTATTACGAGTCGATCTCCCACTTCGAGTCCTTTCCTCAATTTGTATCTACATCCTCCGATACAAGATTCTCTAACGATTTAGATTTATATTCACAAATGGACCTCTGTCAGTTCCTCTTGTGATGAGTTCAGAACAACGTTCACTTCTTATCCTGAACATCTGATAAAGGAACATGCGGTCAAACTGTACCTAAGATTCTCCTATAGCCACAGCATTCCACTTCTAAAAGTGGTGGTTGACTCCCACCATGATAACTTTGTTCCGACAATCCAAGAAAAAAAAATTCTCCAAATTTTCACTTTCAGTTAGCCACACTCTGTCCTATATCCAAACCTTTGGATACTTTACCTCCTTTGGCTAACACACACAATTTTTGCATTTCTAGAATTTCCACTAACAGTTCTCTACAATGTCTCGTCTGACTTTTCCCAGTCATACCACGTTGGGTGAGTCTACTCTCGCACCTCTTTCGACTATAGCATCATTTGGAAATCATAGGATGCGCCCTAGCCATCTTTATAGTCCTGACTTCTCATGCCATAATGGGGGTGACCTTAACTACGGTCATCATCCTCGAATATGCTCTACAACCTCAACTAAGCCTTGCCTCCTCCTGTCTGCCCAACGACCCTTGCCTACCATATTTCATTGTTCGAACATGCCCAAACGCAATTAAGATTCTCTAATGTACATACGTTATAGCACGAGAACGGAATCTCACCATAGAAAATAACAATCCTAAACATAGGGCTCTAGATCAAACAAAGTAACGCTGGAAGCATAATAAGCCGCACAGATCCTAAGGACACTAGAAACTGATGCTCTGATACCACCTGTGACACCCCGCCTAATTAAATATCGGGTGATCAGTCCTTTATTAAATTAAAATAAAGGTGAACGGTTATGTGACAACCCGAATATAATTATGATAAATTATATTTAAATCATGCTTATCTTATGTGACATGAATAATGTGATATTAGTATATCTAATGTTAAGTGATTATGTTTATTATAATCCTACTTTCATAAATCATGAAAGGTCGAATTATTTACAAACACAAATTTTGTTGTTTTCGATGGAAAGGTTCCTGTTAGAGACTAGTTTTGAACTTTATAACATTATAAATGACTTGAGGTGAAAACTAGATAGTTGTATACATGTGAGTTAGGGTTGTAACACAAAAAACGGATCATCAAATGGATGTCCGAGTAAAGAGTTATACCGAAATTACGAACAAAGGGCAAAGTTGTCCATTCCCTTTAAGTGGTATTTTGTCTTTTATTAAACCAAATGTTTTGAATTGATTGGTTGGCATGGGAGGTAGCCTTGGCCGACTTAAAACCCTCCCTCTAACATATTTCTTCAGCAAAACAAAGCCTAGGTTCAGTTTCAAGTGTTGTTAGCTTGAGGAAATAGAAAGTTGATGTTTAGGAAGAAAAAGTGAGGAGAAAAAGTGTAGAAAAATCCGTGGAAATTACGTAAAAGCCCTGAAGGTAATCCTAATTGAAATTCTAGTTATTTATCTTATATTTCTGATTTATATGATATAAATAATCATAGGTTTAAGAAAGTTTCAGCCCTTTATATGTATGTATGGTTAGATGCAAGTTTATGTTAAGTTGAATGTAGAAACCCTTAAAATTGCTTTGTATTGAAACCCCTTGCATTCAAACTTGCATATCTCTTTGTGTGCTTACTGGAATTGAGAAATTCCAATTGTATATGAAAGTAGACTCATATATTCATATCATACCCGAAAATGAGAATTTATCTCCTTGTGGTTAGGCCGTAATCATGATTTCAAGTTGGTACATGGTTGCTGTTTGTATACTTGATTTCGGTATGCCCTAAGTTTAGTCAAGCTTTTGAGATAGAAAATGAAGTCAACAAATTATGAAACTTTAATTATGTACTATTGAATATTTGTACTAGAAATGGTTTGAAAATCATGGAAAGTTATGTTGTAGAAAAATTATGAAAATTCTTGCAATTTGAAGGAACAATAGAGGAACATGTAGGGCAGATTTCTTGTGTTGTAGAGAAATGGTCATAACTTGCCCTAGGAAGCTTGAAAAATTACACCGTCTCTTGTACTGGATAGTATATTAATATATGTTTTCATATTGATGAGGTTGGAACCCTGTATTTGTACAATTTAGTAATATAGGATGGTCAGGTATGTAGGACAATAATTTCAGGCCATACTGGATACCCCTTAAATGAATGTTTGTATTTCGTCCTTACAAAGGGTACTTTGAGTACATGTTTCATGTGTATATACATTGAGGAGTATAATTTCATGTTTACTTGACTTTGGTTATAAATTCCTCATAAGGTATTTCCTACGATTGAATGTCCGTAACTTTATCAACATGTACATCATTGTTTTGCCTTTACCTATGTTTTATGGAATGTGACTTAATTGGAATTATATTGTTGATGTATAGTCATGGAAAGTTACATAATAATGTTTGGATAATATTTATGATTGAGGTTCAGAACTAATCTAGTTGGATTGACAGGTGTAAGGTCTAATCAACCCAGTTCAGCTCCACCAGAAGGAAACCTGAATACGTAGTTGTCAACCAAGGTGAGTGTACTCACTGGAAAGAGATATTTGTATCGTGTTGTTGGTATGATCATAATAAAATGAATATGAAATTGTTCATTTCGGTTTACCGAAATAAGGGGTTACTCCTCGACCAGGAATGGGGGAGATTTGTCTATTAATGACAAGGGGTTACTCCTCGACCAGGAATGGGGGAGAATTGTCTATTTAGACAGGATATGTGAATCATGATTCAGAAAATTTGGTCATTCATTATGAATGAGCCGTATAAATTAATGCATAAGTAGATGGACATGATTTATTGCTTTTAAATTCATGCAGTAGTTTAGTAGTGATGCATTCACTGGGCTATTTTTGCTCATGGTTCCTTTGTTCACATTTTTCAGCTAACGCGATGTCACTGCCAAATCTAGGAGGTCGGGTTGGGTTAGCCAGGAATGTGAGAAACTATGAATTTGTGTAAATGTAAATGATGTAATTAAGTTAACTTATCCTTCAAGAAAGTTTTTATGGACATGATTACTCTGATGTTGTAAAAAGGTTTTCAGTTATATGGATTTACTATGATGACTCTGAAATCAAAACTCGTGATTATGATTTGGTTAGATTAATTATGGTTTGACTCACTTTGACTTTCAAACTTAATTATAAGCAACTGGGTTGGGGTGTGTCAGCTTTTGGTATCAGAGCCTAGGTTTTAGAGGTTCTGGAGTGAGAAGAGTCTAGATTTGGCAGTGAATGTTAAAAAATATATTTTATTTGATACTAACGATTATGGTAGGAAAAATATGTATATATGTATGTTGTTATATCTTTGATTCATTTCAGATATAAAAGAATGGAAGGAGGGAATGTTAATAAGAGAATAGAAGATGAGGCTTCAAATATGGCAACGGGAGCAGAGGTTGAACAACCTGTTCATGGAAATGTAGAACCTGACCCGGAACAATTAACAGGCATGCAAAAATTGGCACGTGCTATGACTTTAATGGCAGAGCAACAAGCTAGATTTATGGCTCAGATGGAAGCACAACAAGCCAGGCAACTGGAGGCACAAGCATTGGCCAGGTCTCAGGAGGTTATACACCGGGAAGAAAGGAGTACGTCACATGAGAAATTTATTAAAATGAATCCACCCTCATTTGAAGGAGCAGTTGATCCAGCAGAGGCAGAAGTCCGGGTTAAAGAGATTGAAACTATTTTTGGGGTAATGAGAATGCCTGACAATCAACGAGTGACCTTGGCGACGTATATGCTAAGAGGAGAAGCTAAGTACTGGTGGGATGCCACAAAACATTTGTTGATTACTCCAGGAGGTGGGAATGTGATCTCATGGGATGCTTTTGTTAAAGCCTTGTATGATAAGTATTTTCCTCCGATGTATCAAAAACAAAAGGAGAAAGAATATTTCCTGTTGAATCAGGGGAGTATGACAGTTAGAGAATACGAAGCTAAACTTATAGCTTTATCTCGGTTTGCTTCGAGGTTTATACGGAATGAGGAAGATATGTGCAGTCGATTTATCGATGGGCTTGAGTTAGTCATTAAATCACGATTGTCGGCTTTAGAGACTGTTAATTATTCAGCCTTGGTGAACAAAGCCATGTTGGTAGAAAGGGACGTGAATGAAGCTAGAGGGAATCGAGAACGAGGTGTAAAGAGAAGCAGATTTGATCCAAATTATCAAAAAAGTGGTGGTACAGAATATTCGAGGTTTGGAGGGCAGAAATTCCAACAGGGTAGAGGTGGAAGTAGTTTGCAAAGGGGTGAGGCTAGTGGTGGAAGAGGTTCAGGAGTTTCAGCACAAGGAGATCCTAATGTTTGTTTCTTTTGTGGTTCATCGGGTCATATAAAGAGAAATTGCCCAAAGTTACTGAATATAGAATGTTTCAACTGTCACCAAAAGGGTCATCTGAGAAAGAATTGTCCTATGTGGGCAAGAACAGTTTCAGTCAGTAGTGTGGGGACTCATAAAGGATCTTCTCCAGGCAGTGCCACCAGGGGGAGAGGTACAGAACAAGCAACTGGATCGAGGGCAGGAGGAAGAGTGTTTGCGATGACGCTACAAGATGCCCATGCTACACCGGAAGTGGTTACAGGTAAACTTTCTATTACAAACAAAGATTTATATGCGCTTATTGATCCTGGATCTACGCATTCATTTGTGGCATTAGATATTATTTCATATTTGGGTAGACCATGTTCATTCCTCAATTGTGCCTTATATATTTCTACCCCAATGGAAAGTGTAACTCTAGTTGAGCATGTTTATAAAGATTGTGTTTTACGAATGGGTGAGAGAGATTTCTATGTTGACTTGATACCGTTGGCCATTCGGGACTTTGATATTATACTGGGGATGGATTGGTTGTCATCGTATCATGCTTCCATTGATTGTTTTCGAAAGGAAGTTACATTTCATCTTCCAGGTGAACTTGAGTTTCAATTTACAGGAGAAAGGAATGTTGTCCCTAACTGTCTTATCTCAACCATTAAGAGTAGAAAATTATTGAGTAAAGGTTGTACAGGGTATTTAGCTTATGTTGTTGATGTTAGTAAGGAAACACTTAAAGTTGAAGATATACCAGTGGTTAGAGAATTTTTTGATGTCTTCCCAGAGGAATTGCGAGGATTGCCACCCGATAGGGAAGTAGAGTTTTCTATTGAATTAGTTCTAGGTACTGGTCCAATTTCTCTTGCTCCATATAGAATGGAACCAGCGGAGTTGAAAGAATTAAAAGTGCAATTACAAGATCTGATAAGCAGAGGTTTCATTCGGCCTAGTGTTTCGCCATGGGGAGCACCAGTGTTATTTGTGAAAAAGAAAGATGGGACAATGCGATTATGTATTGATTATCGGCAGTTGAATAAGGTGACCATTAGAAATAAGTACCCTCTACCTTGTATTGATGACTTGTTTGACCAATTACAGGGGGCCACAGTATTTTCGAAGATTGATTTGAGATCGGGTTACCACCAACTGAAAGTAAAGGATAGTGATATTTCCAAAACAGCTTTTCGGACTCGATATGGGCACTATGAGTTTTTGGTGATGCCTTTTGGATTAACCAATGCTCCAGCAGTTTTTATGGATTTGATGAATCGGGTATTCCACCCTTTCATTGATTCATTTGTGATTGTATTCATAGACGATGTATTGATTTACTCGCGTAGCATGGAGGAACATGAGAAGCATTTGAGACTTGTATTGCAAATTTTGAGAGAGAAGAAATTGTTTGCTAAATTCAGCAAGTGTGAGTTTTGGTTGAATGAAATTGTGTTTTTAGGGCATGTGGTCTCGGGAAATGGGATTTATGTTGATCCAAAGAAAGTGGAAGCAATTGTTGAATGGGAAAGTCCTAAGAATGTGACAGAAATTAGGAGTTTCCTAGGATTGGCAGGTTACTATCGCAGATTCATTAAGGGATTTTCAGCAATAGCATTACCATTGACAAAGTTGACCCGTAAATAAGTGAAGTTTGTGTGGGATGAAGAATGCGAAAGGAGTTTTAAAGAATTAAAGAAGCGGTTGGTTTCAGCCCCTATACTTGCTATTCCATGTGGGAATGAGTCTTTTGTGATCTATACAGACGCTTCATTTCAGGGGTTAGGATGTGTTCTTATGCAGAATGGGAAGGTAATAGCATATGCTTCCAGACAATTAAAGACGCATGAACGAAACTACCCTACACACGATCTGGAGCTAGCAGCCATTGTTTTTTCTTTAAAGTTGTGGAGACATTACTTGTATGGAGAAACTTGTGAGATATTTACAGATCATCAAAGTTTGAAATACTTGTTTACACAGAAAGAACTGAATTTGAGACAAAGGCGTTGGATAGAGCTGATTAAAGACTATGACTGTACCATTCATCATCATCCTGGGAAGGCCAATGTGGTAACAGATGCTGTGAGTCGGAAATCATCCGAAATTCTTGGTTGCATACGGTGTGCCCGTGTTGGAAATATTCTTGACTTGGCATCAATGGGGATTGAATTGAAGTTTTCAAAAAGCGGAGGATTATTAGCACATGTCACAGTGATACCTCTATTGGTAGAACGCATACGAAATTTGCAGGCCAGTGATCCATTCCTTGAGAAGAAGAAACAAGATGTCCTGGATGGTAAAGAGAGTGACTTTAAGATTAAGAATGATGAATCATTGTGTTATAAAAATAGAATTTGTGTACCGAATGACCCACCCTTAAAGAAGGATATAATAGAAGAGGCACATAGTTCTATTTACTCTATGCATCCGAGAGGTACCAAAATGTACAGAGATTTGAAGGAGTATTACTGGTGGAACAATATGAAACGTGAGATTGCAGAGTTCGTAGCTAAATGTTTAGTATGCCAGCAAGTGAAAGCGGAGCATCAGAAGCAGGGCAGGATTATTCCATTCGTTGCCTATTCCGTAATGGAAGTGGGAGCATATAACGATGGACTTTGTTACAGGATTACCCCGGTCACCAAAGGAGCATGATTCTATTTGGGTGATTGTAGACCGATTGACGAAGTCGGCCCATTTTCTTCCAGTTAAGACCACCTACAATGTTGACAAGTATGCACGTATGTACGTTGATGAGATTATCCGTTTACATGGGGCACCAGTGTCAATTGTATCAGATAGAGATCCAACATTCACTTCTAAGTTTTGGCCTCGTCTCCAGAATGCCATGGGCACAAGTTTGAAGTTCAGCACTGCGTTTCATCCACAAACTGATGGGCAATCAGAAAGGACGATTCAAATATTAGAAGACATGTTACGAGCCTGTGTATTTGACTTCAAAGGTAGTTGGGATTATCATTTTGCCATTGATGGAATTTTCATATAATAATAGTTATCAGTCGACTATTGGTATGGCTCCTTATGAAGCTTTATATGGGAGGAGATGTAGAATGCCTTTGTGTTGGGATGAAGTGGGTGAAAGGAACATTTTGGGTCCTGAATTGATAGATATGACAACTGAAAAGATCAAAATGATTCGGCAATGGATAAAGATAGCGCAGAGCAGGCAAAAATTTTATGCAGATAAGAGGAAGCATCCATTGGAATTTCAGAAGGGAGATTTTATATTCCTTCGTATTTCACCATGGAAAGGTGTTATGAGATTTGGGGAAAAGGGGAAACTAAGTCCAAGATACATTGGACCATTTGAAGTGTTGGAAAGAATTGGGCCCCTGGCTTATAGATTAGCTTTACCTCCAGATTTATCTCGGTTACATGTTGTGTTTCATGTATCGATGCTTCGTAAGTATTTGGCAGATCCATCTCACCATTTGAAAACTCAACCAATTGAACTGAAGGAAGACTTATCGTACATCGAGGAACCAATGGAAATTATTGATCGTAAGGACCAAGTATTGAGAAATAAAGTTATTCCCTTATTTAAGGTTATGTGGATGAGCCATGGATTTAAAGAAGCAACCTGGGAAACGGAGGATAGCATGAGGAAACAGTATCCCCATTTGTTTGGTAAGTGACCTTCATATTAAATTTCGGGGACGAAATTTTCTAAGGGGGGGAAGTTGTGACAACCCGAATATAATTATGATAAATTATATTTAAATCATGCTTATCTTATGTGATATGAATAATGTGATATTAGTATATCTAATGTTAAGTGGTTATGTTTATTATAATCCTACTTTCATAAATTATGAAAGGTCGAATTATTTACAAACACAAATTTTGTTGTTTTCGATGGAAAGGTTCCTGTTAGAGACTAGTTTTGAACTTTATAACATTATAAATGACTTGAGGTGAAAACTAGATAGTTGTAGACATGTGAGTTAGGGTTGTAACACAAAAAATGGATCATCAAATGGATGTCCGAGTAAAGAGTTATACCGAAATTACGAACAAAGCGTAAAGTTGTCCATTCCCTTTAAGTGGTATTTTGTCTTTTATTAAACCAAATGTTTTAAATTGATTGGTTGGCATGGGAGGCAGCCTTGGCCGACTTAAAACCCTCCCTCTAACATATTTATTCATCAAAACAAAGCCTAGGTTCAGTTTCAAGTGTTGTTAGCTTGAGGAAATAGAAAGTTGATGTTTAGGAAGAAAAAGTGAGGAGAAAAAGTGTAGAAAAATCCGTGGAAATTACGTAAAAGCCCTGAAGGTAATCCTAATTGAAATTCTAGTTATTTATCTTATATTTCTGATTTATATGATATAAATAATCATAGGTTTAATAAATTTTCAGCCCTTTATATGTATGTATGGTTAGATGCAAGTTTATGTTAAGTTGAATGTAGAAACCCTTAAAATTGCTTTGTATTGAAACCCCTTGCATTCAAACTTGCATATCTCTTTGTGTGCTTACTGGAATTGAGAAATTCCAATTGTATATGAAATTAGACTCATATATTCATATCATACCCGAAAATGAGAATTTATCTCCTTGTGGTTAGGCCGTAATCATGATTTCAAGTTGGTACATGGTTGCTGTTTGTATACTTGATTTCGGTATGCCCTAAGTTTAGTCAAGCTTTTGAGATAGAAAATGAAGTCAAAAAATTATGAAACTTTAATTATGTACTATTAAGTATGTGTACTGGAAATGGTTTGAAAATCATGGAAAGTTATGCTGTAGAAAAATTATGAAAATTCTTGCAAGTTGAAGGAACAATAGAGGAACTTGTAGGGCAGATTTCTTGTGTTGTAGAGAAATGGTCATAACTTGCCCTAGGAAGCTTGAAAAATTACACCGTCTCTTGTACTGGATAGTATATTCATATATGTTTTCATATTGATGAGGTTGTACCCCTGTATTTGTACAATTTAGGAATATAGGATGGTCAGGTATGTAGGACAATAATTTCAGGCCATACTGGATACCCCTTAAATGAATGTTTGTATTTCGTCCTTACAAAGGGTACTTTGAGTACATGTTTCATGTGTATATACATTGAGGAGTATAATTTCATGTTTACTTGACTTTGGTTATAAATTCCTCATAAGGTATTTTTCTACGATTGAATGTCCGTAACTTTATCAACATGTACATCATTGTTTTGCCTTTACCTATGTTTTATGGAATGTGACTTAATTGCAATTATATTGTTGATGTATAGTCATGGAAAGTTACATAATTATGTTTGGATAATATTTATGATTAAGGTTCAGAACTGATCTAGTTGGATTGACAGGTGTAAGGTCTAATCAACCCAGTTCAGCTCCACCAGAAGGAAACCTGAATACGTAGTTGTCAACCAAGGTGAGTGTACTGACTGGAAAGAGATATTTGTATCGTGTTGTTGGTATGATCATAATAAAATGAATATGAAATTGTTCATTTCGGTTTACCGAAATAAGGGGTTACTCCTCGACCAGGAATGGGGGAGATTTGTCTATTAATGACAAGGGGTTACTCCTCGACCAGGAATGGGGGAGAATTGTCTATTTAGACAGGATATGTGAATCATGATTCAGAAAAGTTGGTCATTCATTATGTATGAGCCGTATAAATTAATACATAAGTAGATGGACATGATTTAATGCTTTTAAATTCTTGCAGTAGTTTAGTAGTGATGCATTCACTGGGCTACTTTTGCTCATGGTTCCTATGTTCACATTTTTCAGCTAACGCGATGTCACTGCCAAATCTAGGAGGTCGGGTTGGGTTAGCCAGGAATGTGAGAAACTATGATTTTGTGTACATGTAAATGATGTAATTAAGTTAACTTATCCTTCAAGAAAGTTTTTATGGACATGATTACTCTGATGTTGTAAAAAGGTTTTCAGTTATATGGATTTACTATGATGACTCTGAAATCAAAACTCGTGATTATGATTTGGTTAGATTAATTATGGTTTGACTCACTTTGACTTTCAAACTTAATTATAAGCAACTGGGTTGGGGTGTGTCAGGTTAGTTCATTCTTAGCATCACTGTCGACAAATAAAACTTTCAATTTAAACACCCCAAATAATTAAGCTGATCGTTAAAACAATTTAAAACCTTATTTCCATTTTATTAAATCCAGATATGAAAACCTTTTTGATAATGAACAGTTTAAGAATCACATAAATATTAAGGATGGCAATAAACACCTAACAATGTAACCATACCGATAAACTAATACCAAGTTTAGAAACTACAAATAATATCATCTCGACAGTAATCAAATCCCAAAGAGTACAGAATATTGAAAACAAGTGAACATAAATTTCTGACAAATCCAACTGAATAGGGAAGCGGGCGACATATGCCCTAACTAATCAGAACTACGATAACAATAGAATCAACATCGAGGTCGTCCAAGCAATGGCCTGCAACTCCCACATAAGTTGCAGCGCGTTCGGTCCAAAGTATCTATGCAAGACGCCCCTGTGGCTGGGCACCTGTAATATATACATATATACATACAAGAGAAAAGAGATAACAGAAAATGGGTCAGACCCGAGTGTAAAACAGTTTAAAATAGTTTAGCAAGTATTTAAAATGCTTATCGGCTAATGTATCAACCATATTAGTATGCGACACTCTCTTAAGAAATTCTCACCTCTCATCTAGTGTGCACGCCTACCGTATTATCAATCTCAAAGGTTTATTTTAACTTAACTTTCCCATAAGGTTTCATTCCGATAAATACTATGGCTAAGATAATTAATTTCTGAAAATTAATCTCTCTCATATATCTTATGTTATTTAAAATAACTCAGTGATGTCACAAAATTCCCCAACACTTATAATAAAGTTGGAGTATTTATTCAATACTTAACTACTTTTATGCACAGTAGAAAGTTCCCATTCTTAAGTATATATATATATTAGTCACTCATATAATATATATACTAAAGGAATCCCACATAAAATCTATGGTGATGGCATACTCTGCTATCAAGTCCCCGTATCACTCGTACTAGGGAAATACTAGTTCGGAATCACTCTCGAACTGTATTAACACAATACAAATACAATTGGAGGCGAAGCATAGATCCCAGTCCTAAGAGGTCATCACATACCCTCACGTCTCTTAGGACCATTTGACTATAACTCAGATAGCTTGTAATCAAGGATACTATCTTCTAGGGTACAAGTCCTTATCCCTCATAAAGGCCCAATCGAGATAAGACTTTCTCGACGCGGAAACCCCCGTGATAGCAAGTAGCTCGAGTATGATTTTTACACAGATATATAATATATGCACAATCACACAGTCATATATATATAAATATTCACATTTCTAAATTAGGTGCGCCCACGTCCCATAATTATAATTATCCGTTCTTAGCACCTTTTAGTCGATTATCTCGCATAACGGACTCGTCACTTTTATTCTCGTATATAAGGTACTCCATACCTACTTCTCATCTCTCGAAGTATTCTATCTCCCTAAGTATAATTTCAGTAGCCACTCTCACTTACCTTCTAGTCTAACTTCCTTACGAGTCGCGATCTTTAATTAAACGTACACATGATTTCATATGTGTGAATAACTCCCCGTTAACCCATAATTTCATCCTACATTAAATTTCACTCAACGGAGTCTACCTAGACCCTACTGGTCTTCTCTATATCCCATTATGCTCTAACAATAATAATCAAGGGTTCCTACGCATTTTAACCGGATTAAACAAAAAGAAGAAAAATACGCAATTTTATAGGAGGGATTGATTGATCGAGGAAAAGGGGTCGATCGATCGACCATCGATCGATCGACCATGGATCGATTGATGTTCTTGGGTCGATCGATGTTCTTGCCCAGAAACTGCAATTTAAACCTACAGGTTTCATCTTTCAAATTTCTCCAAAACATCATTATCGATTCCGAAACTCCCAAATAACATTACTACTAGTTCCCTATACATATATGCATGATTCCCTACGTGAAACATGTACAAATTCAACAACGAAATTGTATTAAAGGGCCAATTTGTCTTAATTATCAAGAACCCTAATTTTTCACTAAACTTCCATTGTTCTAATTCCTTTTCCAGATTTATCACTTCTAAATTATTTCAATTTCGTGGGCAATCCTCTACATATGATTGGGATTCCAGAATTTATTTATTTCCTCTATAACATGTGATTGGGTTCTCTGAATCATTAAATTCTTCCATGAAACATAGGTTCAACCATCCTAATCTAACATGGTGAGACATTAAATAAAAGAGAAGAAACATAGATACTTGCCTGGGAATTTAAGGTTCTAATTTTGTGGATGAAAAAGGTATGGTTGCGCTCCTCGTCGTGCGATCTTCGTTTTGGTGGTGGCAGCGGTGCAAACGGGTGAGTTCTTGGCCTTAGATTGCTTGGAAAGTTCTCCACCTTCTTCTCTAATGGTCGTTCTTTGGTTTTGTGTTTGTTAACCCTAAAAGACAACTACTAATGGCTAATATATCCTTAGAAAATTCGTGGGTTTAATTACCTAAAATAAAAAATGTCTAATATACCCTCCCAGGATGTCAATTAGACCTAAAAAACCCGAGATCCAAACTAAACTCCCGGGTATATTATTTTGACTATCTCGACCCTTTCGGACACTTGGTGCACTCAAAATGACCATACGGGCGACTTATAAACTATTCACTTTTAATAATAATAATAATTTAGTCTTGACACGACACAGACGCGCCCCAACTAAAATTTCCATAATTGCCTTTTTATTCACTCGTGACAATTTTTATAAAATCAATCTTATATATTACTTTACTCATCTAGTAATGTTCAACAAATTTCCAATAATTACTAACTCTCGTCACGCTAGTAAATATTAAAAAAAATTCCGGATTAATATTAAATTAATTTATCTCAATTAAATTTAATAAATCCCTAAATTTAAAAGCCACAAAATACGGAGTATTACAGATTGTTGTACCTTGATGGTAGGGTTATTTTTTTAGTGTTGAGTGTGAGATTGGTTGGCAAAATGAAGCTCATATCAATTGTCTCATGTTTATTTATAGACCACGCCTAATGCATTTTTGAAATTTCTTCATTATGGATACTATAGCTTTTGTTTTTATGGTTGTAAATAGAGAATGACCTTTGCTAAGGTGTACAAAAAGGCAAATGTTGATTTTTTATTTTTATTTTTATTTTTGTTTTTATCTTTATATATTATATTGTTTACTTTTACTCCGGCCTTTAAAAAAAATTGTAGCCCCTATTAGTGACATTAAATTTTAAGTCACGGTTTCACAAGTGGCAGTGCCACGTTATCCTCGTCTAACATTTCACATTAGCATTTTTTAGCAATTTCATTGAAAATATCGTTAGAAAATCGCCAGAAAAATTTGACGTCACACATGGTTATCAACACTTCAGCGTGGGACTAATACGTTAGTTATTCATTCAGGGGGGTCACGACTAGAGAAGCTATATTGCTCATAATATCACTATTAGGCTTTTTGTTAGTGGTAAAGATACGGTGAATTTAAAAATTAGTGATTTTTTTTTTCAATAGGCTAAACATTATATAACGCTTCTTTATATAATTTAACTCATCATCACTGAATTATATCGATTCTTTTTAACTTCCCGTAGCATGGCACGATTAGATTTGCAACTTATTAAGCAACAACTTTTACGTTTTTTTTTCTATTAATATTTTTTTTCAATATGGTTCATTTCTTTCGTTTCACAAAAAAATGTGTATGACTCAACGGTTAAAGAGACATTCAACCAATAATTAATAAGGAAAATATAGATTAACTAGGTAGTGGTTATAAGTAGTAGTATTAGGGGTAGTTATAGATCGTACAGTTTTGATAAAGAAATATGGTTTTGGTTTACTATTTTTCATTATCAGAAACCAAAAGCACTGAAAACTTTGTAATTGGTTTTGGTTTATACATTTAGAAAATTGATTAAGCGAAATTACCATACCAAATTAAAATACTGAAATTATTGTCCGAAAAATTTATTTAATATGCCAAAAATTCCAATTTATATTATATTTGTTAATTTATATCATGTATTGGACTCATTTATGACACAAGTTAATATTAAAATTCCTCTTAACCATAAATTTTCTCTCGCAGACAAAACTCGAGTTAACTTCCTCTTTTGTTTGGATAAGTGGTGGTATCTTTCGTTCCTACACAGTATATGTAGTAGATTTTAAAATTAAGAATACATGCTTATTCATTTGCTTTATCTCCGGTACTAGCTCCTTTTAGTTCTTATATGAGGAATCCATATACCCCTTAGTTATATGATGTTCTATGTGTGTGGTGTAAAACTATGCATATTACTTGATAGTTTATGTGTTAGTTTAGTTATTGCATTTGGAAATTGAAAATTCTGAATAACCGAACAATACGAAAAGTAAATAATTGGCAAAAAATAAAAAATTGAATCTAAAAATATGGTAAACAAATTGAACTTCCCGAAAGCAAAAATACGACAAAATTATTGGATTTAAACCCATTTGAAATGAACACATCCTGAATTTATTAATTCTAAATTGACTAATTCTTGTAATCAAGCAATTTATGCAACCAAACAGACCTATATTAACACATTTTTAATTCTTTGCAGATTAATCGCAAAATAGTCAATTCTTTTTGTAACCGATTAAGCTAACGGGCCAGGTATGAATTGAGGGATTTGGTTGCACGAACCTGAAAACAACACAACATGACCCAACATGACCCCTGACAAATTTATCTCCGTCTTCTCAACTTCAAGGCCTGACAACCACTGCGCCAAAACCGTCTCCTACAAGTACTTGCACCAAAACATTTAGGGTCCGTCGGGTTGTCCACAAAATTATAAATTAGGCCCTTTAAAATGGGCTTATTTACAAATCGTTTTATTATTAAAAATTGGGCTTGGTAGTAAGAATGAGCAAATTAAAAAATGAGTAATGCTACGCACCCCAATACATTCCCAAAATGCATTTAGTGCTTGTACCTTATGTGGATCCCGCCTACAAAGATTTAATGCATTTTGGGGATTAAGTTTGGGTACATATCAGTTTCCTTAAAAAAAATTAATCAATTTAAGTTGATTCATATAAAATTAAATTAGCTCATTTCACCAAAAACGTGGAAGTCACAATTTATAAAGGGCTCGTTTGGTTGCGTAAATTGTTTTATTATAAAAATTAGTCAATTAAAAATTAATAAACTGTGGATGCATTCATTTGAAATTGGTTTAAATACAATTTGTGTAGTGTTTGGAAAAGCAAAAAAATTATGGGTCCCTCTCTATAATCACTTGTGACAATACACTCCCATCATGTTCAAGTTACACAACCTATAATTACTGTTCACAAAAGGCAAAGAAACTTTAATATCAGATGCAATTATTTATGCCCACCACCAGAAATTCATAATTCAATGAATACATTTGCAAAATATCTAAAAAAAAAATTGCTACATATTTAATGGAGGACCATAATGAATGTTCAATCATATTTACTTTACTAGCCCAATGACACAACTACATCAGAAAATTCAAATTTAAGGTGCTGACACAATTTAGGCATTCAAATTTAGTAGTAAAGTATGTGGTGGTTGGTGTGCTTATGTTGGGCAGTAGTGATTCGTGTAAAAAGACCCGACACGAACATGACCGAAACAGAACGTATCATGTGAATTTTTGTGTCGTTTTGTTCGTGTTTTCGTGTCGTTTCTAAAATTCAACCTATATTTTGAGGCAATAAAGTTTTCACCACGGTTTGCAAAATGATCCCAAACATCAAATATAAAGTGGTGACTGCGAAGAAAGTAAAAGTCATGGTATCCAAAATATTCTGAATTTTTGAATTTTCAGAATAAATCTGAATTAAAAATTAATTCTGAATTTTAATCTTTTCAACCCAATTTTCCCGAAATTATACTATTCCCAAATTTGGTAGTATATCCCAGCTTGGAATTTTCTACTTTTGTAAAGTTATTTTTGAATTATTCTAAAATTTTCCAGTTTTCCAATTGTTCTTTCATTTCTGAGTTTTGATCAAATTTTCAATATTTATGAATTTTTGGGTTTTGGGAAAAAAATTAATATAAAAAAAAAATCAGACTCAGAATTGGCAACAAGTTTTACAAAAGTCTATCCTCATCAACAAGAATCTCTCTCATCTACAAACATAATGAAGGTGTTTTTCCCACCACAAGTTTGTAATGCATTTGTAGAATGGTCAAATAACTTTGCTGAAGAGTCAATTAATGGTGGGACATAGCAAAAATTTTATCTTTTTTACTTTACTAGCTTTATCACAAAACTACACCACAAGCTGCCCCTCTGCCTTCTTTTTTCCTCCAACCCATTATTCTAAATCTGAAAGGAGCATTCGAATTTGAAGATAATCTCCAAGCATCTTTTTTTCGTTTAAGAGCACACAACCAGATGGTTGATATTCTTCTTCAAGTTGTAGCAGATACAGTATTCAAGAAGGTGGAATCACTTCTTACTGAACATATCAGCCTGGTGTTGGGTTTCAAGAAACAACTAACTAGCCTCAGGGATTCGTTAGATGTGATTCAAGCTGTGTTAAGTGATGCTGAGAGAAGACAATCGAGGGACAAGGGCGTTAAGGTATGGCTGAAGAGGCTTAAGGATGTAGCGTATGATGCCGATGATGTGTTGGATGAGTTTGCTTATGAAATTCTTCGACGCAAGGTGGAGATCAAAAATCAAATGAGGGGGAAGGTATTCTTCTTCTTTTCATCCTCTAACCCAATTGCGTTTCGTCTTAAAATGGGTAATAAGATCAAGGACATTAATACATCCTTAGAGAAGATTAATGAAGATGCAATTAAATTTGGACTCGAAAGGGAAAGTGTAGGTATGGTTCCTCCACAAGTCGCTGTAAAACATGAGAATGACTCATTCGTTGACACTTCAAGAGTCATAGGAAGGGACTATGAAGCAGGAAAAATAGTGAAAATATTGGTTAATCCAGGTGATCAATAAGCTCTTTCCGTTATTACCCTAGTGGGAATGGGCTAAGAAAATATACAATGACGAACGGATAGATAGGCATTTTCCAGTCAAAATTTGGCTATCCGTATCTCATAAGTTTGATACCAATAGGCTTCTAATAAAGATCCTAGAAATTCTCACAAGAAAGACGTGTGAGGTACAAATCAGGGATGTCATACTTCGAGATCTTGAAAAAACGTTTGGAGAGAAGAAATATTTTTTTATACTTGACGATGTTTGGAATGAAGGCTCCTCTGATTGGGAGGATTTTAGAAGTTGTTTATTAGGAGTTAATAAAACCAAAGGAAACAACATTCTTATCACCACCCGTAAGCGAGGGGTGGCATCCATCATGGGGACGCGTGAAACTCATTGTTTGGAAGGATTGTCAGATGAAGATTGTTGGTTGATAGTTAAACAAAAAGCATTCGCAGTCGGAGGAACACAGATGACTCCTGAATTGGAAACCATAGGTATGGATATTGCGAGAAAGTGTCACGGGGTGCCATTAGCAGCAAATGTCATAGGGGGAATGTTGTTTGCTAAGAAGGAAAGACAAGAGTGGTTGGAGGTTCAAAATAATCAAATTTGGGATTCGGTTACAGATGAAAAGGGCGTCTTAGGTATACTGAAGTTGAGTTTCAATAATCTTCCACATTCATTCCTGAAGAAATGTTTTGCATATTGTTCAATATTCAAGAAAGATGCCTACATAGAAAAAGAAAGACTAATCCAACTTTGGATGGCTGTAGGATTCCTTCAATCAAATGAGGGGACTAACAAGTTGTTAATGGAGGATGCAGGCAATGAATTTTTTAATGTTATCTTATGGAATTCCTTGTTCCAAGATGTGCAAAAAAGAATGAATATGATAATATTATTGGTTGTCAAATGAATGATCTTGAGCATGATCTTGCACGCCATATTTCATTGTGTGAAAGTTATAGTTTGGAGGATGCTACACTGAAATTCATCCCTCGTGTTCGGCATTTAGCATTGTATTCGAGTGGAGATACAATCGAAAAAATGTCGAAAGAAAAGGCTGGATATCTGCACACATTATTCTTACATAGTGGTATGCCTCAGAATATGGTAGACTTTAAATGCTTGCGTGTTTTGAATTTTCATGGATTTTAGATAAAAGAGTTACCAGATTCAATTAGCATAATGATACACTTGAGGTATCTCGAATTGTCAAGCATAAATATAAAAGTTTTACCCCTATATATATGCAAGCTTTACAATTTGCATACTTTAAGACTCAGTTGGTGCAGATCATTAAAGGAGCTTCCAAATAAATTGAGTAATTTGATAAGCCTGAGACACCTCCATCTTGATACACTTTTTCATCGCTTTCAGATTCCAGCTGGGATTGGGTAGCTGGTTTGCCTTCAAACACTACCATTCTTTAGTGCAGGGCAAGTCAAGGGTCATCAACTTAACGAGCTGGGTTTTTTGAAAGACCTCAGGGGCGAGCTAGAGATACGAAATCTTGAAGAAGTAAGTGGCAGAGAGTAAGCTTAAAGAGCAGATTTATTTGGAAAGACAAATTTGTACAAGATGAGCTTTGTGTGGAGTGCTAACAGAGAAGGCAGGTTTAACGATGAAGACGTGTTGGAAGGCCTCAAGCCTCGCTCGAATCTGAAAAGCCTTGTCATTTCAAACTTCTTGGGTGATAAGTTCCCAGCATGGATGATGAGAATGGCTGTGATTAAGGATAGTAAGGGTGATTGTTTGCCTCTTGACAGTTTGATGGAGATAAAATTAGAAGGTTGCGAAAGATGTGAGAATATCCCAATGCTTGGCCAACTTCCAAATCTTCGATATCTTTGGGTGGGGGAATGAATAACGTGAGACGAATAGATTTATCATTCTATTGTCATCGTAATGATTCTCCTAAAAATACTCGCAGTAATGAGACGTTAGCATCATTTCCAATGTTGATCAGTTTCATTATAAAAGACATGCCCAATCTGGAGGAATGGATGGAAGCAGAAGATGATCGTGTGGTGTTTCCTTGCCTTCTGGAGTTGATAATCAGGAGCTGCCCCAAATTGACCGCATTTCCGAAATCGTTTTCCATGTCTCATAAAATTGGTGGTTGGTGGTTTGGATGAGTTAGGTTGTCTACCGGATGGGCTATTTGAAAATAATAAAGATCCTAAATTGACCACCATGCAGGGTGGCTGCAACAGCTTACTTCAAGAGCTGCAGATACATAAGTGTTCGGAACTGAGTAATTTGCCTGATGGTCTCCACACCCTTTGGTTTCTCGACAGGATGGATATTAGTGGCTGTGAGAATCTCAATTCCATTTGAAGCATTCAAGGCCTCAAATCCCTTAAAGAGTTATATATCACAGAATGTGAAGGGTTAACATATCTGTCGAGTGGGCTACTACAATTCTGCACCTCTCTCCAACAATTGAGCATAGACGGATGTGAAGGGTTAACATGTCTACCGAGTGGGCTACTATAATTCTGTACCTCTCTCCAGACATTGAGGATATATAATTGCAGGAATCTCATCTCTGTACCTGAGTTAACGACATGTTGTTCTCTCTCTGAATTAGAAATAAGTGGTTGTGGGAATCTCATCTTTGTACCTGAGTTAACGACATGTTGTTCTCTCTCTTCTTTATCAATAAGTGGTTGTGAGAATCTCATCTCTGTACCTGAGTTAACGACTTGTTGTTCTCTCTCTTCTTTAGAGATAGCTCATTGTGAAAAATTGAGTTGTTTGCCGGAGGGATTAGGTTGCCTTACTCGCTTGAATAGATTGTGTCTTGGTCCCTTGTTAGATGATGTGACTTCATTCTCGGATCTCAATGCTATACAAAAACAACACTTTACTGCCTTAACAGTGTTGTCCCTACATGAATATGGGGCGGAAGCTTCGCCAGACTGCTTTAGCAACTTGTTGTCTCTTGAAACCCTACTTCTATTCAACTGTGAGAGACTAAAATGTCTTCCATCCAGAGAACCCCTTGCCAAACTAGAGTACTTGATTATCGCCAACTGTCCTCTATTAAAGGAAAGATGGTCTGAGATTGCCCCACATGCAGAGGTCTACATAGATCATACACGTCTCTGGTATGCCCAAGTGAGTTTCTCTTCTTCAATTTTCCTTAATCTAACTATAGTCGTATATTTTATTTACATTTTTCACTTATATTTATATGTATGTAGATATTAATACCCACTCTCTTATTTGTGCAGGTAAAGTGTTTGAAGAATTGTCACACACAAAAAAAAAATGTTTCTCAATGGTAATTCATTTACTTTATATTATTTTCTCCTTCCTATTATACTAATTTCTTGCTCAATGGTAATTAAATTACATTCTTAGCAGCTAGCTGTCCTTCATTTCTAGAAACAGCACAACATATAAAATGTGGCGTGACAAATGCGACATGTTCTACTTTCATACCTTCTTCTATTTTCTAGGGATTGTTGCTTTTTAGTTTATAATTTTCATATTATTTGAATGTCTGACTTTTCACCAGTTTAAAATGGAAGGACTACTCCCAATTGTGCATCTTATCTATTTTATTTAAAAGCATGGATACCTACTATGATATGTACCTTTATTTGGAAGTTTGACTATCATTGTTTCCTTTCTAGCAACAATCGCTACCTCTCAGTACTTTTCTTTACTTGGGAAAGCAAGGATGTGCTGAGAATCTCAAAGATGTTGGTACTGGAAGCTGGATGGTGTGGCCAAAAGGCTTTGTCAACTATGTTGGATGATTGTGTGTGATGCCTAGTCTGATGACTTCATATTTTTAATTCCTGTTAGGGACGTGTTATAGTTTATGCTTGTTTTATATATGTTCATTGTCTTTTAACTTAAACATATGTTATCCGTGGATTTCATTTAAAAATGTCAGACAAAATTAGTTTCACTGCTTTAAGACATTTGTTTTCAAACAATTTGAATAATTCACTAGTAGAGCATGACTGAGCACAAGATCAAATCAAATAAAATCAAACATTTATAGTAGGGGAAAATGTTGTATTATTGGTAACAAAGCACATGTGAGAATAAAGTAATAGTAGTATTTTTTATTTTTATGGATAAGTGCTGAGCGGATATAATTTCGTAGCATTAAGATATGATTTTAGGTTGTGTTAACTTAATATTATCATATTTTTCCCCAAGTATAAAGCATTTTACCCAAATAAGAAGTTTATTGTTGCTTAATTATTCACTCTGTTTATTGTTGCTCAGTTAGTTTATTGTTCCCCAAGTATAAAGCATTACCCAAATGGGACGTTTATTAATGCTCACCTATTTTGATATGCCATATTGATTTTCCTCGCATACTTCTTGTTTGATGTCTATGAAGTGCATGGAAATTTTGAAACCGATTATTGATGAGCCTAAAAAAATTCTTGATGTTTTGACTTTGGATTTTGATTGTACGAGTATGATCTAAGATGTTTTGAGTAGAAGAAGATAAATTTGAACCTAGATGACAAGGTTATATAGCCCCTAGATGTTGTCTCAACTTGATTGAATAGTTATGCTGGTAAAGAAATAAGGCCTGGAATGGATGATAATGTATCTTCCACCAAGCTGACTTGAGGATACCCAAATTAGTATGTCATTTGAACGACTCATGGGATTAGGATGCCAATAAATGACATGTAGCCAGGGATTGGGTAAAAGGAGACCTTTGCAATTTTAGTTATCCCTTTAACTAAGAATGAGAAGATAATTTTTAAATTATACTCAAATTCACTCTTACTTCAATCCAAATTGAAATTCACCTTAATCAACCGAAATTCACCTCAATGAAGATTTCAAATTAACGGTTCTAAATTAAATTGATATCCCAACTAAATCCCAAGCTAGGCACAAAATTTATAATTCTTTTAAATGTAAACAAGACAATACACATCCACCAAATAAACACACAATTGATCTTCCAATTTCAATCAAATTCCAATCAAAGTGAATCTAATTTGTCCTTTCTCATTGTCATCCTAATTACACTTCAACTCATCGTGTCATAATTTTCCAATCCTTGATTGTGACAACCCGCCTACTAAAATAATAGGTGGCCAGCCCAATACTCTAATAATCACAGGAACCATAAATGGTCCATTCTCAGCATCACTGTCGATTAAAATAATAGTATAAGATAACCACCAATCATTTTAGAAAACGGACTGTAAATAAAAAAAAATTGCAAGTAATAGAAAAACACTTAGACAATCCCATTTGTAAAAACGGTGGATATCAAAATCAACGAATAAAGAAAGACAATATAATAAACAATCACCGAATAAGCTGTCGATGAACAGACCAATACAAATAGAACACTGAGTATTACGATTTAATATCACAGTATAATAAATGAATGAAATGCTTGGGCAACACGCCCGAATAAATAAACTGAACATAACTAGAGTACAATGGGAAGAAGCGTCTAATAAAAATAACCTACAACATCCGCAATATGTTGTAGCTCCCTGACGACCGGAATGGAATGCCAATACGGGTGTTCTCGCGGTAGAGCACCTGAGCAGACAAAGAGTTGCATGCACAACAAAAAAATATATACGGGTCAGGGCCCGGTTTGATATGATTACCATGTGACTAAAATGCATGACAGTTAAGTGCATAATTCTCTCGCAATATAAATATAAAGATTCTCACCTCTCATTCTAAAAGCACAACCTAGCTCAATATCAAAGATGATCTAGTTAACCCAAGTACTAAGGGCTAACTTCTCCCCAGTCTCAACACTATGCCCTATTCGTGCGTGGGGTGTCTCGCAAAGCAAAATCCAAATAAGGAACCCCCCTGATACACTACTACTTAGGTAAGGTTGATCGTCGAGATCCATTAAACCCTAAGCACACAATTAATATATATATATGAATGAATGAAATGCATGGGAGGTCACATCTACAACTACTCAAGGGGATATAAATAAATTCATTCATCATCTAAAGACACAATTCCTATTTTCTTTAGGAAATACATATATGGTAAATTCATTTTATCAAATGCTTACCAATTAAATCTCAATTCAAATCTTTCTTAACCAATTTTTATTTCCTTCCTTTCATCCAGGAAAAGTACATTTTTAAAGCAAGTTTTATTATCATAAAAATGCTTTATCCTTTTTCATAAAATCCCACTTCCCTTCTTTCATCCGAGAAGTGTAATCAAAAGTCATTTTTATTATCATAAAAATACTTTTGCATACCATGTGCTTCCATCTCCCTTCTTCCATCCGGGAAATGTATCCGAAGCCAATATATTTAACCCATTTCCCTTCTTCCATCCAGGAAATGTGAATAAAGCCATTTTATTATCATAAAATGCTTTAACCAAATCTAAGACCGCCCCTCCGGGTTTTCCCACTGGACGCGCCCCTAAATGGCTATCATCTTCCAGGGCCCATCAAGCAAGACAACCTGGGAACCTAACAAACGCCCATATGGCCTAGGGAAAGTCAAGACCACACCCAGAATCTCCTAACCAGTGCAGTATAATAAACGCCCATATGGCCTAGGGACTATATCCACCCTGCATTCATTAGCCAGGGGGCTTCACCACACGCGTGCAACTTCCCTTATGATAGCGATTTAGGTAGGTGTGTAATCATAAATTAACATTTATGAAAATCTTTACCTTTTTCCATTTTGAAAACATCCGCTTTTACATTCTCAAAAACCATTTGTACTTATTCATTTAGTACCATATTTTATAATATCCAATTCTTATTCTTAGTGTCACATTTTATTAATGACCTAAGACCCGAAGCGCTATTATCCTCAAACTAGCCTCCAAGAGTTTAGATAATTTCATAAACTATTAAAGTGAGTCTCTCTCTCAACAATAGACTCCCAAAAGTCTCCACATTCTTATATTATCTCCAATTTATTTTTAGGTTAACTTCCTATCTCATACGGATATTAACCTACACAAACTAGCCCTCGGGTAAGCCTAAGTATCCCCTATTAACTTAGGACATTTGTCTACCCAAACAACCCTCTAGGACTCCCCATTACTTCCCAAGGGAAGGTTCCTAAACCTCGAACCTAAAAGAAAAGGGCTAAAACAAAACTGGAAAAACCTCACTAATTCAGAAGGGGTCGATCGATCGACCCTTGGCCGTCAATAGATCGATGGCTTCGATCGATCGATCCCCCAGGCTCGATCGATCGATCCTGGTGGACAGCTTCTTCCCCGAGAAGCTGTTTCGGCCATTTTCGAATCCTCCGAGCTTCTACCCGTCAATCCAACCAAATACAACAACAAAAATAGCTACCCAATCATTTCTACACCTCAAATAACTAGAATAATCACCTCAAATCCAATTTAAAACTAAGATTTAAGGGTTTAATCACCAAAATTAACAAATACCCATTTAGGGTTTAAATCTCCAAAAACTAACTATACATGCAATTTATCACATTAAATCAATATCTATCAAGTAAGAAACTTGCCTTGAGGTTGTAGTCTCTGATCCTCCTCCGGTAGCAACGGATTTTGGCCTCAAATCTCCATTTCTCTCTCTTTCCTCCATTTTTCTCCCAACTCTCTCTTCTCTCTCTCTCTTTTTCTCTCTTGGCTTCTAACATGAAAATGAGAAAAATAAGAGGGGTGGGGGAACTTATAAGGGTTCTAAAACATAATCCCCCTCTTTTAAGTGTTAATACACCACTAAAATGACTCGTAACCACTTAACTGAGTCATAACCCCTTAAAAATGACCGAATCTCAAAAATTACATTTGGGCACTTATTTCGACTATTCTAAAAATAACCGCACTTCCTATTTTGGCATTTGGAATAACGTGAACTATTTTTGTGTTCCAATTTCATTTTACTTTATTAATTTTACCCAACTTTAAATATAGGTCATAACCGTCGTTTTACATATAACGACGCAATAAAACATAATATAATGCTATTTACCTTCTCATAATGGTAAATAGGCAAAACATAGTAAATATTATCCCTTAATATCACGGGAAATAATATTTACTCCAACTTTCCCTATTTTATAAATAATTGCCCATCAGGCAAAATAATATAAAATAGTCGCCCAAAAGTCTGGGTTGTTACATACTCCCTCCCTTAGAAGGGAATTTTTCCCTCAAAATTCAGGCGCGACATATAACCATATAAAGGTATACTATACTAAACTACCGTTCTATCATTCTTAGCAAACCCCTCGGCAGTGTGGCGTCCCCATTGGACTTGGACTAAGGTCATTACTATTCGATCTTAGTCTACATTCTTCGTGCTTTAACATAGCATCAAATCGTTCCTCATAAATTATCGATCCTACCCTTCTACTACGGAAGGAGATACCTACACATCTCGGCACAAATTGCCTTTCTTCTCGAAACACATTATACCTTTGTCAGGGAATAACTACACTAACTTACAATCACTCCACTCCAATACTACTTACTTCTATTCGTATTGGTTTAGCCCTTAAAAGTATGCGGTTCAAAGAGCCCAGTCATTAAGGAAATATTCTCGGACCGCTCTAAGCCCATGGAATATATTGTCCGCTGGTTCCATTCCAACGAACAGGCAATTTCTCAGCCGACTACACTAGGCCACACACACGGCACCATACTATTAGAAAATGACCCGAACTATTTTGCTGGAATATCGAACCATAAAAGCTACTACTCCAAACCTAGATTTAAGGCAAACACCCCCATTTCAGGTATTCCCTTCGGCATAAGGCTAACTTCAATCACTCACGGGTTTTTTTTTCTACTCGGCATTGTAATACCCCGTATTTTTATGCTATATTAATGCTATATTAATTTGGGGATTTATTAAATTTAATGTGAGTTAATTATTTAATAAAAATCCGGAAATTAATTATGTTATAATTATTAACGTGACGAGAGTTAGTAATTATGGGAAATTTGTTGAATATTACTAATGAGCAAAGTAATATGTAATATTGGTTATATTAAATGTCACGAGAGAATAAAATGACAATTTTGGAAATTTGAGTCGGGACGCGCCCGTGTCGCGTCGGGCTAATTATTGATAAATAAAAGTGAATATTTTATAAGTTGTTCGTATGGTCATTTTGAGTGAACCAACGCGTCCGGAAGGGTCGAGATAGTCAAAAAAGTGTACCCGGGGGTTTAGTTTGGGTCTCAGGGCGTTTTTAGGCCTAATTGGTACCCCGAGAGGGCATTTTGGACATTTCACATTTATGGGTAATTAAACCCACGAAAATCAGAAAACTATATCAGCCATTTAGGTTAGCCAACGAGGTTTAGAAAACTCAAACACAAGTGACGTCCATAGGAGAGGGAAGAAGAAAGCTTCCAAGGTAATCCAAGGCCCCAAAAGTCATCCGTTGGCACCGCAACCACCACCAACGCGTGGATCGCGCAACGGGCCACACAACCACACCAAAAACATCTGCAAATCAGAACGTCGAAAATCCCAGGCAAGTGTTTATCTTGCTATTTTCGTTGGTGCAATTTCCATATTAGTTTAGGAATGATTAGGGATGAAATATATGGAAGAAAACCCAAATTGTGATAGGAATTTGCATGTAGTAAAGACTTAAACCTTATTCTGGAAGTCCTTTGTGATGTAGAAAGATAATCCACGAAATTTTGGTGTAAATAAGAAATAAATTCTGGGATAAAACAGATTAGAATCATGAGTTATAGATTTTTAGGGTTCTTGAGTTTTAAATGAATTTCGACATGATTAATCCATGTTTAGTGACTTAAATTGACATGTTTTACGTAGAATATGTATCATATCATGTTAGGATGTTAGTAGGACAAGATTTTGGACGTTTGGGAATGTAAAACTTGAAATTGGATGAGAATTGGTGTTAGAACCCGTAACTGCAATTCTGCAGAAATCGCAATACCTGCTTGATCGATCGATCGAGCTCAGAGCTTCGATCGATCGAAGGTTCGATCGATCGAGCCCCAAACCTCGATCGATCGACCCCTCCTGGCAGACTCCTATTTTTCCTTTTTAAATGAGTTAAATTCAAAGTGTCGTGATTTAATTCTTGGGCATCCTTAATAAAATGATTTGGGAGACATGGAGGACCAGTAGGGCATATGAATAAATGTTGAGGTCATTAATATTCGACGAGAATGGTATTTATGGGATATTTACTTTAAGGTTGGTAAATTTATGTATTAAAGGGTGAGGCGCGTAAGAGAGTTACGTTGGAACATAATAATGACACCTACTGAATTTTATACTTGGGAGGATAGGGTCCACAAGTGTCAAGAAATGGGCTGGAGAAACCCTACGAGTTAAGGTTAGCGACGAACCCTTATAAGAAATACTTAATGTGAAAAGTAAGGATAAATGTTGTAATTATGGGTGAAGAGAGGAACCTATATTAATATGATAAAATTGGTATATTTATATGATTGTGTATGCATATATTATATATATGTGAAAACCATGCACGCGCTACTTGCTATCCCTGAGGTTACCATGCTGGGACAGTCTTATCTCGATGGGACCTTTATGGGGGATATTGACTTGTACCCTAGAAGATAGATATCCTTGGTACAGGCTATCGAATCGATAGTTCAGACGGTCCTAAGAGGCGTGGGGTGTGTACTGACCTCTTAGAGACTTGGAATCTATGCTTCGCCTCAATCTTGTTTGTGTTTATATGTTGATACAGTTCGAGAGTGATTCCGAACTTGTACTTCCCTTAGTGTGAGCGATACGGGGATTGGATAGCAGAGTATGCCCGCACCATATTTTATTTGGGGTGCTGTTGTAATATATATATTATACGAGTAGTAAATATATATATATATATATATATATATATATATATATATGAAATTCTGAAATCTGGAACTGCCTACTGTGATTTGATATGTAGGACATGGATGATGACTCAAATTGAAATACTTGCGTTGAGAAAGTATAATATGACACTGAAAACTTTATAAATTAATAAAGTTAAATTGAGAATTTTAAATACTAGTGAAACCTTTTTTAAACAACAGTATTGTTTAGTTTTAAATCTTTCAAATAACTTAAGATAAGTTAATTTATTGGGGAGAGATAGGGTGTGATATGACGAGATAATCCGTTGGGAAGGTTAGTACGATAGGCGTGCACATTAGAAGAGAGGTGAGAATTTCTCAAGAGAGTGTCGAACTAATATGTTGTTGCATTGGCCTGTATCAATTTAAATACTTGCTAAACGAATTTTTAAATCATACACACTATCGGGCTCTGACCCGTTTATTTTTCTCTCTCTCTCTTGTATATATATGTATGTATCACAGGTGCCCAGTCACAGGGGCGTCTTGCTTAGGATCTCTTGGAAGGAACGCGCTGCAGCTTAGGTGGGAGATGCAGGTCTCTTGATTAGACGACTTCGTTCATTCGGATCCACTCTTAGTAATTTCATTTAGTTGGGCATGTGTAGCTCTTTCCATTATTCCGTTGTTATTGGACTTTTGTATTTCAGTTATTTCCAGTATTGTTACTATGGGATTTATTCAGTTTGGATGTGTGACTTTAGATTTCGTATGTTGACATTCGATTGACGAATGTATTAAATTAATTGGATTATGTTGCAGAATTTAATGTGGTGTGATTCTTACTTATTGAATGTTGTTAATAAAATAAATGATTTTTCTTTAAATAAAATTTGGAAAGTATGTATGAAAATGGTTTTCACACTTAGCTTAATTAATTAGGGTGTTAAATTGGAAAAATTTATTTTATCGATAGTGATGCTGAGAATGAACCAACTGTTCACCTTGAATTAATTTAATAAAGGAGTGATCGCCCGGTATTTAATTAGGCGGGGTGTCACAGGTGGTATCAGAGCATCAGGTTCTAGTGTCCTTTAGGATCTGTGCGGCTTATTATGCTTTTAGCGTTGCTTTGTTTGATATAGAGCCCTATTTTAGGATCTTTGTATTTCTGCTTTTTCGTTATGTCTTCAGCTATTTGTGATTTGATAATGACTGTAGACTGATAAACTTCTTCACATTTCAGATGCCTCCGAGACGTGCTCCGAAGGATAGGCGTGCCCAGGCCGAGCAGCCAGCAGCTCCGGCACAAGGCACTATGAATGCAAATGAAGTAGATTCCATTGTTTCTCAGGCGGTGAATGCCGCACTAGCGGTGGTTCAGCAGGCTCCACCCCAGGTTCAGGCAGTAGCTCCTGTACCAGCACAGCTTACATCTGTATGGGAGAGGGTTTGGGATGCTTTTCAGAAAGCGCATCCCCCTGAGTTCTCTGGTAGCTCCGATATTGTCACAGTTAGCCAATGGAAGAAAGACATCCAGCGGCATCTCCGTATGTATGAGTGCACTGACGTACAGAAGCAGCTATTGGCTTCCTTTAAGCTGGTGGGAGCCGCTTTACAGTGGTGGGATTCCACTACCACTTTGGAGGAGAGGGACACGATCCCTATTCAGTCATTTTGGGAGCGGTTTGACCGCAAGTATTTTCCACCCGCCGTACAGACTGAGATGAGGCAGAGATTACTAAATCTGAAGCAGGAGAGTCTTACCGTAGCGGAGTATGAGGAGGAGTTCACGATACTTCTCACCATTGTGCCAGATGAGGCACCTACTGAGAGCAAGAAGGTTATGCTGTTTGTCGACGGGTTAGCTTGGAGGATCCGTCAGCACCTTATTGGAAATTTATCCCTGAGTACTTTCACTGATGTACTCAATGCCGCGTTTTTACATTGCCAGGATCACCGCTTCCTTCTTCAGGGAAGCAAGAGAGCAGGAGAGTCCAGCCAACAGGGCAGGACCGGGGGTAATAGTGCCAGTGGGGCACCATCTCATGGACAGACTCGACAGCACGAGCAGAGTTCCCATTAGGGGGACCCTGCTAAGCGATTCCGTTCAGGTGATTCTAGGCAGGGATATGGGGGCTATAGGTAGGGCCAGCAGGGCCAACACCGACAGCAGGGTCAGCAACAGGGCCAGCAGGGCCAACAGCATGCTAATCAGGGCCAACAGGGCCAGTGGCGGGGAGGTAACGGCCAGCAGGGTCGTGGTCAGCAGGGACAGAGGGGAGGAAACTTCAGAGGCCGATGTTTTGGGTGCGGCAAACATGGCCACAGACGTCAGGATTGTCCGGAGGGTGATAGGGCCCCACAGCAGCAAGGAGCCCGTAATGAGCCACAGAGGCCACTTTTTCCACCTGCCCTCCCAGCTCCAGCCCAGGTGCCAGCCCTACCAGCCGTTCCAGCAGCCCCAGTGCAGCAGGGGCAATTACAGTATGGACGTGTCTATAACGTCCACAGGCCCAAGTTTGTAATTTTACGTTTTACTTATGGTAATGTTAAAGGCACCTCCAAAACTTATACCTCGCACCACATATTAAAAAAAAGTGAGTTGGATTGTCTCACCCACCCTACACTTGAAAAAAATGAAAAAATAAACGCCCAATTTTATCTCAACCAAACCCCGACTCCCGCTCAACTTCGGTAGAACCCTACCAAACCCCAATGACACCAACCCCAAGTAACCTCCATTTTAGCTCATATTTTCTTACAAAAATCATCATAGAAATGTATAGAAGTTGTTATTAAAAAAAAAAGATATATAGGTATATTGAAGTAAATAGATCCTCAACCAAACAGTTTCAACAATAATAAACAACTAGGAGGATCAAACCCAAATAAACAATCAAAATATATCATCTAGAGGTATATAATAACAACCTCATATTTTTCTACATTATCAAGATTTTTTAATCAAAATGGAGAAAAAAAGTTTATGTTTCAATTTCACTTGGTAGTACACTGTCGAACACGATGGTTTTCGACATTATATTACCAAATGAAGCTGGTAAAAAGTGTAATATTTCAATTGGCATCCCCTATCGAGATATAACATTACTTTTGTCGGACTAGTGTCGACACAGCTAATACTAGTGAGTCAAAAAAATGCCAAAAAATTCTATTATATCGATAACATGATGCCGAATGGAATAAAGTTTTCCTTTTTTTAATTGAAAATTTTGATATTTTTAATGTAATACTAACCTATCCACGATGCCCCTGTTTGATGATGAAGCAATTTTGGATGAAATTTGTTATGGTGGTCGTGTTAATAGCACGGGAAAGTCTTATTCGACACTTGTTGAGTGTGCTAATGACATGCAAAACGTAAACACCCCCGATGATCATGCATTCAATTTAATTTTTGTTTTGAATGAGGTAATACCAACTGTGGTTGATTACTCAATAGAGTTCACCACATATGAACCAAGTTCTTTATATTGCGTAATAATGTAATAAGTTTGTTATTTTATATTTGTTATATTATGTTTGCTAAGACATCGTGGTTTATGTATGTATATATTTCCAAACTGAACTGCATCGATGTGTTGAGCCCAAGAGCATGGGCGAAAAATGAGGGTGGTAATTATTACATTAAATTCATATAATTCATCACATGTAAGGAAGGGGTGGTTGACTATGGGTTGCGAAAGGGGATGAGTCTATCTTTCTCATTATAAAGGGATCGAACCACCAAAATCACAAAGGCTCAATGATAATAGAGACTCGTGTACAAGAAAGTATGATTTCCCATTTCCCGTAAAGGGTGTACCACTATCAGAGGGAAATTGGAAGGTTGAAGTGGTTAGTGGCCTCCACAACCACGAGATTGCAAAGACACTAGTCGTAAATCCATATCTCGAGAGATTAAGCCATGAGGAATATGCACTTGCCAAAGATTTAATTGAAAACGAAGTTAAGCCGAGACAAGTTTGAAGACTATAAAGGATAGATTCGAGAATAACTTATCAACCATGCACACATTGTACAATGTCAATACCTCGTTAAACTATAAAGATATTCTTGGGAGGACCGTGATCTAACAGCTCCTCATGCTCCTTTTGGATATAGACAAATAGCGACTCGAATACCGATGAGTTAGAGAATATCTTTTTTGCTCACCACAAATTATTATGCTTGCGAAGTGTTTTCCCACACATGTCTTAATGGATTGCAGGTACAAAACCATTATATTTAATATGTTGTTATTTGAGATGGTTGGCATGACATCAAAAGGTAGGACATTCTGCATTGCATTTTTTTTATCCTTGGAGCAGAAAGAATGATTTTCATGGGCGTTGTCATGTTTGAGGATGCTTTATGATCCTGTATACATGCCTTAAATAATGATTAAGGACCATTAACAAAGTTGCATCAATGCCTGATGAGTGCATTATTTTGTATATTTTATACCCGAATTTATACTTTATTAGTCCCATTTTAGTTTATTTAATAAGTTCTTAGGATCATTTTATTAAAAAGGGAAAAAAATGCAAGAATGATTGCATTCATATTCAAAATGGAAATTTAAAGAAGAAAATGGGCACTTCGATAATTTTATAATATTTTTGTGCCAATTTTTAAAAAAAGATGCCTAGTGAAATTTCAGAGGTAATGGTGGAATTTGGTGAAAATTGATGATCAACTCGAAAAAGGTGCGAAAAAGTTCATTTTTACGGTCGTTCAAAAAAAGTTTCTTTTACACTAAAGTCATAAATTTTTATTCTCCGATTTGGATGAAACTCGGCGTGCGTGTTCAACAAGAAAAGTTAATAGTTTTCGAGTGGGGGGAAATTTGATCACTTATCCCGATCCAAGGATTAAATATGTGGAGTGATAGCTTCCAACACTATTTGGCCAATCAGGGAGAGTCCCACCACAACTCAATTACCTCACTACTTGTCCTATAAAAAGGACCCTTGGGCTCATAATTTTTTTTGGGGGGGGGGGATTTCGGAGAGGATTTTTTAGGAGCAATTTTGAGAGATTGTATTCAATTTGAGGGCCAATTTTTTCCATTTTTTTAGAGGATTGAAGATTAATATGAGAGAACTTATTATAAGTTTGGATTATTAATGAAAATCTATACTCATTCTTGCAATTTCTATTTCATTATGGTAGCTTGATTCATCTATTAGGATTAAGGTGAAGTTTATCATAATTAGCTCATATTGTCACGTTAATTTGATTTTTGTTTATTCCCTACTTATTTTAATTGTTATTAAAGATTCGGTATTCATTTTAAAATGACACGAGAGCGTGTTTTAAAACCTTCAAAATTATTTTGTCAATCAAGTTTTGAGATTTAAAGATAGTAATTTCTTATGGATTATGTTTGCATTTTGATTGTTTTGATAGTCCATGTTTAAATACATTTGCGAACTTTAAAAAATTTATTTTATAAGAGAGTAGGGATTTTAGCCGTCTATTAAAGACCTTAAAAGTATTTCGAATATAAACATCATATTTTTCAAATTAAACGCGACGAGAGTCGTTTTAATTTGAGTTATAAAAAAGGAATGACAATGTTAAATTAGTGTGCAATATTAGTTACGTGATAAATGGACCTCAACTCCTAATTGTTTATAAATCTCTTGTCTTACTCTCGTTTATCATAGTTGCTTTTATTTAGTGTTATTCATAATTATTCTATACCCCATTTTATTTAGTTGGACAATCACAATTCCTTTAAAAGTTAAAATTGACAAATCTCTATGGGTTTGACCCGTACTTACACTCGCTACTCTATAATAGCCCCTGCACTTGCGGTATTTTATAAAATTGACAACAATGCCATTTAGAGAGTTTTCCTTCGAGTTAGTATAATGTTTTGCCTATTTTGCATTAGCAAGAATGTGGAAATGAATTGTAAGAAGTTTAGTGTGGCTATTTGTCACTGCGAAATGTTGAAATTTCACAGTGTTATTTCTCATTGCGAATTGTTAAAATTTCACACTACAATTTTTTACCACTGGAAAACTCGTCCAAAATTGCACTGCAAATTTTCAACCTTCAAAATTATGTATCCTTCATGAATTTCTTTTTATAGATCTTATCGATTCCTTTCCAAATATATTAATTTTATCTCAAATAGACTTGTATTTTGGGAAATATTTGATTTTAAAGTTTGCATAGAAATAGACAAAATAAGGATCAGGGACAAAATTTTCTAAAAAAAACAGCATAAACACACGCAAGGAAACTTAGACTAAACATGTCTGCAGTTTGGGCCAATTTTTGTAAACGTTTGACTCTAAGGGGAATCAGTTAATTGAGTTATTTTTACTCGGTGATTATTATGGACTTGGAAATAAGACGTAGGTACGACACAACACGAAAAATTCTCAACGGACATGGACGCACAACGACACATTAAATAGAAAATAAAATTCCAATATATATATAAGAAAGCATAAGTAAAAAAGACATGTTTATGATAAGTATATATGATATTGTAAGGCTGTAGACCAAAGATAAAATAACCCACTAAAAACATATGAGAAGAAAAGAAAAGAGAAGTCATAAAGGGTGGGCAGTAATAATTATCAAATCATTATACTTTTGCACTACGGTCAAACTTTCTAGTAAGTAAAATTACACATGAGAAAATACCTTAAAAGATGATGGCCAAATTGAAGTAACAAGTTTTACGTATGTACTTATATTTTAAGTATGGACATATAGAAACAATTATGAGACACATTAATTATATATTTAAATCGTGGAAACGTGAAAAGAAGTGGCATATCAACATGTGTCCTCGAGTATCATATCTCAATGCATATCCAACATGGACCTATTACTCTCTCAAGAGTGTTAGTGCTTCCAAGGTTTTGGGCAATGTTTTTAATCTCAGTCGCGCAAGGTGTCACATTTTGGTTTCGCGGTGACGTCGCGCATCGTGCAAGCAATTCGTGCATTCTATTTTTTTAATTAAGATAACATATATAAAATATAATTTCATGAATATGTTCAAACAATCACTCATATCCAAATATATTAGTCCCGCAGTCCCAAATTAAGAGTCAATTATTCCTTTTTGAGTTGTTCAAAATTAAGAGTTCACTTTCAATTTTTGGACATAATCAACGAACTAAGTTCCATGTTGGTGAACTAGAGTTAATCTTGACCATTGATTGAGTGTATCCTTAATCTATACACAATAAAAAACATGAGTCTCTTAATTTGAGACAAGGGGAGTATAAGATCATTTCAAATAAAGTCATAAGGCCATAAAATTATAATATCATGCCGAATAAAGCGACATGCATAGGACCCCATCAATCCAAATAATATCATATAACGTAATTAAGCAACATGAAATTCATGCACAATATAATACTTTAGAGAATAATATCAGCCTCAATCAACCTCGACATTGAATTCGATTGGAACGACAACTTCGTTTTGCTCCGATGACCTCGAATTGGTTGAAAATACGGTCAACTTTGAAGATAAAAGCGTTTCGAAGGTTATGGTTTTGTTCTCTATATTTGGAGGGTGTTGGAAAATACAAAATCAATGAAATGGAATGATGTAGGGTATTGGATTGGTTTTTTTTTTCTGATGAGCTCAAAAAACAAATACAAATAGCGCAAGCATTGCACATAATAGCACAAAAGTGTGTCATGTCAACAAATTGCGTGCAGTTTTTGGACGCTATGCAAAGTAGTATACAATGTTTTTGTATTTTTGCATCGCTACACGCAAGAGTGCGCAATTAAAAACACTAGTTTCGGGAAAGGTGAAATGATACATTATTTGGAGGTTTGGAGAGTTTGGGTATTTGGGGCTCGGTCCCAATTTGTTTTGTTGCATTAAGTTTTGCCCCCGTACTCTCCACTTCCTGAACTTTGGCACTAAGACGTCATAAATATATTTTTGTGATGATTTTTGAGTCTTCATTAGGTCATTTAGTGCCAAAGTCCAAGAAGTAAAAATTATGTGGGTAAACTGAATGTCAAAAAATGGGGGTCAAATGCAAAACAACCTAATTTAAGCCTTTAAGTATCAACTCAACAAGTAAAGTTAATTTTGCTAATATATAACATTACTCTTTTGGATTGGTGGGTGCATATTGAAACAAAGTACACTGACCATAGTGGTTCGGGTTTGTCCATTACTTGAACCAATAGAGGGAACCAAGAAATAGTTTCTCACACGTCTTGAAGCATACATTACTTTCCCTATAACATTACCATAACTCATATGGGATGAGGGGTGTCCTATTGATTTGATGATGAGCAACAAACATTAATCGTAAATATGTGGGACATTTTAGAAATACATTTATGATACTATTGTAATATTTTGGGGATTAAGATAATAATTTTAGTTTTGACAAAAATCAAGCATATCATTCATAAATTTATAGTTATAATTGGTAAGCCATTGAAGAGAGCATATGGACATATGCTTAACTGACAAAATAATGCATAACTATTGCTTAATTTGAATGCAAACAATATCAATATCGAATGTAAAAGACTATATCGATTCAAGTTATTCATTCTTTCCTCAATACTCTAGTATGAGTAATTTTGAGTTGGGTACTTCATTACGTATCTAGATTATGGTACATTTCTGTGACTAAATAAACTTAACCCATTGTCCTTCCATTTCCTGTCAAAATTAATGGGGACATTCAGTGATGAAACACAAATTTCACAGTAAATATGAGAAATTCAATAAAAGTTTTTTTTATTTGTCTCCTATAATTCTACACTAAATATTTTTACACCATTAAAGTTGACAAATCTATGACAAAAAGTGGTAAATGAGATACCTTTGTCTACATAGATTTATTACGAAATACTCAAACCAAAATCACCATTTTATTATTTCAATTGATGAGTAAAAAGAGTGAATGACTTGACTTGGCTCATAAAAGAAATTACTAACCCATATAGGCGTAATTGCCTCATATGGACGATAAGATTAACAAGAAAAAACGTAGAAAAAGGAAGAAAAAAATCCATTTAAATTATGTCTTAAGGATAAGGAAAACACCATATGTAATGTTATTGGAGAATATGTATAATCGTCTTCCGCAATAACAAGAATGTCATCAACTTCTTATAAAACGTATGAGATCGAAATATAAAGTAATTTTCCTATTACATAATGGAACCTTGACCCCATAAGGAATAACATCTGGGAAACTGATCAATACGTCGTTGTAGGCCCTTTTCTCTATCGAATGTGTTTTAAGGACGACAAACCAATTTATCTTTTCGAAAAAATATGTTTCCAAATTTTATAAGCAACACCAAGTTGTGAACCAATTTTAACTTAACCAAAATTTATCTTGATTAATCCTAAACATGCATCGAGTGATTAAAACAAATAAAATAAATAAAGCTTACAAAACAACGCAAGATGTACAAGGAAACCACAAAGGGAAAAAACCTCGGACGGTCCAGGCTAGACAATCACTATGTTATGGTTTTACAAAGACCAGAGACAGACTTACACTATGACTCGATCCCCCACGAGAGTTGATGCGTCTTCGAATCGATAACCACTCCTCCACGCTGCCCACGTAGAATTCCTTCTCCACGATACTTGTCCACATCAAAATCCTCCATAAATGCCACCGTGTCCACTGATGTAGCCTTGGAAACGTCTACGATGTTGAACACGAAATCCTTCGATTCTTCACTGTAAAACCCAACAAAGTTCTTGTGTAGAACAAACTTCTTGCTGCAAACAAGACCATAGTTGCATATAACAATGAAAACGTGGATTTTTTAAACTCTAAGAATGTTTTTTATCATTAAAACGTTATAAAAACATGTGCATAATTCGTACTGGTTCTAAACTGTTTTTGCAGAATGCACACTCTCGAAATTCTGATGGAAACATGCCTTAAATAATTAAGTTGAGGCGGTGCATCACTCAAATGAGATACAGTTTCGCTCGAACGATATTGCATGTTGCTTGAACTAAGTACGCATGTCGCTCGAACGACACGTGTGTTTTGCTCGAATGACCGAACCAGAAACATGCGAGTTTGCAAAATGCATAACTCTAAACAATGTTTATATCATAATAAAACGAAGTGTAAACCTTTTCAAACTCTTTTAAAACATTTAAAAAAAATATTTCATTAATAAAATAACATCCTTAAACAATATAAAATAATTTCTGAGTCCCATTAACATTATGCATTCATAACTGAGTGATCTCGGAATGCAAATCGATTGAAGACGAAAAATGCATCATAAATCGACATGAATAATTCTTTGAAGCTTTGTCACAATGTCTTTAATAAACTTCAATGCGTCATAGTCCGTGTGGGATCGTGACAAATAAAAATCTATTTATAATTCAAACGAGTTTTATTTCTAGAATAAGTTAAATAAACATACATGGACTCAATTCGAAATTTTGTCCTTACAAATCTCCCCCTTTGACTATTCTGAGACAAACTAAATCAGTGAATGCTAAGTCGAGCTGTCAAGCCATATGACACCTAAATCCCATCCCATAAATTCAAATTAAAAAATTACAGGAAACGGACTAGTATATCTAGGAGTGGCAGCATGAAGTGTTTGAATGTGACGTAGACTTGAAATCTCAAATCTCTTTAAGCATACCTACTACACACATGAAACAGACATATATCCAGTGAAGTATGGAGGAACAAATGATATAAAAAATTATAATGATATGAATTTTTACCAATTTTGAACATTCAGAATCATTTGTTAAACATGTGAGCAAATTATCATGATATCAATTTGTAAAGCAATATAAATATGATACCAATATATATATAAACATGCATACGCGCTCAATGGTCAAATCTCCACTACATCACATACATCTCTCCCATTTTTTTATCTCGAATAGACAATCCGGTGAAAAGATAAACAATTTATCATGAAATAATCAATGAAATATGGCTAGACTAAAAGAAACAACCAACTAAGAATAATCAAGAAATATCAATTCCATAGCTAACAAACAGTAATCACACAATCATGAATCATCAATCTAAGCAGGTGTGATTAAACGAAAACCTATGCAGTAAAAATATGTGATCAATGTGAATCTGCATATAAACTGATCAAAACAAACCCAGCAGTACTAAACAATATGACCAAATGAACTTGGGTACTGAAAAATAGGATTTTTTTTAGAAGGTTGCTTAAACGAGTAAGCATTGCCGCTCAAACGACATAAGCTTCTCATGTGAAGACTTTGCGCGACATCACTTTCTTGCTCGAAAGAGAAAAACAAAATGTCACATCCAGTTCTAAATTTTATGAAGTTTCGCCCAGTGAAAAATTTTCGTGAAAAAACTAACTAGAAGGAGGTCAAGACTGCTAAACAGTAGCAAAACAGTAAGCAAATAAGCGAAACAAAGTGATTTTCATGCTAACATAGTACTAATGTGCTCAAACATGGACATTGAATGAATGGTTGTGAACTACAACAAATGAATCACAATTCCAACACATTGAAACGTTCAAGAAGCTCTATTTGATAGATATAAATCATCAAACTTTATTTAATTCATATGTTACAATTAAAGTGTGAGCTTAATGAGCTAAACAAACATCATACACACAAATCCAGAATTTTGATGATTTTACAAACAATAGCGTCATGATATGATTGTCAACACTAGGATTTGTGGTGCAAACCCGTTTAATTATCCATCCAAACTCCCTCAAATATATCATATATCTTTTGAATGAACAAAATAAACTAATTTGGCCCATTTTGTCTTATATTATTTTTATTGCCTTAATTTTTTCAAACTCTTTGGACCTTGACTACTAATTACAATGCTACACTTTTTAGGTCTGATTTAAATCGTGGCTTAATCACAAAGGATAAATGAGTACCTTTCGTAGCCCTTCCCTATTTTCACTCATCATTTTTAAATAAGCAATCAAATCCTCACGGGTAAATGGTTCTTACATGCATACCTCTTATTGGTTTTTTGAACATATTTTGCTCAAACGACCAGCATTGTCGTTTGAACCAGAAACACACGAGTTTGAAAAAGTCACAACTCTAAACAATGTTTATCTCATAATAAAACAAAGTGTAAACCTTTTCAAACTCGTTTAAAACGTTTTAAAAAATATTTCTTTCATAAAATAAAACCCTTAAACAATTTAAAATAAATTATGAGTCCCATTAACATTCTGCATTCATACCTGAGTGATATCGGAAAGCAATTTGATTAAAGACGAAAAATATACCATAAACTGGCATGAATAATTCTTTGAAGCTTTGCCACAATGTCTTCAATAAACTTCAATGCATCGTAGTTTGTGTAGGATTGTGACAAATAAAAATCTATCTATGACTCAAACGATTTTTGTTCCGAGAATAAGTCAAATAAGCATACATGGACTCAATTGGAAATTTTGCCGTTACAGTCGTCAAATTTCATACCATTGAACTTTGGCCATCTTTGTATGTAAAACTCATCGTTCTCAAACCCTGTGATATATTCCATATATGCTATTGACGATTCAATAATAATAATAATAATAATAATAATAATAATAACAATAATAATTATTATTATTACAATTACAATTAGCCATAAGTGACTAAAGTAAAGAAATGGGAATGGAGATCAAGACTTAGTTACATCATAACAAAGATATTGATATGTGCAACCATATATGGCGTGAAATAATCAACTATACAAGCTAGAGACATAGACTGAAACAAAATCAAATTTCCCATATATTATAATTATTAAGGTGAATTACAAAAAAAAAATGTAACTATACCACTAGGTACAATAAGTCACGTTGATTTCACACCATATATGGTTATATTAAAGAAAATAATGGGACTAAAGAAATCAGATATATTAAACCCTTTAAGTATCAAACTCAACGAGCAAGTTGATTTTGCAAATATATAACATTGTTGGTTTGGAGTAGTGGATGGGTATTGAAACAAAGTACACCGACCGTAGTGGTCAGTTTCATCCATTACTTGAACCATTAGATGGAACAAAGAAATAATTTATGACACATCTTGAAGCATAAATTACTTTCCAAGTAACATTACCATAAGTTAGATGGGATGTGGGATATCCCACTGATTTGATGTTAAGCAAAAGACATGAAACATATATATGCAAGACGTATTATAAATACATTTATGATACTATTGTAATACTTTTAGTGTTAAGATGATAACTTTTAGTTTTAACATAAAAGTAAGCATATCAATCCTATTCTATAATTGAAATTGGTAAGCCAGTGAAGAGAGCGTATTGACATGTTTAACTGACAACATAATGCATAACTAATGCTTCACTTGAATTCAAACAATATCAATATCGAATGCGACCACATTGAGTCAAGTTATTCACCATTTCCTCATTAGTTTAATATGAGTAATTTTGAGTTGGGTACTTTATTATTGGCGTATCTAGATTATTCTATATTTATATGTCTCATTAGATTTAACCCATCGTCCTTCCAATTTCTGTCAAAATTAATGGGGACATTTAGTGATGAAACACAAACTTCACACTAAATATGAGAAACTCAATGACATTTTTTTATTTGTCTCCTATAATTCTGACACTAAATATTTTCACACTACTAAAGTTGACGGACCTATGACGAAAAGTGGTTTGTATCTAGTAAAATGAAATAAAAGAGATACCTTAGTCTTTATAAATTTATTAACAAAATAGCCAAACTAAAATCCCCTTTATTGTTTCAATTAGTGAGTAAAAAGGGTGAATGACTTAACTTGGCTTGGGGAAGCAATTACTAAGACTATATATGTGAAATTGCCTCATCTGGACAATAAGATTGATGACGGAGAATATAGAAAGAAGAAGAAAAAAATCCATTTGAATTATATCTTAAGGATAAGGAAAGCACCATATGTGATGTTGTTGGAGAATAGTACCCCCACCTTCCATAAAAATAAAAACGTGATCAACTTCTTATAGAACATATGAGATCGGGATACGGAGTAATTTTTCTACCACGCGATGCAACCTTGACCCCACAAGGAATAACAACTGGGAAGTTGATTAATACATTGTCAAATTTCATACTATCCAACTATGGCTATCTTTTTATATAGAACTTGCTATTCTCAAACCCTATTATATCTTTCCATATTTTCCATTACCCATTCTATAAAATATAAGTAATAGTAGTAGTAGTTGTAATAACAACAACAACAACAACAATAACAATAATAATAATAATAATAATAATAATAATAATTATTATTATTATTATTATTACTCCAATTACAACTAGTATGCAAACCCCGCGATGCGGGGTCTTTTTTTAACAAAATTGCAAAAATATATACTAAAAATATTAATTAAACATGGAATGACGACGTGATTCGCAAGCCATTTAATTTTATTATATAAAATGCGAGTTTCAATTTTATTTTAATATTGACATGTATTGGAAAAATATTTATACAATTTCAATTCAAAATTCATTAATCATCACGAATTTCAATCACCATTGTCTAGCCACTTAAGTTGCTTCAAATGCCCAATCTAAAATTTGAATAAAACATTAATTCTATGTCATATTATATGAATGAGTATTTGAAAGAAGAACCAAAGAGCAATCCGACGTCTTAACCCCATTGAGGAGGCAAATTCTAGACTATGGACATAAAATTATTACAGATAAGGGATTATGGAAACACAAAACAGGTGCACCCAACTAAAGATGAAAAGTCATTCAATTAGGTAGCAAAAAAATTAATATTTTAGTACTCATGTCTCGTTTGGTCTACGTGAATGGTATTTCCCTTCAAATAATTCAATTCAAAATTAATCTAAAATATAATTGTTTTGTGATCAAATTTTAAAAAAGTGCATCTACAATCATTAGTTTAACACGTAAAAATGTCATCTATAATAATTACTTTAATAGCGTAGAATTGTATGATTTGTTATACCAATGAGCCAACAATTCTAATTGATCATTATGTCATCCAACATTAATGAACTTAGTTATAACACACTAGCTTAAAAAGTTGTCAGTTAGGAACGTTTGGCTCGTAGTGAAATATTTTTTATTGCGTTAAAAAATAATTCACCTAAATAAAATATGTATTTGGTTAGTCATTTAATACAGTGAAATAAAATGAATATTGGAAAAAGTGAGGGAAAACTTTAACTATTTTAAACCATGGGTAAAGTGAATAATTTAACAGGTGAAAACAACGGAATTTATCTTATTACCAGACTAATCTTTCTTATTTCTATTTACAACTATCACACATTCATTTCTCCCTCTCAATTAATACGATCATTAAATATTCATTTAAAAAAATACTTTTTTTTAAATTTCATTTTTTATTTAAAAAAATAAATAAAAAATTTTAAAAATAAATAAAAAATGGAATAGCTATTCCTACACCCTCTATGTCTTTCCCCACACCCTTTTAAATATTTAAATACTAAAAGATCAAAAGACCCTCTATGCATATATGATTTGAACAAATATAATCTTTTGCACAGAAATCTATTACTTATAAAAAACGTAATATTATGAAAAAAATAAAAACATATTATTTTGAAAATAAAAATCCTAATATTCCAGAAAATTAAAATTTTAATATTCTGAAAATATAAAAATTATAAAATTTATTTTTTCATTTAAAAAACATTATGTTATTTATAAAAAAAAATATATTATTTTTTATTTAAATCGACGTTGATAAAAAACTGGTTCGTTATTTATTTAAAAAAATGAACATTCTTTTTATCATTTATAGTTAAAAACTGTTTCTTTTATTTATTTAAAAAAATTGTTTCGTTATTTATTTTTTCAGTTAAAAATTGTTACTTTTATATTTTAAAAATAATCTTTTTACAATATAAAAAAATGGTCCGGGTCAGCGGTATGTATAGGCACTCCGACCACTTATACATACCGTTGGCGCGAACCAACATATTAGAAAAAATTGTCAGCGCCAGTGGTATGTATAGGTGGTCTGACCCCTATACATACTGCTAACGCGTACAATTTTTTTTCAAAATAGTAAAAAGATTATTTTTAATATAGTACAAAAAAACAGTTTTTAACCAAAAATAAAATTTGTAAATAGAAAAAAAACACTTTTTTAAGAAAACAGTTTCTTAAGAAAAACAAATTTTACCTTTTATATACAGTTTTTTAATAAAACAAATAGATAAGATTTTACGTTTTAAAGAGTTTTTTTATTATTATTTATAACAAACAGTTTTTTATTGAAAATATAATTTTTTGTTTTTATCAAATGTATTTATTTTAGTTGGAGGTGAAAAAATTGAACATTTAGATTTTATAAATTTAAGGGCACAATTGTCATTTATTATTCAAAGGGTGTGGGGGAACATATGGAGGGTGTGAGAATAGCTATTCCCATAAAAAAAATTAAAAAAAAAACATAAATGAATATCTGAATGGTGCATGATAATGTGTTCGGAATTTTTTTACTAATATGGACGGTTTCATAGTTGGGAACTATTTTTTTTAATTATTTTATGGATCAAATACCAAAAAGTCCCTCAAACATTTTTTAATACACATTTAGTCCAAGCCTTTTATTTTGTACCAAAAAGTCCCTTATTCTCTTATCTTTAAAGGTCCGCGCCAACGGCATAGTAAAATTTTTTTGGCAAGGTGAAGAATTTTTTGGTGCAAAATAAAAAGATTTGGACCAAACATGTATTAAAAAAAAGTTCGAGGGACTATTTGAAACACTTTTTTTCATAATTTGGACTCTTTTTTTTAATTGGGACTATTTTCTTTTTAAATGGGGGCTTCTTTTTTTTTTAATTAGGATTGTTTTTTCATTGTTGAGAACAATTTTTTTATTGTAGACTACTATTTTTATAGTTTGCTATTTTTTTTTTAAATTGTGATTGTTTTTTACAAATGACAGTTTTTTTTCATTGTTGGAAACTTATTTTTTAAATTGGGACTGTTTTATTTTTTAATTATGATTTTTTTTTAATTGGTACTGTTTTTTTACTTATTTGTCTTGCGCAGCCAAATATGACTAGTTGGGGGGGGGGGGGGGGGGGAGGGAAGGGGGAGGGATTGTGTCAAATTTGAGTTTGAGGTAAAAGCATATTTTTTAATGGCGATTGACACTTGTGTGATAAAAATCAAAATAGTTATGTGCATTTGAAGTATGAAAGTAATATGGTCATTTTATTTTTTCACCATTTTCATCTTGACCATCCAAACAACAAATGGTGAAAAAGTTAAAATTTTCACCTAGTGAAAACTCGACCATCCAAATGAAGATGGTGAAAACAAAATCACCAAGCTAATAATTCACTTTTTACTTTTAACACGGTAAAAAGTATTTCACCACGAAATAAACGGATCCTTAGATATTCTCTATTTCATTCATTTTTATCCCACTAAACTATATCAATGGGAAAATGAAAATGACTGAATTTATTATGCACGTCACCTTAAGATAACTATTAAACAATATAGAAGGAAGAAGTTTTTAACTGTAGTGCTGAATCAAAATTCTCAAACCCTTACAACTAAAACACACATGAAACAAAAAAAATTAAACAAAAAAAATATCGTAATTTTATTTTTAAATATGAATACAGAGAGCATACCTTTTAAAAATCATCTGAGAGAGAAGTTATTAAAGTGCTTTTCTGTATTAATGTCAATAGTTTATGAAAAAACATGTACACCTACATCCAACTTAAACCAACACATCCCATCAAACTTTCCACTAAACTACAAACACTAAGAAAAAACCCACGTGTCTTGACAAAGCTTTCCCACCATGTAGTAACCTTATCTTCCACCACCCAAACTCCAAAACAACCAAACAAACCTCAGAGAGAGAGAGAGAGAGAAAACCCATGGAATAACCGGGCCTAACATTCAACAAATATAAAATTTTACTCACCCAAACAGAGAGAAACTCAATTCGCTCTCTTTTCTGGCTTATGTATGCTTGGCGAACTGATGTTGACTCTCCCCTAATTGCAAATCCCTCGGAAATGATGTTGATCCTTATTCCTTTTTGGCGATGGATATTTCTCTTCGTTCCCCTTATCTTGGTTCTTGTTTTTTCGATCGGATTCTCCTTCGACCGCCATTTCATTCATCGCCCTGTACGTCCTGCCTAAGGGCCCATTTCTGTACAAACACTATCAAATGCCCCTCCATACCATGTTTATGAGATTGCTAAAAAAATCCCAAAACAAAGTGATTTAAAGGAGAGAAGAAAGTAAAAGGCCACATCAGGCAAAGCACGAAAAAATATAGATGGGTCAAAAAACCGTTCTGTTCTCAGAAATGGGTTTCTTCTCCGCCGATTTGTGTGTTTGACTTTGAGATATGGGTTTGTGTGTTTGAGAGATGGGTTATGGGTTTATATAAATACGTTTTCAATCAATTGTGTTGGATTGGAGTATTTGAAGAGTTATTTGATTTGTGTGTGTCACTTGATGTTTTCTAAGATATCTCGTGCTGTCGATTGGTATATACGTATATATATAATCCATATATTTATATAATAAAGGAGGAGGGACTTTTTGTCCTCTCTAACTAGCGACAGAGATTAAGTTTAGTGGGTTTGAATCTTAAGGGCTGGGAAAGAGTCTTGGTCTCCAAACCAAATCCTCTAAGGACTCGTTTGGTTCGAGGTTTGACAAAGGAATGAGAATTCATAATTTCAGGAATTCTAAGTTTCTCGAATCTTCAATTCCTTTCCATTGTTTGGTTCAAACAGGAATTCTTTTTTCCCGCCATCTAAAATCCCTTCTATGTAAACTGTTAAAAAAATATTAAATATATACTATTTTTTGAAAAAGTTAAAAAAAACGTGTTTTGTTACACTTTTATTTAAATATAAACAGTTTTTAGTATTTTTTTTTAATTCTTTACAAAAAAATAAAGTTGTAAAAAAACAGTTTTTAAATAAAAACAAAAAAAAAGTTTTTGAATAACTTTTTTTATTAATCTTTCCTGAAAATAAAGTTGTAAAAAATGGTTTTTTTTTTCCGTTTTTTTCCTTGAGCAAAAAAACAATTTTTTTTGTTGTAAAAAAACAGTTTTTTGAATGTTTTTATATTTCTAATATATAAAAAACAGTTTTTTTAATGTTTTTATTAGAAATATAAAAACATTCAAAAAACTATTTTTGTACAACAAAAAAAATGCAAAAATAAAACTGTTTATATATAAAAAACTGTTTAACAAAACACATTTTTTAATGTTTTAAACAAATAGCACATATTTAAAACATTAAAAAATGTGTTTATTAAACATTAAAAAATGTGTCTATATAAATAAAAATGTGTTTATATATTAACATATTAAACATTTTTTTTTTGCATTTTTTTTGTTGTACAAAAACAGTTTTTTGAATGGCGAAAAACATTAAAAAAACTGTTTTTTATATATTAGAAATATATATTAACATTTTATTTAAAAAAAATCAGTTTAAAGAAACATTTAAAATATATTTTTATAGTTTTAATCTATAAAACACTGTTAATATATTAAAAAAATGTTTATATATGAAAAACAGTTTTAAAAAACACGTTTTTTAACTTTTTAAAAAAATAGTACATATTTAAATTTTTTTTAATAGTTTATATAGAAAATTATTTTTGAACTTTTTTATTTTAAAAAAAAAGAGTTTTAAAAACATTTAAACATTTTTGTAATATTTTTATATATAAAAACTATTATTAAAGAAAAAATGTTATAGTATAAAAATGTCATTCTTTTTTTATATATAAATGGTGTAAACTATTTTATTTCCTATTAAATGAAGTGAGAGAACGTCACTTGAATATGAGATAATGAATCATTAAATGAAGTGAGAGAACACTTCTTAAAAAATCATGTGACGACATCAAAACTTGATGTCGTTGAACACATCAAAAAAAAAATCGAGAAAGAGAGAGTGTGTATGTGTATGTGTATGTGTATGTGTATGTGTGTGAGAGAGAGTGTTTATGTGTGTGAGTGAGATAGAGAGCATGTGTGTGAGTGAGAGAGAAAGAGAGTGTGTATATGTATGTGTGTGCGAGAGAGAGTGAGTATGTGTGATTGTGTGTGTGTGCGTGTGTGTGTGTGTGTATGTGTGTGTGTGTGTGTGTGTGTGTGTGTGTGTGTGAGAGAGAGAGCGAGAGAGAGAGAGAGAGAGAGAGAATGTGTATGTGTGTGAGAGAGAGAGAGAAAGTTTACTTATGAGTTTATGTGAAATGGTATTTTTGTCTCACCACAAAAGTAAGGTAATATGTCCGGGAATATAGGATTACCCTCATTTTAGAGGGGAAAGGAAAATCCAATTTCGTGGGAATTCTAAATTCCAGGAATTCTAAGTTCCCCCTTAAATCTCCAACCAAACATTGTAATTCTAAATGAGGGGAATTCTAAATTCCAGAAATCCTAAATTCCCTTTCCAAACCTCGAACCAAACGAGCCCTAAAAGTACCTCGAGCCTCTCCCCATCAACTCCACTACATATCTGCTAAACAACCTCTCACTCCCTCGAGCCTCTCAATATGCAGTGTACCTCGAGCCTCTCAACAGCCGTGTGCTCTCTCACATATGCCAACCAGATGTACGCCCTTCAATATTACACATATCTTATACCAGATGTTGATACCCACACAGAGAAATATTACACATATCTCATGCCTACCCACACTGATGTATGCCCTTCAATGTTAAACCCCAAGGTTTCGGGGTTTGAAGAACCCACACAGATGAACCCCGGTGGTATTGCCTCTGCCCCTGATCCCGGTGGTTCATAACACCCTCTATCTTTCTGTGTAGATCTAGACGGTGAAGATGGGGTAGCAAACAACAGTTCATAAACATGTTTGTATACGAAGATGGAGTAGCAAACGAAGATGTGGTTCATACGGATCTGGACTGATTCGGTTCGTATCTTCGATTCTTCTCTTACATGTTTCTATATATTTTGTATGACATTTGTTGGTCAATTACTGAAATGTTTACAGTGTTTTAGATTTGGGTATTCATTTTGTTTACAATGTTTTAGATTTGAGGCTTCATCCAAGCCTTTTGAGTTCATACAAGCCTGTTTTTGATTTTTTTTGTAAAAGTAAGCTATTTTAAAACGCTTGCTCTTTCCCTTTTTAATTTATTTGGGGATTTTAAATGAGAGGGGTTTGAGCTCCTGATTTCACAACCCGCTCATTATCTCATTTTCTCTTTCTGGGTTGATATTGGATTTGGTGTTTTTGGATTTAGTTTTCTGATTGGTTTTCACATGAAAATACACACTTCACTATTTTTCTTATCCTTTATTATATTAAGAAACATTGGTTTAATATTCATGAAATGTTATATATTTTATTCTTGATTTGTTTCAGGTGTATATATCAGTTGATGGTAGAGACGAAATGGAAGCTTTAGAAATAGATTTACATACTCTTTCAAGTTTGTTGTCGTCATGTTTGTGTATGGTATGTAAAAGGATTCTTTTAGTTGGTGTGAATCTTCCTATTATTGATGCAAATAAACACATGTTTGTGTATGGTATGTAAAAGGATTTTGTCATTTTCTCAAAATACCATTTTGTTGTTGCGTTAGATTATATATTTAGAGAGGTTTAGAGTAGAGATGATATATATGACAAAATCATAAGTGAAAAATGGTTCATATTATTTGGTGACCCAAATGCTCTCCCTCCCTTTGTGTGTTTGTCTTCTTTAACGCTGCCTATTATAATGTGTGGTGTGCGTGTGCCTGATGTGTGGGTGGGAAATGTGTTTTATTAATAATTTTATAAACAAATTTTCGTCTACTTGCCAAAGTAAACATTGTTTCTTTGTATGTTTTGTTAGTTTATAAATACAATTTTTTTGTACATGTGTTATCAACTATAATTTCCCTTTATATCTTTATTTATAATTTTTTAGATTTGACAGTATACGAACGGAAAATGTATGTATTGTTATATAAGATTTGATCTAACTTTTCAACTTAGCTGCATAATATCACCCCAAAACTTTACTTTATTTCCTTCACTTGGTTTATAATTTTATTCTAGGTTGAAATTATATTTTGTGGGTAAACTTATTTCAATATTTGTGTTTAATAATTCAATATATTTTTTTCTTTTTTGTTATAGAATATTGTGATAAATTTCAAAATACTTCGTGTAAGGGTTCATTTATTACTTAATTACATAATATTTAAAGGAGTTTGAAAAATAATTTTGAAATTAAGAACTTGAGAAAATAAATTGTGGGTTTGAAGGCATGGTTGAGAAAGGAGGAGATGGATGTTGGGATTAGTTAATATTGGTGTTAAAATAAGTTTTGGTATGTGCAAATAAAAGGGTAGAAAGAAAACAATGAGCCTACACTGTATATTGTGTTAAAATGGTTGAAAGTTGATACCGAAAAAATTGGTTGAATAAAAATTATTTGTATGTTTAAAAGTTTTGTAAATTCTTAGTCTCAAATTATTTGTAAAAATTTTAGAGTTTTTCTCTACCTCCTCTCTATATCTTTGAATGTATGTTTTATTTTTCAAGATTTGGTTTTCTAGATACATATGCTTGATATTTTGAGTTTATAAAGTTTTTATGTATATATTTTATTCTTTGTATATAAGTTGTTGATGATGAAGATGAGCTACAACCTTGATAAATGGGGAATTTCAGAGGCCCACAAATATGATTTCAAAAAGTTTCAAGTGCCAACACAAGGGAAAACATTTTTTTCTACTTCATTTTTAAGTGCTACCGTGATATAATTCAAGTATTTGTTTTTAAATTCTAGCAAAATATAGAACAAAATTAATAAGACAAAATTAACTGAAATAGTGCTACCATAATATAATTAATAGAAATGGACAAAATTAAAAATTCTTTCTAGCAAAAAACAAAAAAAAAAATCATTTTTGGGCAAAATCCTTTCAGATTTATATCTAACAAGGTAGCAACTTCAATTATAAACTTGACCATTTTTTAAAATATTTTGACACATTTTAAGAAATATTACAATATGAGAATTGGATTTGCATGATGGTTGTTGCTAAAATGGAAATAACTTTGTTTCCTTTGTTGTTTTTTTGGGCGTTGTACCCTACAATTACTTTGATGGAAATTGTTTTGGTAAAAGTACAAAGCTAGCATATGGCTCAATGTACTTTGATGGAAATTGTTTTAGTAAAAGTTCAACGCTAGCACATGGCTCGATGCACTTTGACGGAAATTGTTTGAGTAAAAGTACTATGATGGAGATTATTTTGGTACAAAGTAACTTTATTAACCAAAAATAAGTATAAAGTAACTTTTACATAGCTCAATATACTTTAATGGAAATTAATGAAAATTATTTGGTAAAGAAGTAACATTGATTTGAATATACGAATTCATTTAAATGATCCAAAATTTGAGTTTGGTAAAAGAAAGATTGATTAAAAATTATATTTAGTGTTTGCCTACTTAATTTATTAATTAAAAACGTTATAAATTTTAATTTTCATAATTTATGTTATGTTTAACAAATTTTCAATTTTCTCATTTGTTTCAATAAAGTTGTACTTTATTGAGTATTAATTTGTGTATAGTTCCAAATCTATGCTTTCTCAAGTATTATTTTGTTAGAGTTGCTAATGTTACCCGGGTGTCATGCCATTTCTACCTAGATGTATTTAAAAGTAGCTATGAAGAGACAACCTTCCGGTTTTGAACTTGACAATTCAGAAATGTGACTAAGGATGACCATGAGTGGGCGGCTCAAGGTAACCTAAAAAGATAATTAGTTGGATAGGTAGGTGTGCTTTACCATGTGAAAATGGACAAAAAAATAATATCTTTCTAACAATAATAATAATAACAATAGTAATGATGATGGAACCAAAATTTAAGTGGCTATGAAATTGTACCAAATTGGTGAAAGACCATGAGTGGTGGGTCTTTGTGAAAATGACAAAATAACATCATTCAAACAATTAATATATAATAGACGCTATAGTTAAGCGGATAATAGACGCTAAATGAGAAAGTTCTTAATTTTTATAAGAAGATGACACGACTTCAAATAAAACATTGGGACGTCACCACAACATAATATATTAATTTTGTTGTTTATTTTATTGTCGTATCGTGTCTATACAATTCAATCACTAACAAAATTTAAAATAATTTTTATATATGAAAAATTAATATCCAAATTTATACTTCTCCATTAAACTTTCGTTACTATCTGTTTGAGTGCAGATTGATATGAGTGCGAATTGAGAAGTATCAATTAAAATTGGTTTAATAACATAATCTTGGGTACTTATCAAACCACGGATGCAGTGAAAATTTTATTAGCACTATACGCGCGCATTGGTTCCCAAAAGAAAATTATGCGAAAGAAATTTATCACGGGAACAAATTTATCACGAGAATAAATTTATTCGTGCCAATCGGCAGGGGTAAAAAAAATTATGGGAATTAATTTATCGCCGTGCCATCGAATAGTTGACGATGGGGGGCGAGTATATAGATATGTAAATACTCGGGAGTTCTCTTTTTATTTCACTGTGCCGTCGGCACGGGTACATATTTATCACGGGAACAAATTTATCGCCGTACCATTGGCTCGGTTACAAAATATCACGGGAATAAATTATTGTCGTGCCATCGGCACGGGTACACCCTAGTGTATGTATATAGAAGATGAAAGGTGGTTGAACTAGGGAACGTGAAAAGAAGACGTACGGGTGATATTTAGAGGTGGAGTTAGGGTTGTGTTTCGGCCGGATCGGATCGGAAAATGCCTATTCGGAAAAAATTCCGATTTTTTCGGAAATAAAATAGCTATTCCGATCCGATTTTTTCGAAAAATTAAAAAAAAATTCGAATTCGGAAAAATCGGAAAATCGGCAAAAATCGGAAATTCACAAAATATATTAAAAATCCAGAAATTTCGGAAATTCCAAAATTTCAAAAAAATAAATTATGGATTTTCGATTACTCGAAATTCTCATTTTAAAGAAACAATGAAAATAGCTTAACGTAACATGTAAACACATGAGGATTTGGCTCATTTTTCATTTATGTAGAAGTTAGGAGGATACTCTCCTTTTATAGAGCATATTTTGGAGCCCTCTCCCTCTCCCAACCGATTTGGGATATGGAAAACTTTCAAAAAATCGGAAAAGAAATCAAAAAAATCAGAAATCGGAAAATAATTCCGAAAAAATAAAAAATAATTCGGAAAAAAATCGGAAAAATCGGATCGGCATAGTTTCGGAAAAATCGAATCGGAAAAATCGGAAAATCGGAAATTCAGAATTATTTTCGATTTCCGATCCGATTTTTTTCGGAAAAATCGAAAATCGGAAAATCGGAAATCGGCAAACTAAAATTTCATTCCAAATTTGGAAAAAATCGGATCGGAAATCGGAAAAATCGAAAAGTTCGGAAAAAAACACAGCCCTAGGTGGAGTAATGGAAGGGGAGAGGGAGAGAGAGAGAGAGAGAGAGAGAGAGAGAGAGAGAGAGAGAGAGAGAGAGAAAATTTATGTATGGGTGCTAAGTTTTGGAATTTAGAGGAGAGAGAAGCCGAATTATTTGGGAAGGGAATGGAACATGTAGATATGAATGTTATTTGGTTCAATTGAGGATAATGCTTCATTAAATAAGGTGACACGTGTCATCTTAAAAATGATTTCAGGCTTCTATTTTATATAAATACATAGATTAGTCATAAGTTTCTAAAATAAAGAAATAAGAATGATGGTGTGAAATAATCAAATATAGATGTTAGTGACATAGGTTGAAACATAAAAAAATTGCCCACATACTATAAGAATTAAGGTGGACTGAAAGAAACCCCTGAAACTATCACATTAGTTGTAATGCTTCATAAACTACCAATTCTATGAAAAACACTTAAATTATCTCCATCAATTGTTATTTCCCCCATTGTGTCCCTATAAATGTATTTTAACGATGCGTGATGGGGGATTTTCAACTTTATCATAATGGGGGGTTGTTTGAAAAACACACTACACCATATATCGAAGATGGTCACGAACCTAAGCCATGACTAAGGCCACGGGTCAAAAGCTAGGACATGACCATTTTCGTTGTGACCAACAACCATGGTCACTGACTTCAATCGTGACCCTAAATAAGGGTCACAACCTCTCCCATGGAACAATATTGGCTCTATGGTCACGGACATAGCCCGGGTCTGTGATCACGTGTGAGAGGATGTTCAAATGTGGTCACAACCCAAATCCATTTAATGAAAATATATATTCTTAGGCACCCCCCCAAAAAACTTGTATTGAGCAACCGATTCATATACAATTATTCAATATTGTAACCGTGGAGCTGATAATTCAAAGTAAAGCACTATGTCATCCTAGTTAATCCATAAATCATGCTAAATTTTCATAAATCATACTAAACATTCATAATTCAAACTAAACATTCATAATCAAACTAAACATTTATAAATTAAATTAAAGCACTAATATCGTAATTTGATACAATAGGATTTTTAAAGGTCAATATAGTATGAGTTACAAGAGTCCCGTGACTACGCAGTTAGTTCCTACGAGTTGTACTGGTCTTGTCTGAGGTGTGCGTGCCTCTTATAGGGTTGTTTTGGGTTTTCGCCTTCTAACGATATGTTTTTAAGCCTAAGTCTAGATATTTGCAAATTTTGGTCATATTCTCAAACCCAAAGTCCCGTGGCTACACAGCCAGTTCCTACGAGCTACATTGGTCCCCGATACTGCACAATAATGAATTATATATGGTAGGTTTGACGTTGAATTGATTTTAATGATCAACCACGAGTTCATGTAATACGAATATGAATTCATGTAATCACAAAGCAATGTAGTTCAATTCACTATCATCTCTCAATTTATAATACACACGTCGCACATTTATAACACATACACACACGCGCACATGTATAACACATACACACGCACATGGTCACAACAGGTGGTCACGACCCATGACTATGACCATAGCAAAAAAAAAAAAAAACGTGTGGCAAAGGTCATGACCAATACAAAGGGTGATGTCTTATGGATATATGTCGCACCATGCTTTTTGGTATGGATGTACAAGAGAGTATATAAAAAGCAATGAATTAAAGTTAAGGCGAAAAGCATAACTTTATTCATTATTAAAATGGTACACATAGTGTATTACCATCGTATGAGTGAATTACATTTATTTTCAATACGAACTAAGAAAGTCAAAGAGTTTAAGCTGATAATCCCATACTTATCAGATTTCAAAGTGGTATAGAATTAAGTAAGTCACCCGTAAAAACAATTAATGAGTAGTCCAAAACCTTTGGAAAATAACTAGCTAGCTAGGCACACAATTAAAGTGGAACTCATACGTATATATCTAAGATCTAGCTCTCAATCATCTATAACCATAGGACAAGTAGAAAATTTTGTGGGATAACACAACAGTCTACTTCCTAGTTATTACTGATGTTTTTGAACTACTTAAGGATCAAAATTGTACACATACTCAAGACTATCAACCATCACATTAGTTATGTATGGGGTGTAAATGCTTGAATATATAAATGCATTACAACCTTTGGCTTTTGGGCCACTATAAATACATTGTATTCCTTTCACAAAAGATAAGGAAGTAAAGCATCAGGTAATTCTTACTCCAAAAAGAATACCTAGTTTTCTGTAATCATTAACAATAATGCAACAATAATGGATGTAGGCTTTTATCGTCGCTGAACCACTTGAAAAACGTATTGTGTCTTGCTTATTTCTCTTTTAATATTTATTTGTGATTATAAAATTGGGTTACATGGCTAAGATAAAATGACTACCAATTTTAGACATCAACAGATTGGCATCGTTTGTGGGAACCCTTATTTGTCATCGTTCTCTACCAAATCTTTTTTTTTGTTTTATTCACCTTAAATACGTACAAAAGATGAACAAAATTCCAGAGAGTAGTACTGTCACTATAGCCAATGTTCCTCCTAGATCGGCATATTTAAATGGAATTCTGATCAACCTTACCAAAAGGCAAGAAGTGATGCATGAAACTATAAGGAAACTAGCTCATTCGTTACAAGCCAAGTCTATAGTTCCATCTTGGCATACTACTGCGCCATCTCATAGAAGAGAGATGCCACCACCTCCTCCTCGGAAAAATCAAAACAGTTATTCCAGATCTTTGTGTGACAGGTCTTACCATCGAGGATCTGATTCATCAATCAGATCTATAGATTACTATGATGGAAACTCACTCACTCCTGAAAGGTCAAGCACTTTAGAAAGGTTAAGAAAAACTTCTTCTTTTGATTGTATGACCCCTCAAGCAAACAAAGGTCATCACAGGGAGCCACCCTAACCAGATAAACACCGTGCCGAGCACCGTGAGGGATTAGCAAGGTCCAGAACAAGCAACCAAGGATTCAAACTATAAGGAAACTTCTGCTTTTAATACAAGAAATTCTTCATGGAAATGATCAATTCAAGGTTGGAAGATCATATGGGGAAATAGCCCAGGCAAAGAATACATTGCAATAAAATTTTGTCAAGGGGTCTCCTTTCATCCAGACAATTATTGATTTCCATACTCCATCTAAGTTCAAGATACCAGTGGTAACCATCAAATATGATGGCAAAACTAATTTAGTTTTGCACATTGAACAATAGTAGGCTGCAGTTGATATATATTTCGTTCAAGATGAAATGAGATGCAAAGCTTTTCCAAGTATCATCATAGGCTCAGCCCATATATGGTATGGCAACTTGCACCAAGGACAAATTGCTACCTTTAACTAGCTTGGCGAGCTATTTATTATCAACTTTTGCTTTGTGACCAAGCCTATTAAGATGGCATCACAACTTCTGAGTGTTCGGCAGTGACCATGGGAAACCACCATGGAAGACATCACTCGTTTCAATAATGAGAAATTAGAGGTCGTTGATTATGAGGAGAAGATAACTATCACAACCCTGATGAGTGGGATACTTCCTAAGAAATTGTATTATGCATGGGCAAAAGATCCCCCTAAAACCATGACGGATTTCGTGGCAAAGGCTGGAAAAATTATGAACGTCGAGGAAGCTATGGCTGCCAAACAAACCCCAATGATAAAGTCTGCCAAAAAGAAGGAGCAGAATGACAAGAAAGTTGAAAAACCTAAAAAGTATGAAGATCATACTCCATTGACAGTTGGTGTCCATCACATCCTAGAGGAGATTAAAAATCATAAGGACTTAAAATGGCTTGGGAAATTGAAAATGCCACCCTATAAGAGAGACAAGTATAAATTTTTTAAATTCCGTAAAGACCACGTGCACACAACTAACAATTGCATTGCCTTGGAGAATGAGATTGAATCCCTCATTTATTGAGGAAAACTGAACAAGTTCGTTGATAGGACTGATGGCTGAGAAGTAAGAAGAAGGTCGGAATCTCTTTGCAAGCCCAAAGATAAAAAGAAAATAGATCATAAGGATGATTATGATGATGATCCAGACCTACCAAAAATACCCAAGAAACCAAAAATTGAAGCATGTATGATAAATTTTGGTTCTTTTGATTGTCATATCATCTTAGGAGGAGATGTTAGAGGAGGAGATGAGGTCGCTGAGAGGAAAGCTTACTTAAATGAAATACAAGCTTTCTCTTACATACGACACATTAACTTGAATGATGAAGACGATGGTCTACCCAGAAAGATGAATATAGATAAGATTGTCATCGATTTCTCTAAAAATGACTTGCCCAGAGTATTATACCCCCATGATGACCCTTTAGTCATCACATTCAAAATCTAGGAAGCTAAAATTGCTATAGTTTTGATAGATAATAAAAGTTTTATTGATTTTATCTTTTACATCTGCTTTAAAAGTCTGGGATTGAAGGCAAGTCAACTAAAATCATACCATAAGCCTTTGATTGGTTTTTCAGGGGAAAAAGTCTATCCCTTAGTAATTGTCTAGTTGGAGGTGTTGATCGGTACTTGGCTGATAATTCGAACCAAAAAGGTACGTTTGTTTATTCTTGATAAGAATATCCAATCAGACTACAACATGATTCTCAACAGGGTAGGTTTAAAGAAATTTAAAGTTGTACCATCCACTGTCCACCAATCCCTAAAGTTCTCTACCCATTTTGGAGTCGACTTAGTAAAAGGTGATCAAAAAGTGGCTAGGAAATGCTATTATACCTCAGCCGAGCAGGATGACTTGACAAATCTGAAGAAAAAGACCACCACTCACCAAGTTGACACTTCGGATCCTCAAATCGCCTCCACATTAGCACCATCCCTCAACATGAATTAATCATATTCTTAAAGGAGCAAAAATGTGTATTTGCTTGGAGTCATGAATATATGGCTGGGATTAACCTCTATTTTATTTGCCACGAGGTCAATATCAGCAAGGATGCCAAGTCGATCAAATAGAAGCGTAGGGTGTTTAGTCCTGAGAAGAACATGGCTATTCAAGAGGAGGTAGAAAAACTTCAAAAATCCTAGTTCATTGAAGATGTCAAATATCCCGGGTGGTTAGCAAATGTGGTGATGGTTAAGAAGAAAAATGATGAATAGCGCATGTGTGTAGATTTTATGAATCTCAATAAAGCATGTCCAAGAGATTATTTCCCCTTACCAATAATTTATAAATTAGTTGCTGCTATGGCAGGTCATCAGTTGTTAAGTTTTATGGATGCATATTCTGGTTATAACCAGATAAAAATGACGCCTGAATATAGGGAAAGTACTTCTTTCATTAACGGTCGAGGAACTTACTATAACAATGTTATGCCCTTTGGGTTGAAAAAAGCTAGAGCTACCTATCAAAGATTAGTGAACAAAGTCTTTGAAGATCAGATCGACAAAAATATGGAGGTCTATGTAGATGATATGCTCACCAAGAGCAAACATGTTGTCGACCACATTGCGTACTTAGCTCAATCATTTGACTAGTTGGAAAAGACCAGATGAAGCTTAATCCCACTAAATGTGTATTCGACGTGTAAAAAGGAACGTTCCTTGGATTTATTGTGAACCAAAGAGGAATATGAGCTAACCCTATCAAAATCGAAGCTCTAATTGAGATGCAATCTCCATCCTACAAAAAGATGTTCAAAAACTTACTAAAAGAGTGGATGTGCTTAACCAATTTATTTCTCGAGCAACAGATAAATGCTTACCATTCTTTAATGTGCTCAGAAAAACCTTTGAATGGAATGAGGAGTGTGAAAACGCATTCCAGGAGCTGAAGAAGTATTTGGGATCTCCATTATTACTGCCCCGACCAATGTTGGTTAAAAAAATTATATTTGTTGTTGATGTAAAAAATTAGATTATCTCTAATTATTCAATCACAGATAAATATAAATGAGACAAAGAATTTTTAAAGTGGTTCAGCCTTATAAGAATGTCCTACGTCCACTGTTTTGTTATTGCTGAGTGTTTAGGAATTCTCGATTACAAGTTCTCTCAAGAAATTCCGGTCTCCTTACAATGGGTATTGTACAATGTATTTATAGCCCTAAGGCTGTAATGTGAAAGGGTAATACATTAAATGATGTACATATGAAAGGGTAATGCATTCAATGCCCTTTAAGCGTGTGCGTCTGAATGATAAGCATTTAATGAACAGTTAGACTGTTGGCATCCTACTATTAATACTTTGTTCGAGGTGCAGCTCGGACCACCTGAGTTGCTCGGACCGCTTGAGCTTCTCGGTGCTAAAGAGTTCCTCGGAGTAGTATGGTTCCTCGGAGCGTATGAGTTCCTCGGAAGTGCTTGTTGTTGCCATGTAGATTGCCACGTGTCTTCATTCAATTGGGCCATGTCAGCAGACTAAATTTGGTATCAACAGAAGCCCCCAATGTTTCATAGTTCGAAATTTGAGGAGTATGGAACATTCTTTCTCGGAATACGACAGTTTTAAATGGTCCTCCTGATATTTAGGAGTCTTTTGTATTTATTTCTCCTTCCCAATTCGTAGAATCATACTTTTTTGAACTTTTCTACTCGCTTCGATTCTCGCGTACTTTTTGTCCTTTTAGCCGCCGTTAGCGTAATCGTTTCTTTTTGTAATAATTACTTTTTCCTTTTCCCAAGGCAAGGTATTTAAGCGTCACAGACAATCCCATCATCTTCTACTTTTCAAACTTGTATCTTCGAATTTTCTATTGTCTTCTACTCTCTTGTGCGTTCATCCTTTTCATCGTTCATTGTCAACAGATCCACTCTTTTTCTGTAAGATCTTCTTCCTTCTTCTTCATTTCCTTTATTCACCATGGTTTACCCTATTGAATCTCTTGATAAGTTTCGTTCTGATTTTTCTATTCCCTCCTGGGTTGTTTTGGAAGAGCTTTCTGAGCCTTCTGATTATTTTCGTTTGGCTGAGGGACATTGGTTCCCCAGTCTCTTTATCGCTGAGTGTGGATTTTCTTTTCCACCCAATCCCTTGTGTCTGGAATTCTGTCAGTACTTTGACGTTGTTCCTGCAAGAATAGCCCCCAACACATGGAGAATAGTTAATGGGGTGCATAGATTAAATCAAATCCATGGAACTCGCATAGGAATTCCTGAGATTATGTTTTGTTATAGATGGGCAGTTGGTGATAACACCTTTTATTTAAAAACTAGAATGTTAAATAGGGCTTTAGTGGTCAATCTCCTGGATGCCAATAGGGATTATTTTGAACATGGGGTTGTCATAAAAAATTGGCAACATGCTCCTTTGTCTGGAGATGAAGTTTATCAGGAACCCAGATGCCCTCCCTATGGCAATGGGATAGGTTATTTTTATTTCATTTTATTCTGAAATTATGCTTTCTTTATATTTGATAAAATGTGCCACTGATATTGTAATTTTGATTTATTTGCAGTTGATAGCAAAAGAAAGTGTCCAAACGAAGAAGACGTCAATATAAGACACTTAAAACTTATCTAGAGTTTGCATCAGAGTGTTGCCGACGAGCACATTAGGTCAGCTTCGTATCTTCTTCAGTATAAGAGCTACACCACTTCTTTCACTGCTCGTCCAGTGATAAGTGAAGCGGAACCTGTACCAGCCTCTGCAAGTTCTTCGCCTGAATCACACATTCCTTTAAGTGAAAGGATGAAGAAGAGAAGACCTCCCACCCTTTTTGAGAAACCTACCTCTGGTGCTGGAGAGGCAAAGAGAAGTAAGGTCGACGTCCCAAGGGAGGGGACGAAGAAAACTGATGCACCTTCCTCGGTCGCTGCTGTTGTGAAGGTTGTAGAGAAGCCCCAAGTGGCTCCGAGCATGTCTGCTGCTAGTGGAGAGGTGATTGTAATATCACCAACCAAGAGTTCTTCCTTGGTTGAATCTGTTCCTGTTCCCCCGAGGAGGCTGAAGAAAGGCTCCTCGGTCAATTTGGCTGAAACCATTGCTCAGCCCCCATCCACTAGAACTGGGGTTCCTACTTTTGTTCCTCCGAGCTCTGCCATGAGCTCGGTAAAGTCCTGGATCATTCCCGAGGTCCAAGGTACTGAATAAAACCTTACTCGGGACATGGTCACTTCGTTAGCTGCTCTCCACCTTTCTTCTATAAGTCTTCTTACTTTGAACTTTTCATATTTCCCTTGTCATTTCTGTTTCTGACTTGCTTTCTTTTTCTTTTCACAGTTGACGAGCTGCTTCAATATAATTCTGAAGAAGGATGAAGCAATTAAGGCTTCATGCTCCTCGTCCAGTGTGGAGGGAGCTCTGAAAGAAGCTATCAAGTCTTTGAAAGATTCTCGCCAATAATATGCCACTGACAAGGCTGTCTGGGAGAAGAATCTTACCTCCACCGAGCAGGAGAAAGCTCGAGTTATTGAGGTCTCCAAGGAGTTGGAAAAGAGAATAAAGGATTTAGAGGGGAAAAATAAAGAGCTCGACGAGAAGCTCAAGAATGCTGGAGAGCTAGAGAATAAGCTCAAGGTTGCTGAAGAGGAGTTGGCTCAACTTCGGGAGGTAAATCGGCAGAAGGAGGAGGTTGAGAGAAAATTGAAAGCTGCTGATAACCTGCTGTCCGAGAAGCTTTCCTCAGAGAAGTTGAAGAGGAAGATGGCTGTGAAGAAGTCCTTCAGCGCTGGCTGGGACAAGGGGTTGGCTGCCATGATGTCACAAGTTGAATATGGCAGCCAAAAATACTTCAGAGATGGATGGGTTGCAGCTCTCCAGGAGATGAAGGTTGATGAATCTTCAGAGCTCTTCCAGCAACACATTCATGGTCCCCCTCCCACTCCTGAAGATGAAGAAGAGGACGAAGCTGCCTCCGAAGAGTCTTTAATGGTGATGGGAGATCATCCCCCAGCCATCCAGCCTGCTGCCGAGGAATCTCAGCAAATCGTTACTTCTTCCGAGCAACTGCTGGCACTCCCCGAGCAACTCACGATTCCCTCCGAGCAACCTACTTCCTCGTCCCAGCCTCCCGAGAAGGTTTTGGGAGACAAGGAAAAGGTGTAGAGTTGTTCGGGTTTATCTTTATATTTTTCTTTTATCAATTGTAACCATGAATATGGAACTCCGAATCTTGTACTTTTGACCTTTATGATATAATAAAACTTGAACTTGTGTTTATTCATACTGTTGTCTCTTCCTCATACTCTGTCTTGATTCTTATTGATTATTGCTTTTTCTTTCTCTGCTAGTTTCTGGCCAGGATGGAATTATTATCTGCCCATGATACAAAGCTGTTGCGACAATGCAATGAATACTTTAAGGCTGGTCACACAGACCTGAGTGCAGCACAAGTTGTCGACATCCTCGGCCAAGATGCTTCAGAACAGGCAGTTGAAGCATATCAGTAACTGAAGTGTCTACTTGATCGAACAGTGGCCAATAATGTGGCCTATTATGATATGATCGAGGATCTCCAAGGCACCCTTGAAGACCTTCAGCTACAATACAAAGAATCCACTGCCCTGTTGCATGAGGGGTACGAGAAGAAGTACCAGCAGATCATTGCCGACAAGGGCTATGAGAAGCTTTTTGCTGGGTATGATGTAAGGGAGAGAACCCTGAGGGGTGAGGTCGAGGAGTGCAGACAGATAGCTGAATTGCTGGAGCAATAGAACAACAACCTGCAAAGGGAGCTGTCACAGTTGAAGTCTGCAGCTTCTACTTCAAAAGCCTTAATCCCAGTGACTGATGAGGGATTCTCGTTCTTGGAGGTCGAGAACGCCAACTTGAGGGATGAGTTGGAAACCTTGAAGAGGTCTGGCCCTTCCACATCTTCTCGGGGACGAGCAAGAGCTCCTCGAGAACGAGCAAGAGCAGCTCGGGTTCCCATCGAGGAACGGAGGACTCAGTCTGCCTTAGAGAACCAGGCCTTCCAGCTGATGGTGAAGAACCAGGCTTTGGATGAAATGTCAAAGAATATTAGAGACCTGGAAGAGAAGCTCTCCACGCAAAAGTCTACCTTGGAGAATAAAGAGATCTTCATCAAAAATCTCCACGATCAGCTAGAAAGACTAACATATCAGTTCTACAAATAGCCCAGGGAATTCTGGATGGCTGGATACAACGAAGCTCTCTATCACTTGGACGATCGTATCCAGAATGCCAACAATGAGGGCTACAAGCAAGGCTGGTTGAACGCCTTAGGTGTGTTGCAACTCGAACAGGGTCATTACCTGTGGGAATACCATGATCCCGGGCTGCTCGACCTACCTGTGCCTCCATACAAATTGGATATGAGTTGGATCCCTGCTCGGGCCATTCCACGGATCTTGATTTCCAAATATCTCGGTGACTACAATCTCCATTCAAATGCCGAGATATCTCATCCCGAGCATCTCTTAGATCGACCATCCGTGATGAATGTCAGGATGTTGAAGGATCTCAACTTTATCAATTCTCCTCTGGCTTTAAATGATCCGCCTGCTGGCGAGGAACCTGTGTCAAAAGCAGAGGGGAAAAGACCAGTAGAATAGGAATATTAATGTAATAAATTTGTATACATTTCACAATCAATGTAATTTTCATTTCATTATCAATGTAATATGTTTTGAATTTAATGAAAGACTTTCATTTCTGTTTGCAATCTTAATCGCTATTGTCTTGTAATACTTTACATCTGTGCATGTGTATCTGTTAAAAAGATAATAATATTGCGTTGTTTGTCGACCAACTAATTGTCGAGTAGTTTGAATTTGTGGTAATCATTTGCCAAAAATAAAGTTTTGCTTCTCGACCAACTTAGTAATATATAAAAAATGTTGCTCGTTCACTTTCTCGTCTTCATAAAATGTTTCCGACCAACCAAGGTCGGTAAATTTTGCTTGTCGACCAACTACAGTTAGTGGATTTTTATCCCCGACCAGCCATACTTGGTAGATTTTTTCGTTCTCATAAAATGTTTTCGACCAACCAAGGTCGGTAAATTTTCCTTGTCGACCAACTACAGTTAGTGGGTTTTTATCCCCGACCAGCCATACTTGGTAAATTCTTTTTCTTTTTCGTAAAATGTTTTTGATCAACCAAGGTCGGTAAATTTTCCTTGTCGACCAGCTACAGTTAGTGGGTTTTTATCCCCGACCATCCATACTTGGTAGATTTTTTTTTTATTTTCATAAAATGTTTTTGACCAACCAAGGTCGGTAAATTTTCCTTGTCGACCAACTACAGTTAGTGGGTTTTTATCCCTGACCAACTCCAGTTGGCCTATTTGGAATAGTTGTAGTTCTCGACCAACCTTAGTTGGCATTTTCGAGAATATATTTACTTCCTAACCAACATAAATTGGCACACAGTTTTACTTCCCGGAGGAATAAAAGTTTTCTAATAAAAGTTTTACTTCCCGGAGGAATACAGGTAGCTTTACTTCCCGGAGGAATATAGGTAGCTTTACTTCCCGGAGGAATATTGGTAGCTTTACTTAGCTTTACTTCCCGGAGGAATATAGGTAGCTTTACTTCCCGGAGGAATATTGGTAGCTTTACTTCCCGGAGGAATATATGTAGCTTTACTTCTCGGAGGAATATAGGTAGCTTTACTTCCCGGATGAATATAGGTTTCTCGACCAACCTTAGCTGGCATTTTCGAGAAAAAATTTGAGTAGTCTGAGCTTTGCCGAGTTTTGCCCCGAGTAGTGTGTAGCACTAGTATTCCCCGAAAAACTTTCAATAAAAAGAAAGAATTCGGCAGAATATCTTCATTTTATTCATCACTGATAATACTTGCATAGGTGCTCTGCGTTCCAGGCATTCTTAAACTCCTCCCCTTCTAAAGTTGCTATTCGATAAGTTCCTGGTCGAACAACTTCTGTAACTCGGTATGGTCCATGCCAGTTTGCCTCCAGTTTATTATGCTTTTGAATCACTTTCTTCAACACATAGTCTCCTTCTTTCAGGTCCCACTTCTTCACCCTCTTGTTGTAAAACAAAGCTGTTCGCTGCTGGTAAGCAACATTTCTAATGGCTGCTTCTTCTCTAATTTCTTCGAGCATGTCTAAATCCAGTCTTCTCATTAAGTCGCTGACAAGGGAATTGAAATTCAGGACCCTGTGTGTTGGGAGGCCCAACTCGGCAGGTTTAACAGCTTCACTTCCAAACGCCAGCATATATGGTGATTCTCCAGTTGCTACTCGGGGAGTAGTTCGGTAAGCCCAGAGTACTGATTGTAACTCGTTGATCCAATTCGACTTCGCATCATCCAGTCTTTTCTTCAAGCCATTTAGCAGCGTTCTGTTTGTCACTTCAGTTTGTCCATTGCTTTGAGGATGGCCTGGTGCTGAGTGGACCTTCAAAATATTTGACTGATGACAATAGGCAGCGAACTCCTCGTTATCAAATTGTGTTCCATGGTCTGTGATGAAAGCATGAGGGAGACCATATTGACAAATGATGTTCTTCCAAACAAATTTGTACACCTTATCGTACGTCATATCGATGAGAGGCTCAGCTTCAACCCATTTAGTAAAATAATCCACTGCAACGACGAGGTATTTGAACCTTCCTCTGGTTGTTGGCAGTGGCCCGACCAAGTCTATTCCCCACATGGCAAATGGCCAGGAGGAAGTTATGGGTGTCAACAATGCTTGTGGAGTTCTTCGGATGGAGGAAAAGATCTGGCACTTGTCACACTTCTTGGCATAGGCTATACAATCAGCTCTCATCGTCGGCCAGTAATATCCCTGCTTCATCACCCTTTGCAAAAGCGTTCGACCTGCTACATGTGCTCCGCAAGACCCTTCATGGATTTCTTCAATCAATTATTTCACCTTGGAGGGATGCACACACCTCTGCAAACCTGCCATAATACCTCGTCTATATAGAATACCGTTAGTTAATACACACCGAGCAGCTTTAAACTTCAATTTCTTGACTGCGAGCTTGTCAATTGGTAATTCTCCCTCCTCAATATATGCCCTGATGGGATCCATCCAAGATGGTCCTAAATTAAGGGTAATAACGTTCATCGTCAGTTCTTCATCTATGCTCTGACCAGCCAACACTTCAATTGGGATTGTTCGTCGTAGCTCGGTACGAGTAGCTGATGCTAGTCGAGCTAAGGTGTCTGCTCTCGCATTCTCCATTCTTGGTATTCTGACCAGCTGAATAGCGGTAAATTCTGACACCAGCCCCTTTGACTTTGCGTGATATCCGGTCATTAATTCTCCTTTGACTGCATATACTCCCATCATTTGGTTTACGATCAATTGAGAATCACTGAAAATAATAACCTGCTGCGCCTCCATAATTTTTGCCAAATTAAGTCCTGCAATCATGGACTCATATTCAGCCTCATTATTGGAAGCTTTGAATTGTAAACGCAGGGCGTATTCCATGTCGACCTCGTCTGGAGTGCTCAAAACTATCCCCGCTCCACATCCTGCAGTGCAAGATGAGCCATCTACATGTAGGCTCCATATACGCAATTTGTCTTCAAATTTATGATCTGTCAGAGCTCCTCGGTGAAATATTTGCTGCTTCCTTTCATTTTCCCCTGATATTTCTCGCTCTTCGTCGATCATCTTTTCTTGCCCTTTTACCAACCGGAGTTGGTCTGAGCTCGAATTTAATGATCCTGTAACTTCCACTTGCCCTCTTACCAATCGAAATTGGTCTGACCTAGTGTTTGTTGATCCTGTAATATCCACAGGTTGATCAGCGAGCAACTTTTGTTCCTCGTCCGGAGTGCTCACAACTATCCCTGCGCCACATCCTGTAACATCCACTTCCCCTTTTACCAATCGAAATGGGTCTGAGCTTGTGTTTGTTGATCCTGTAACATCCACAGGTTGATCAGCGAGCAACTTTTACTCCTCGGGGGTATCAGGATAGGTGAACTCTGCTATAAAATCTGCTACAGCCTACCCTTTTAGCGATGATCTGGGTTCATAAATTATATCATATTCACCGAGCTCTATTGCCCAGTACATCAATCTCCCTGATTTTTTCGGTTAATGAAGGGCTTGCCTCAATGGCATATCAGTATATACTACTATGGTATGAGCCTGGAAGTATGGCCTCATTCTCCTACTCATCTCAATCAATGCCAGTGCTAACTTCTCCAGCCTTGGATATCTGTTTTCTACTCCTCGGAAGGCCTTACTTGTGTAATAAATTGGCTTTTGCACTCCATGATCCACTCTGATCAACGCCGAGCTAACTGCATTGTCCGACACTACAAGATATAAGTATAATATTTCTCCCATCACCGGCCTGGACAACAGTGGAGGTGCTCCCAAGTATTTCTTCAAGTCTTGAAAAGCCTTCTCACATTCATCATTCCACTCAAAAGTCTTTCTGAGTGTCTTGAAGAATGGGAGACATCTATCAGTTGCTCGCGATACAAATCTGTTGAGTGCTGCTACTCGTCCTGTAAGACTTTGCACCTCTTTCTTCGTCGTCGGAGATCGCAGCCCTAATATAGCTTTGATCTTTTCAGGATTTGCTTCAATTCCTCGTTGATTGACAATGTACCAGAGAAACATGCCTTCTCGTACTCCAAATATGCACTTCGTCGGGTTCAACTTCATTTGATATTTATCCAGTTGATCAAACGTCTGTCTTAAGTCAACTAGATGATCGACAGCTTTCCTGCTCTTTGTCAGCATATCGTCAACATAGACTTCCATATTGCAACTGATTTGTTCAGCAAAGACCTTGTTCATCAGCCGCTGATATGTCGCACCTGCATTTTTTAAACCAAAAGGCATAACATTATAACAATAAGTTCCCCTAGGGTAATGAAAGAAGTACTTTCCCTGTCTTCATGTTTCATTTTTAATCTGATTGTAGCCAGAATAAGCATCCATGAAGCTTAGTAGCTCGTGTCCCGAGGTAGCATCCACCAGTTGATCAATTCGGGGCAATGGAAAGTGATCTTTTGGGCATGCTTTGTTGAGGTCGGTGAAGTCTACACACATCCTCCACTTGTTGTTCTTCTTCTTTACCATCACCACATTAGCTAACCAATATGGATATTTAACATCTTCAATGAAACAAGCTTTCTGGAGCTTATCGACTTCCTCCTGTATAGATTGATTCTTCTCGGGGCTGAACACTCTTCTTCTCTGCTTCACTGGCTTGATCTCCTTATTCACATTGAGCTCGTGACATAAGAAATTTGGGTCTATCCCAGGCATATCTTCATGATTCCACGCAAAAGTTTGTTTTCTGCTTCTAAGGAAAGTTATCAATTCCTGTTTCAATGAGACTTCCAACAATGAACCCACCTGAGTAGTTCGTTCAGGGTGCTCCTCGTCCAAAATGATGTTTTCAGTAGCTTCCACCACCTGACCTTTCACGAGTTGTGACTCATCTCTAGGATCCAATGTTTCAATTTTTGCACCTTCATCCACTTGATATGTAGTAGTCTTTTTCCTTGATTCCTCCAGTTCTTCTTGCTCGACGGATGAATAATAGCATTCCCGAGCTACTTTCTGGTCACCTTTCACAACTCCTAATCCAAAATTTGTTGGAAATTTTAATCATTGATGCACCGTAGATGGTACAACCTCGAATTTCTTCAATCCTACTCTTCCCATGATGATATTGTACGATGATTGAACATTCTTATCCATCACGAAGAAGCGTATTCTTTCTGTTCGACAAGAAGGCCACGTACCAATATATATATCCAACTTGATCATCCCAAGTGGAAAAACTTTCTCTCCAGCAAAACCGAGGAGGGGTCTATGATAAGGCTCCAGTTGAGATAGCTTTAGATTTAAACTGTCGAAGCACGAGTAGAACATGATGTCTGCCGAGCTACCATTTTCTACCAGTACTCTTGAAATCATTACCTCTTTCATTTTCATCTTGATCACAAGTGTGTCATCATGAGGATATAGAACACCTGCAAGGTCGTTCTTTGAGAACCCAATGACCAATTTCTCTTTGTTCACCTTTCTCGAGCGATCATCCTCAGCTAGATTTATTCATTGAATGTACAAGCAAGCTTGAGCCTCACCGAGGTAAGCTTTTCTCTCTGCAGTAAGGTCTCCTCCTCCTCTCGTTCTGGTTGCCTTGGTCTCTTGGGAAGATCGGGGTCATCTTCTGGATCAGCTTCATGGTTTCTTTTATTATTCTCCTCTGCTCGACGAGGAGATCTAGACCTCTCTCTTGCTCGGTCATTGTTTCTTCTTTCGTTTCCCCGATCAACATACTTTGCCAGCTTTCCTCGTCTGACGAGTGTTTCAATCTCATTCTGAAGAGCTATGCAGTTTTTGGTCATATGGCCATGATCTTTATGAAACTCACAATACTTTGCCTTATTCCTCTTGTCAGGGTCTGCCTTCATTTTCTCTGGCCAGTTTAACTCCTCGTTGCTCTTGATTTCTTCTAGAACATGGTTGATGTCCTTCTTCAAAGGAGTATAATTATCATATTTCTTTATTACATCCCATACCGACCTATTTTTTGAATGTTTGTCATTACCATTGTTCTTATGCTCTTTCTTCTTAGCTTTATCACCTTCCACCTTGGTTTCTTTGGCATCCATATTCTTCTTCATAGCCATAGCCTCCTCGGCATTCATAATCTTGGACTCTTTTCCCATCAGGTCTAACATGGTTCTAGGTGGGTCTTTGGCCAAAGTGTAGTACAACTTGTTCGGCAGTAGTCCACTCACCAATGCAGTAATCGTTGTCTTCTCCTCATAATCAATGACTTTAAGTTTCTCATTATTAAAACGAGTTATATAATCTCTGGTACTCTCACCAATCTTTTGTCTAACACTTAACAAATGTGCTACTCGTTTTACTGGCTTTGCCCTAAAATAGAAATTTCCAATGAATAACTCGGCCAGTTGAAGAAAAGTTGAGATCTTACCCCGAGGAAGATTATTATACCATATTTGAGCAGATCCGGTGAGAGTTCCCGAGAATGCTCTGCATCTCATCTCATCTGGGACAGCATAGATGTCGGCTGCAACTTGGTATTGTTCTATATGAAGGACAGGGTCAGTCTTCCCATCATATTTGGGAGTCACAATAGGTGCTTTGAACTTTGATGGTATTAGAAAATCTACAATGGACTGGACAAAAGGTGTTCCTCGAATAAAGGTTCGTTGTAGAGGGTTCTTGGCCTTAGCCATTTCCCCTAATCTATCCTCTAGCCTCTGAATAGATCCTTTCCATGCATCATTCCCTTCCTCGGGCCTATTGGTTCGAGCAACTGATCGCGTTGAAGTGGCTTCCTGAGATCTACCTTGACGAGCAGCTGGTCGCGACTGGGCAGATCCTTCCCTTAAATCTGATGGTCGTCGAAAACTCCTCGATATGACCTTAGGAGGACTTCTACTCCTTCTAGGTCCTAATCGATTGAAAAGTGATACCCTGTTTAACCTCTCTAGCGCACTAGTCCTTTCTGGAGAGAGAGTGACACGTTGTTCAGTATCTGTGGCTCGCACTGACGAAGTTCGTCCAGGTTGATAAGAAAAATCTTCATACTCTTCATTGCGATATGAATTGGTACGTCTAGTACGTGAAGAAGGTGCACGGGTATTTCTTTGAATGCTTCGTGGTCCTGAATGGACTGATGCACCGCCATGGAGGGTTTGGATGAGTTGTCGCATTGTTTCTGCATGACGGTCTGGACCTGAGCCAGATTTGTCATTATTCCATCCAGATCTGGAATATTTGGCGGAGCAGATGGATTTGGAGGGTTTCCAACGTTTCGATTGCTGGATTCCGGCATATCAGCCATTTGTGATGAATTATTTTTGGTGAAAAACGATATTACCAGTCGTTTCCCACTGACGACGCCAATTTGTTGTTGTAAAAAATTAGATTATCTCTAATTATTCAATCACAGATAAATATAAATGAGACAAAGAATTTTTAAAGTGGTCCAGCTTTATAAGAATGGCCTACGTCCACTGTTTTGTTATTTCTGAGTGTTTAGGAATTCTCGATTACAAGTGCTCTCAAGAAATTCCGGTCTCCTTACAATGAGGATTGTACAATGTATTTATAGCCCTGAGGCTGTAATGTGAAAGGGTAATACATTAAATGATGTACATATGAAAGGGTAAGACATTCAATGCCCTTTAAGCGTGTGCGTCTGAATGATAAGAATTTAATGAACAGTTAGACTGTCGGCATTCTGCTATTAATACTTTGTTTGAGGTGCAGCTCGGACCGCCTGAGTTGCTCGGACCGCTTGAGCTTCTCGGTGCTAAAGAGTTCCTCGGAGCGTATGAGTTCCTCGGAGTAGTATGGTTCCTCGGAGCGTATGAGTTCCTCGGAAGTGCTTGTTGTTTCCATGTAGATTGCCACGTGTCTTCATTCAATTGGGCCATGTCAACAGACTAAATTTGGTATCAACATTTGTATTTAGTTGTTTCTGAATATACAGTTAGCTCAATAATAATATGGCTGGAAGATGGAGTCTAAAAACCAGTCTACTACACGAGAAATGTATTCAGAGGAGCAGAGATCAGGTATCCGCGCTTGAAAAAAATTATCTTTAGCTTTCATTAAAGCCTAAAGATGAATGAAGCCTTACTTAAAAGAATATACCATAATGGTATACACTGATTTACCTCTCTAACCAACACTTCACAAGCCAGAGAAGTTAGGCAGATTGATGTGCTTGGCGGTGGAGCTTGAAGAATATGATATCATCTATGAGCCAATATCATCGTTGAAGGGGCAAGCTATAATAAATTTCATTACAAAATTTACTCATCTAGAGATGATCAACTTGCCAAATTTACCTACCAAGCAGAGTTCTTAGGAAGAGAGCTCAGCTCTAAAAGAAAACTAAGGTTGCAGTCAATTAACTTGAATCATACATTATTCAAGAGATGGAATAAAAATATGCACAAGAGAGCAAGAAAATACTCCAGAAAACCATTTTATCTACGGAAAGCTTTGACCAAGATATTCTATTATGGAAACTATACGTGAATGGATCTTCATGTGCAATATGCAGTGGAGCTAGTATTATACTTAACACTCCTGACAACATTGATGTAGAATATGCTATCAGATTTCAATTCCAGTCCTCAAATAATAAAGCCGAGTACGAGGAATTAATCATAGGCCTTGAATTAACCTTATCGTTAAGTGCCGAGAAGGTTATGGCCCACAGTGATTCTCAGTTGATCCTCAACTAAGTACTTCAGATAAATAGAGCCAATGGAGATTTAATGGTAAGATATTTGGATAAAGCTAAGGAAGTTATCTCCAAATTTTCAGCAATCTAGATGGTCTAAATACCAAGGGTAGAGAATGCCTAAGCACACGCACTTGCTCGGCTAGCCTTAGTGACCAGGATAGAACTCAGGAGAAGCATCCCAGTGGAAATCATGGTGTTCATGAGCATAGAGGAGGATCTTATGATCAGTTTTATTATTTTAGATTTATGACCCTCATGGATGGATCCAATTAAGGATTACATTGAAAAGGGTATCCTATCGGTTGAACGAAAAAATGCCAGGAAGCTAAGGTACAAAGCAACTGGATATGTGTTAGAAAAAGGAGTTATGTACAAAAGGGGATATACCATGTCCTTACTACGGTGTGTTGATACCCTATAAGTAGCTGAATTGATAAAAAAAGCGCATAAATGGTCTTATGGAGCTCACTCGATTGGTCGGTCATTAGTTCGAAGAATTGCCATGCAAGGTTATTATTAGCTGACCAACGGGAAGATTATAAAAGTTTCGACAGATAGTGTGATAAGTGCTAGAAGTTTGCAGCCATTCACAAAAGGTAGGGGGTTATGCTCACACCAATCACCTCTCCTTAGACTTTTGTCATTTGGGGAATTGATTTGGTCGTCCCATTGCCAACCACCAAAGGTTGGTTCACATAATTAGTTGTAGTTATAGATTATTTATGAAATGGGTGGAAGTTGAACCATTGATATAGATGACCTATGAGAAGGTGTTTCAGTTTGTATGAAGCACATCATCTGTCGGTATGGCATGCCTTATGCTTTTATCACTGACCATAGCACCCAATTTGACAATGACGAGTTTGAGGCATACTTTGTTTAATCCAAGATCCAGAAACTTCACTCTGCTCTAGGACATCCATATTACAATGGTCAAACTGAGGTGACAAACAAAACCTTATTTTATAGATTGAAAAATAGACTTAATGTTGCCCAGGGTAACTGGATAAATGAGTTACACTCTGTTCTTTGGGCATATAGATACACACTAAGAACAACCACTAGAGAAACCCCTAGTATGCTTGATTTCGGGACAGAGGCCATGGTACCAGCCGAAATAGGCCTACCGACTTATAAAGTACTGAACTTTGATTCCCCAAGAAGTGATCTCATGATAAGGTTGGACTTGGATCTGGTGGAAGAAATCAGAAAAGATATTGCTCTCCGAGCTATCAACTTGAAAGAAGGGGATTATGTCCTCAAGAAAGTCATTCAGAAATGAAACAAGTTGGAAGCAAACTGTATGGTCCTTATCGTATTTCAACAGTCATTAGACCATGAACATTTTTCTTGGATACTCTTGATGGGGAAGAATTCAAGAACCCTTGGAACGCCATCCACCTTTAAAAATACTATCAGTAAAATAAAGGCTTTATATACATTTTTTTTTATTCAAGTTCAATAAAAATCTTGACTGTTGCTTTTTTTTTCCAGAGTATGGTGATATACATCCCCATCCAAAATAGAGCTTAACAAAATAAGATTCAACAAGCTTCAATCTTTTTCTTCTCTTGGTTTTCTGTCGACCAGAGGACAACAAATACATAAGCGTGTTGAACTTATAAGATTCGAGATGCATTAACAACTTAACGAACATTTATGTTTCCTGATTAAGTTAAATGCTGGGACACATATATACATTCCTAATAGACTTAATCACTAATAATCACTACTTCATGTACGACTTCGTCTTTAACAACTCACGAACAAAAAACATGTAAAACTTCATGTACAAACACAAGAAACTTTACCCGACTAAGTTAAAATACAAGAATATATATGTACATTCCTAAACACAGGAATACATGTATAAATTCCTAATACAGTTGTCGCCATTAATAACTAATCCAAACACTTACTTCAAAACTAAATTACAATTTTACCTAATTACATTGGTAGAATCTAAAGTCCTACAGTCTAAGTTCAAATATTGAACCCATCATTTATTAAACAAAGCAGGTTACCTAGTCGACCAACCGATTAACTAATCATAAGCTTAAAATATAGGTATCAAATTAAATGCATAACAAAACATGTATTTGAGATAGTAAACAAAATATTTTTATTTCATTCAAATAAAAAGGTGTTACAATCAAAATTGAGGAAGTACAATAAGAAAAATTATTCAGCTGGACGTTTCCCTTGTGCCTTATCAATCCCTGCAGGATGATCATCCGGGGCATATGTAGAGTTTATGTAGTTGAAATCTCTTAACATTTGCCTATGATTGCTTCTCGACCTATTAATCAAATGAGAAGGACGAACTATTTCATGCTCATTATAAAGACCATAATCCCCGAGGTACTTAGTTATTAGGCATTGAGGAATGGCATCAGGAGGAATCCATGTTATGTCCAATGTGAATGGAGGCTTGTCACAATCCAAGAAACCTGGGTCATTCCAATGCCACAGGGTACTGTTCTAGTCACACTTCAGCAAAGTTAGCAAATTGCTCCATCCCCATTTATATCCCTCACGATTACTTTGAGCAAGGTGCTCATCCATTTGGGCTAAGGCCTCATTGTAACCCTCCATCCAAAATTCTCTAAGAAGTTTGTGGAATTGGAAGGTCGACCTCTCCACCTGATTTTGAAGTTTCTTAAGGACATTATCTTTAGCTTTTAATTGCGCAGTTTGGTCGACAATAACATTATCTTTGGATTTCATCTGGATAGATAGTTCAGCAATTGAAGTATTATTTGCTTGCAAATGTGCAGCTTGATCGACAACCGTTTTCCTGGTTCTTTCTTCCCAACCGTTGGTCAGACAATAATACTTTGCCTAGAAGTTTACTCAGGTGTAGTCTTTGTCTTCTATAACATTTACAATTCTTCCAATAGCCTTGCGTTTTCAAGTTTTAAAAAGGAAGCTCCTTCACTTGGCAATGACTCGAATGATTTCTTCAAGCTATCTAGCTAATTTTTGAGGTGATTATTCTCTTCTTCAAGAAACTTGTTAACCTCTCGAGATTCTTTAACTTCTCGATTTAACAAAAAATCCTTCTTTTTATACATGAAGGCATACTTTTCAAGTTTTCTATCAAAACTAGCATCCTCATCCAGTAATTTGTACTTATCCTGATAGATTGCATGAAGTGAAGCCAAAGAAAATTTGTGATTCTCTTGTAATTGCTCAATCATTTCATAGTAGGACCAATAATATGGGTTCTCGAGGATGAAACCATCCATAACCCACCCAAAATAATGTGTTTAGGGCCCATTAATTATGTTTGGAGGTCAAAATGGTTTGAGCGATCCAATAAGACGATTTGTTGGCGGGTCATTAGCGGGTCAAAATGGTTTTGGAACCTTTCAAAAATAAAACTAAAATTACCAAAGAGTTTAACGATTTTTTTATTTAAGTACTTACTTGGGTATTTTTTTTCAAAATTATTATACCATAATTATGCGTATATGGTATAATAATTGTTTTTTTTTTTAAAAAAAGCGGGTCAACCCGACCCGTCCCAGATTTAACCCGACCCAACCCGTCCAAATTATTATGTCTAACCCGCTTTTGAGCCGTCCAAATTTATCTGTATCCATTTTTGACCCATCCATAACCTCCCATAACCACCCATTTGCCACTACTATTTCATAGTATGTAGCATTATTTTCTACAACCCTATCCAATAAGTAATGGAGATGGATATATGATTCCTTGACTTGGTGGAAGACATCAAGGCCGAGCAACCCAGTCAAGTCTTCCTAAAAAATAAGAACATGACTACCTTCTAGAAGATTCTTACTTCGTCTGAATAGATTAGATTCAACAAAAATTATGGCCTTTTTCCTAGTATCAAGTTGAAAAATCATAGATGTAAGAATATAGAGACTACAGTCGAGCAAAGGCACATGAGAAATATCACTTTATGAAAATAATGGCCATTAAGCCAGGGAAAAATAAGTGTAATAACCAGAATGCATCGAGTCAAAAGAAGATCTTTTCATCGATAAATGAAAGGGCTACAAAAAGATGTTCCTATTACAAGGCAGAAAGGAAGAGCCCAATAAATTACAATACTAAAGAAAAACTGGACCTTATCCTTATCTTGAGGATTAACTTGAGTTGGTGGCAGGTTAGATTGGATGATTAGCACCGAGGAAGACTTAATAGGTGACATATAAGATTCCCCAAAGTCTTTTTTGTCATCAAATTCCTCCTTAAAGTTGGGAGGAGTGCCAGAGTCATGTCTCTGAAATAACTATGAGTCTTCGGTTGTGTCGACTTCCCTGAGTGATTCTGATCATCCATCCTTAAAAGACTTCTTTTTGACATATTCAATTTGTGCAGAGGCAGCCAATAGTGTTTTATCCCAGCCTTTGTCAAAGGAAGTTTGCTTTATCTTCTTACTATTGGCCTTGTCTGTAACAAGATTAACAGTCAAACCTATTATCTTCTCCTCAGTAACTTTGAGAAGAGTTTGATTCCCCAATAGTCTGTCCTCAGCCACCTTTAAATTTGCATCAATAGTCTTAATTTGCTGCTCCACAGTGATTATTTTTCCTTCAACCATATTGACCATATCATTGGTCTTATTTAACTCTTCTTCCCAAGACTTTTGCTTTATCTTCAAAGCTCATTGAGAAGCTGCCAGAGATTTCCCCTATCAAAGGCCTCTTCAAATTCTCTAGGAGAATAACGTAGTTAGTTGTCCTTCTCCAGAATCCAGTTAAAATCAACCAGGAACTGTCAAGAAAGAGAAAAATGTTAGATATCATGAGGAATTCATCATTATAAAGAAAGGGACAAAAAATAGAAGAAATTAACTAGTGCCAAGTTCTGGTAAGATCCTTCGGTCAATCTGGACCTGGACATGGGAATAGACATAGCTCTATTATCAAGGAGTGTTCCAGACTTAATTAATCCCCCGTACAGTCTAAGATTAATAATAATAGAAGCTGATCGAATGTCCAAGTCAGCTTGAATTTTCTCGTCCAACTCCTGTTGGTCAGTAGTAGTTTTTTGGGCCTACTTACTAGGCAATCCTTTTTTCAACCTCTTGTATTGAGGTACAATAGTTTTAATTTCCTCAGTACCGATAACCCGAGGCATCTTCTCAGCAGCCTTAGATAGCTTCTCAGTCACATTGGACTTATGGTTATCAATAACTTTGCCAGTCTTCTCTGAGGCTTTCTTGGTTGTAGTATACAAGGGCCCAAACATTAAATTGGGGAGTTTTCTCTTGCCCATAATAGCTAATGGAGAAGTATGAATAACAGAGATGTCCAAAGATTCAAAAGAAGTAGTCCTAAACTCTTCTAAACTTTAACAGACTCTTCCGTAAGGAAAGTGGGAACCGGTTCTTCTTCCAAGTTAATATGGGTTGTAGGAGCCAAGAAAGCGGGACGAGCAACAAATGAGATAATAAAGCTCCTGTATTTCAATAAGTATGAGGCTTACCTTAGGTGTTCCTTGCCAATCTACCGATGAATGGCCCACAAAAATTTGAGCTCTTCAAGATCAATATCCCTCTCCTTGGGACACTTCTTCTTACTCTCAATTACATAAAAATAAGACAAGAAGGTTAGTCGGCATATCATAAAATAGGTAGCCTGAAGAAAAAGGAAATAAAGAAAAAGAAAAACTCATATAACCTATGCCTTGCCCTTCCTGAGGGCATCTGGGTCCATTATATGCTTCCCCATTAGGAAGAGGAACATGCTGCCAGTTCTTAACCACTACACCATAGTCAATCTTAATTGGAATTTGGTAGTTTGACTACTAAGTCCCTATTGGCAAATCTAGTCTTCAAAAAGTAAGTATGATCACCACTGGTACCCCAACAATATCAAACCATCAATTTAGGATTACTAACGTGGGTCTTATGGATTGATTAAGCCTATGAATTCCATTTATTTACCCTCTATGTATTGGGCTCTACCTTAGCATGAACAACATCACAGTATCGACAAAAATCAAGAAAAAAGTGATTTGTGTGTGTGTGGGGGGGGGGGGGTGGGGGGGAGTAATGACACATTCAACTATAAATAGAGAGGGAATCCAATGGCCTTCAACCAACGACAAAATGTCAACTCGAGGAACAACCATCTCTAAGTCTACCGAATCCAAAATTCCTCTAAAGAATACCCGCGAACAATGATAACCATGTTTAAAATAGAGAAATAAATAAAAAAAAGAGGAAGGAAGAAGGCTTACAAATAAAAATGATGATATAAGTAAGAACGGTGAAAATGGGTGCAAAAGGAAAACTTGAAGGCAAAGGGAAATTTAAAGTTTGAAAATTTATTGTACAAAAACCAGCAAAAACTCCATCTTTTATAGCTTACCTTGAAAATGGTGAAAATAATGATTAACTGTGTCTATGATTGACGTTTTGAAGGCTACACAGCTCCAAAGGCGTGAAAATACCAATATGCCCTTTGGCGGTTCTCTAAATTTTGAATTATTCACAAAAATGCCATCAACAAATATTTCTAGTAAAATTCTGACAAGTACGAGAGGTCGACTGCCGACCAAAGACTTCAAACTGTATGCCGAGTAACTTCCTGAGCTAAATACTCCATAGTTTTACACAATCATCAAGCATGGAGCATTGGGGGATTTTGTTGATTCCAAAAATTATTCTTTTACGTGGACCAGTGAGAAATGGAAACTTGTCCTTCTACGTGGTTAGTTTCTTAGTCATCATTCATTTGGTCGGCTCAAATGACAGTTTGTCGGGCAACACATTGACATACCTGAAGAATACAAACCATAAAGGGAGGAATATAATCATCATGTGGGAAACAACCAAGAGTCATTATACACGTACTGAAGACTATTACCCATCACATTCGTTATGTATGGGGTGAAAATGCTTAACTATATAAAGGCATTACGACCTTTGACTTTTAGGCCACTATAAATACAATGTATTTCTTTCATAAAGGACAAGGAAGAAAAGTATCAGGTCATTCTTACTCTAAGAAGAATACCTCATTTTTGTAATCATCAATAATACTGCAACCACAGTGGACGTAGGATTTTCTCATAGCTGAACTGCTTAAAAAACTCTTATGTCATGCTTATTTCTCTTTTATTATTTATCTATGATTATAAAATTGGGGTACATGGCTAAGATAAAACAACTACCAATTTTAGACATCAACAGTTGGAATTGGGGTTATTTTTGGTCAATTTACACCACACCTCTCTATTTTAAAGTTTAAGGGGTTTAATTATAAATAACTTGGGACTTTGACAAATTATAATTTAGAAAAAAGTATTTCAAACCTAAAACCTTATGTTTCCGTAACTTTGGTTAGGTTTAACCAAACACAACATTATCTTATACCATTTTGTCCAGAAAATAAAATAAAAATATTGAAACAAAATTCAAAATTTTTTGATTGGCCATGCGCCCTCACGCGTGTGGTCAGTGTTTCTGGTTAAATGGTTCATCTCCAACCTCTCGATGGTTGGATTTAGGGTTTTAAATCTTTGACCTGAGATATCTCCTTCATTTCTAAACCATTTAAAACGATTTATAAACCAACTCAACCTAATTTTTTGCACGAAATCCAAATATATAAGTTTTATGGATCGAGATGCAATACACATTGCGTTCCTTATCTGTATATTTTTCATAAATTTTGACCTAACATTCGAAGCTTTTATGAGTATGTCTGGGATTCTTATGAACATGGTTGTGTTTTTTCTATGTTAAGGAAGAGTTTGATTTTTATTTGAAGGTGTGAGGCGGTCTGTGTAGGGAGAATTTGAACTTTTGAGTTTTCTGAACTAGAAAACACCTTCGAGCAATTGAGGCTTGTTGTTTAAATTCACGGGATTTGTTCATCGCACTAGAGTTCCTAAGGTCCTAATGAATCATTTTTTAGCTTTAAACCTGAGTTATAATCAATATATCAAAGTTCACCATTAAATCTCAATCTTTAATGGCGGATTTTTCACGTTTCTTCAACTAGAGAGTGTTTTACATGTAAAGTTTATATTATTTTGATTGATATAAGCATAATATCAACACACAAATCCTTTGGTAATGAAATAATGAATTATAAAGCATGAAATGGTAGGTTACCTAATTTGAGAGAAAATATCAAGTTTTTGATATACTGAAGTGGTGAGTTTTAAAGGCTTTGTTTGTGGGCTTTTTATAGTGTAGGAGCAGGAGGTTTGATTGGTGTATTTGGGAGGTGAGTTTGTCATGGTTTTGAAAGGAGCGTGGTTGCTTGAACTTCACATGTTTGCATGGTTCAAATATGTGATTTTTGTCATTATTAGCTTATGTGGGGGCTGATGTGGGCAGGGAGTTTGTGTAAATATCAAATAATTAGGTTTTAGTCCTTAGGTGATAAGGTATATATTTCTATAGCTCTAAAAGTGTAATCTGGTAAAGTTTAGGGAAATAATTATAATTTTAGGAAAGTATAAGGGCTAAAATTATAGTTTCTAGTTAGTTGAAGTCTAGAGGGTCAATTTGATATAAAGTTGGGGTCTAAGGGTTAAGTATATGTTAATTTATGGTGGTCTGAAATATTTAGGGTCTAATTTACAATTATTGAAACTTCAGGGATACTCGGTTAATTTAGAAACTTTGTAGGTTTTGTAGAGTAATTTTATCCTTGTTTTGGATATATTGAGTTTATATATTCTTGGAGGGGTAAAATGAGAGTTAGGGTTTCTTAATTTGAAGTACGTATATTTCAATATAGCCACGGTTGACCATAACCATGGTGTTGACCCAAAAATTCGTCATCTACGAGGACCAGTCAGAAAAGGACACCTGTCATCCTACGTGGCAATATTTATACTTTCTCGGCACCCGAGGAGAGTTAGTCGGCACCCGAAGAGAGTTGGTCGGCATACCAACCAACACAAGGCATACCAAGAAACTCAAGGAAGACCAACAGTTAGATTCATTGTATATAGATACAAATGTCTGCATGTATAAAGACATTGTATCTCTTTAACTCCTATCACTATAAATACATGTATTCCCTTAGCCAAAGGGGAGGACGGACGGATAACTAAGAGACACGATACACAAGATACACACCTCTTTCTCTCTCTACACCATATTATGCTATTGTAAACCCCTGGGAATAAAATAATAGTGGACGTAGGCTTTATTAATATCCGAACCACTTTAAAAACCTTTATCTCTTATGTGTTTGATGTGATCACCATTTCATCTTCAATCATCATCTTCATACCTTCATTTTTATCCGTGATATCTTATCGACATCAACACATGGGATGGGTGTTTATGGGTGCTTGTAAACTAAGTTAAAACTGAGTATGAATTAGTGCGTGAGTATTTATGGGTGTTCTCAAACCCAAACTAAAACTATGTGATGGTTTTCTTTCACTATGTTTTTGGAATAGGTAAGAATGTTTATAATAGCTTGTTGAACATCACGACTTACTGTAGTATAATCACTGTGTGTTTGTGTGTGTGTGTGTGTGTGTGTGTGTGAGTATGAATTAGTGGGTTATAGAGAGGGTGAGAGATGGATTATTACCATAAACTTGACACTCCTCTAAACAAGAAGTAACATTGAAAGCCTCTCTCTATTTCTCTCTTCATTTTGCTTCCACTTTTTACAACTGTTATTAACCTATCATTACACTCTATAATCAGCTTACCAAATGAAAATTTCAAGGTCCAGAGAAATAAGATAGATGGACAAATCTCAATCTTCACATAAAACCCTAATGATCAAACACACTCACTTGTATAACACATATATGTGAGCACACACACACACACACACACACACCTATATATACTTATACGAGTTTTCTACTCGGAAGGGTGCATAACAATGTAATAATTAAATAAAATAAGATAAACCTAAATTGGATCGGTAGAAAAATAATAACCAGTTAATGATTAATTAGAACCATTACTTATAGGAATTATATTCACACCCTTATATATTTTTCTCATGAAAAATAATTCAGGGTGATAATTACTGGTAATAAGAGCATGCAAGGTTGCAATTGGACCGCACTTATACCTCTTTTATTAGTGTACAACATATAAACGATACACCTATGTACAAGTATGGTAATAAGAAGATCGAACAGTTTAACTACCTTGCAGATTGATGAGTTCATCTCTCACAAGAGTACCTATTCGATCATAATATGTTTTCCCTACCAGAAAGCTGGGATGAGGCAATAGAGAATGCATTTCGCCGACATAATCCTGACGTAGCCCTGAAATTACTTACACTGCTAGAGAAGGAAAAAAAGACATTCACCCATTGTGGATACAACGACGTAAAGAGAGCATTGCCAAAGACAGTGATGTCTCGCAACATATGCACACTAAATTAAATATTGTCAATAGGTTGAAGAAGAAAGGATTTCGAGTTATTGTTATGTACATCTATACATCAATCATAGATACGCATCTTATTAGTTGGCAACGTGCAAAAATCCATAGATTTTTAAAAAGTAATACCGAACATATGGAGATCAGACACATTGCATGTATTTTAAATTCTTATTATAAGAAGGTACATACGTATATATAGTTGTAAACATTATTAGTTAGTCGTAAACATATTAGTCTAATTAATTCGTCGCTTTTTTTTGTAGGTTATGCCGAACAACAATGGAGATAAAGTATCAAGTGATGATGTGACACCGCCTGGACTCTCATTACTTGCACCCCAATGAGAATTGTCATCACCACTGGGTGAATAATTCTCTTTTACTCCATTGGTACACTCTAACACTCCATCCATGAGTAGGCAATAAGCGCTTTTTAATCCAACACCACATCCCCCACTGCCGACACCTCCCGAGAAATAAAAATGACATTCAGGCCTTTAAATCCCAGAGTTTGTAGATTGGGAAAATAAATGTGGGATTCAGGGCAGTAAATAACTAGAACCTAGTTGATCAATCCATACAGCATGACACTTTTGAATAACTTTTTAAGTGTTTGTCATTATCGACCATTCAAAGCAAAAGTTCTTTCCCGGATTACAGAACAGCTGAGAACGTGTAATAGAACCTTCGAAAGAGACATTTATTGAATGAGGCATCGAGCTATGACATTTTGGCTATGAAAGACAGAGTCCCTCCAAATGTTAAAATGTCGATCGATCAATGGAACGACTTTTTAGAATATGAGATAATGGACAAAAAGGTGGTCCAGAAGGAAAAAATAAAGAAAACAGAGCGAAGAAAGTCGATATCTATAAGCTGGGTCTAAATCGAATGCATATTTTAGGAGTGAATGGTTAGAAAGGACAAAGAGCAATCCAGATGTCGACAAAAAGACTAATCGGGGCAACTTATCTGGGCATGACCTACGGAACAAAGATAATAAATTTCCACCACACCTGTCTTAGACTTTGATGAGTATGACCAGTTATTTATTTATATATAGAAGTTATATTAAATAGTTTTAAAATCATAACACTAAATATAATTTCACTCAACAAGAATCTACCGAAGCCATTAGTAATCAGTCTGCATCGAGCCCTTATGATGACAATGAAGATGATGCCCTGAAAAAGACATTTGGAACTAAAAAAATAGGATGATGAGAGGTGTTGGGTCATATATACAAAAAATAAAATTAAAACACATTGCACATTCAGTAGATTAGCTCTCTTCTGTGAGGAATCGCATCTCGAGCTAAGAGGAAAGTCATTCCAAGATAAATGGGGATGTTCAGGAGCTTCAGAGTAACTTGGGAGTGTTGGCGGGTGTAATAGGGAGACTTATGACCTTATCTAAGAAAGGTTTTCCCTATAACTCTTCGAGGTTGTAAGGAGATGATTTTATAAATGTCCGCTCATAATTGAGTATGTCGTATACCGCTATAACCATCGAAAAAATATTTAAGATCATTTAAACATCGAGACGGATCCGAATATCAAAGCTCTTTAACATTCAAGCCCCTGTAAGATTGATTTCGGTAAGGTTGAGTTTAAAGTTCTTTAAGTGTTTCATTTAAAAGTGTTGGGATCATTTTCTAAAAATTTTCTTTTATCAAAATGAGTTTTAGAAAAAAAAGATTTTTTTTTAAATTTTTTTCTCATAACCGAACCGAACCGATAACATCTTAGTTGACCCGGTTAGCCAAACTTGTGTCACCGAACGGAACTGATAACTTTTAACCAAACCTATTCGCCGAGAAAAAATTAGCGTAGACTCGGATTTTTTAAAGATCTATAAATACCCATTTCGTTGGTGCTTTTGTTGAAGACTTTAAGAGAATGTTTTTAGAGTCCTAATACAACAAGTCTTCATATTTTTAAGTCCCAAAACACCTTTTTGATTCACATCAAACGTCCCAATTACTTTTGTGAATATTTTTGGAACCCTAAATTCAACTTTGTTGAAGTTTCTCTTTGTGGAGTTTGATCTCTACGGTTGAATTGAATGCGTGTCGATTGGGAGTGCTCGTGGGTGTTCCTTGTTGATTTGGACTGCGTGCTCGTGTGGACTTCTGCAGTTGTTCCATTACTGACTTTAAGCTGCGGTCTATGTGGGTTTTCTGAGGATAATCCATTACTGATTTCATTGTAATCCTTGTAAGTTACGATTTACTATTATAGTGAAATAAAGGTTTTCCATTTTTTTTTAAAATCTGTGAGTTAGCAATTTTATTTGTGATGGTTTGATACACACACACAAGTAGTTGCATGCTTAGGGGCTGAATTGATTTAGTATAAAATTTGACTATAATTAAATAAGTTCAAATTGGGAATTTGCAAGTTTAATCGAATCGGTATCACACTTTTACAAATTGGTATCAGAGCAGGTTTCACTAATTTATTGACTCTAATTCCAATTTTTCGTAAAAAAATGTGTGATATTGATTTTTTTGAAAAATGTGATTTTTAAAATTGTTGCAATGTTTCCGAATGGAAACTTTTATAATCGATTGCCAATTTTTGACGGGTCTAATTATGCTTACTGGAAAGCTCGCATGAAATCACATTTAAAAGCAATCGATGAAAGAGTTTGGGTAATTTGTGAAAGAGACTGGACTCCTCCCACTATCACCACAAATAATATCAAGAATTTAAAACCTGTGTTAGATTGGACTGAGGATGAGTTTAAATGGAGCACTTTTAATTCACGAGGGCTTAGTGCAATTTACGAACACGTCACCCCGACGAGTTCCAACGTATTATGACGTGCACTACGTCTAAAGAAGCGCGGGATGTTTTGCAACTCACCCACTAAGGCACTAACGCGGTCAAATAATCTAAAATTCAAAATTTGACCACTCAATTTGAGATAATCACCATGCTTGAGACTGAGTGTTTTGATGACTTTTATGAACATTTGTCCGATATTGTCAACACTAGTTTTAATCTTGGTGAGCTCATACCTGATGCATGAGTGGTTAAAAAGATTTTAAGATCGCTACCAAAATATTTTATCCCAAAAGTGACTGTTTTGAATAACTTTGGTAATTGAGTCATCTGAAATTAGAAGAGTTACTAGAAGACCTCCGGATATATGAGATTGACATGTTCCCCGACACTGTCAAACCTAAGGATAGAGGGATAACACTTAAATCCCAGTCTAGGAAAGGAAAGGAAGTGTCCACGAGTGATAAGAAAAAGAAAGTGAGTTGTTATGGGTCCAAGTTTGAGGACGAGTCTGATTTTGATATGGCCATGCTTACAAAGAATTCAAAAAGTTTCTCAAGTTTTCAAAACAAAATTCTTCCAATAAAAGATTTTTTGAGAAAAGAAATATAAGGCCAAAGAGAGCGATGAGAAAGAGGGTGAGACTGAGAAAGAGGAAGAAGGGAAGTGTTTTGAGTGTGAGAGGAGAGGCCATAGAGCTTTTGAGAGTTACACTAGGCTAAAGAGAAAGGGCAAAAAGATTTCCATGCCAGCCATTCTTAGCGATAGTGAGGAAGATGTGAAAGATTCCGGGGATGAGTCTTCACTAGGAAAGTTTGTTTATTTTTTTTGCTAGTCATGTGAGCATACCCAGTTTGTCCCAGGACGATGAGGATACTTGTGCACGTGAGACCCCCGAGGATGATTTGAGTGTTTGTAGCGAGTCTAAGAGTGAGTGCTCTAGCGAGGGTGATAGTGAGCTCCAGATCGCTTTTAAAGATTTACGCGCCGAGACCTCAAAAATGAAGAAATTGAATAAGGAATTAGGTCTTAGGGTGATTGTTTTGGAGATAGAAATAGAGAGTTTGATGGGTTTTGAGGTGTCGACGAGTCAACTGGAGAAGGTGAAGATTAATTTGAGTGAGCAGTTAATCGTCGTGAATCGGGAGAAAAGTGAACTTATAACCAGCGTGTCACAATTAGAGAGAGATATTAAACACGCCCTGGAGGTTAAAGTCACTTTATAGGACACATCTAAGAACGTTGGAAAGATGATTCTCAATCCCATTTTGGGTAGTGGTGAGAGTTTAGGAATAGGTCATGACGGTGCTTCCACTTCACATGCAGCACCCGAGCCGGTTCTCGAGTTTGTTATTGATTCACATGGATCTCGACCCGACCCACCTAGGCATTTCGTACCTGTTAGGAGAGCGCGCAGGAGAAATTTTGAGAGAGGTGTACCTTGGACAGTTTACGTGTGCACACACTGCAAGAAGAGATGACACCTTAGAGAGTTTTGTTTTAAGTTGGGTTATGAGTCACATTTTGCACTACTCGTGTTCACACACATGCACCCACACCTGACGCTTCGGATGACTACACGAGAGATTTTGAACACATTAGGGAGTAGGTAAAGTTTTTGGTCAAGACTTCACATGAATTGTTGGAGGTTTTTCATAGGATGTCATCATTTTTGGAAAACTTCACCGCACCTATCGGTTGAGGTATAGACTTGTTTGCTAACCTAGGATGATTTACATGATGATATTTTATGCCTAATGCTAGTATGCATCATTTGTTTTTGTATTTATATCTTCCATTTTGATATATTTTTTGAAATACCAAAAAGATTTTTGTTTTTGAATTTTTTTGGAAAAATACAGAAAGATTATCATTTTTTTTAGAAAAATTTGAAAAAGCCAAAAAGATTTTATTTTGATAAATTTTTTGGAAAAAGACAAAAAGATTTTTGTATTTTGTTTACACCATATATGAATGGACATTTAGGATGACCAAGTCACAACTTCATTCCATATCCATGTGACTGTTTGTTAATGTGTTGATATGCATCATCATTTCATTTTTTATGCTTTATAATGTATGGAGTTATTAAGATGTAACTTGTGATTACTACCTATATGTTTGACTCATATTTTCATTTAATGCACACTTGCACGAATTTGTTTGATTATAGTATTTGTTTATCACATGTTGGTCAGAGTGTTGTCATCTCAATTATGTCTTTAAAACAAACCAAATGCGATAAAACTTGACAATGGAAGTAGTGCATGTAAGAATGTTTACCATGAGGATTTAATTGCAACAAAATATGATGAGTGTTCATGGGAAAGGTCTACGAGAGTGTAAAATTGACTCTGCATGAAGGTCACCATTTGAAAAGGGCCCGACAAAAATGAAAGGTAATAAAAAGATAAATATACCAAAAATGGGCCTTTTAGTTTAAATCACCTCAAGAAAAATAAATGATTATTATTTATGAGGGACATTGGATGGAAAAATCAATAAACGGGTTTGCACGTCCTGACAACATCTTGAAAAAGCATTATACAGTTTTAGATGTTATTGGTGTGAGAATCACTTTTGACTTTAATGTGTTGATGGATTAAATCGGCGTCATATAAACTCAACACTTTTGACCCCTAAGGACGATTTTGAGTTCATTCGTCAGAAGTATCCGGATTCATCATGCAGCTATGATATAAGATTGCATTGATATTCCTATTGAATTTGTTCACACCCATTCATTTCGTTTCCACGATTTGGTTATCTTAGTGTAAATTCATGGTGTGTGACTTTTATAAAAAAAATTTGCATTTCATTTGAAAAAATTGAAAAATAAAATATAGTTTGTGGATGATAGTAGTTTGTTTGCCTTGTTTGTCGTGACAACTCCATGCTTGATTTGTTTATTCATTTCCATGTCTATTTCGATCAAATAAAGAGGGGGAGTTTTTACATTATGGAGGGAGATTTTAGATTTTATACTTGATTTGAATTTATGTTTACCTCATTCCAAACTCGATACATCACGAAGGTATTTTCTTTGTCTCATGTGTGTAGGTACAAGATTTGATGATTTTTGGATTGCATTCCCTGATGAGAAAAGTTGGAAGATTTGAAGATGTTGAAGTTGAAGATTTTGAAGAAAAGTTTTGGGTTTTACATATTTAGTCTCTTGTCAGTTTTGGGTTCATGGGAGGGTATTAGATTTGTATAGACATTTTGATTTGATAATTCTAATATTTTTATTTTGTACCGGCATAGACATAGGGGAGATTTGTAAGGACATGATTTTATAAATGCCCGTTCACAATTGGGTATGTCGTATAACGCTACAACCATCTAAGAAATATTCAAGGTCATTCAAACATCAAGATCGACACGAATATCAAAGTTGTTCAACATTCAAGCATCCACAAGATTGATTTCGATAAGGTTAAGTTTAAAGTTCTTTAAATGTTTCATTTAAAAGTGTTGGGATAATTTTCTAAAAATTTGCTTTTATCAAAATGAGTTTTTGAAAAAAAAGTTTTATTTTTTTATTTTTTTCTCAGAACCGAACCGAACCGATAACATCTTAGCTAAAATGGTTAGCCAAACTGGTGGCACTGAACCGAACTGATAACTTTTAACCGATCCGGTTCGTCGAGAAAAAAATTAGCATCGAATGAGATTTTTTAAAGATCTATAAATACCCATTTCGTTGGTGCTTTTGTTGAAGACTTTGAGATAATGTTTTTAGAGTCCTAATACAACAAGTAATCATATTTTTAGGTCCCAAAACACCTTTTTGATTCACATCAAATATCCCAATTACTTTTGTGAATCTTTTTGGAACCCTAAATTCAACTTTGTTAAAGTTTCTCTTTGTGGAGTTTGATCTCTACGGCTGAATTAACTGCGTGTCGATCGGGAGTGCTCGTGGGTGTTCCTTGTTGATTTGGACTGCGTGTTCGTGTGGAATGCTGCGGTTGTTCCATTACTGACTCTAGGCTACGGTCTATGTGGGTTTTCTGAGGTTAATTCATTACAGATTTCATTGTAATCCTTGTAAATTGCGATTTACTATTATAGTACATAGCTAACTGCCCAATAATAAATAAACGGATGCCAATTTTTTAAACATGCAAGGAACATCAAACTAACAATTTGTAAGTACTTAACATGATAATATATACACATGTACAATAAAGGAAAATACCCAAATATGCTATCGGGTCAGAGACAGTACAACATCAGCGATAAAACAAAAAAAAAGATTACATATATCTAACCATTGGGTATACATACCCGATAAACAAAAATGAATCCTTAACTATATTTATAAAAATAGGAGGCGGCTACAACAAAATCCTGCAATAGTCCGCATCTGCTATAACTCCATAGACTCTGGATCGAAAAGGCATCATTGGAGTACTTGCGGTGGGACACCGAAAATACATTACAATATATACACATAGTAGGAGAAAGGATATAAACGCGTCAGAGCCCGAGGTTTGAAAACATTTAGCAAGTGCATTAAAATGCATAATAATTATAATGCAGAATTCCATAATTAAATTGGTGCCGCACTCTCTTAAGACTCAATCTCACCCCTCCACTATAGCATGCACCTAAACGTACATAATTTAATCTTAAGTTAAACTACCCAACTCAATCTATGGATAAAATCCCCTCGAGCCTAAGTGTAACTCTCATAAGCATATCCATGTCTAAATATTGTCATAAGGCATCACTTTCCATGATTATACAAATGCAGTTATACTATCTTTCCCTAATTATAAGATGAGATAGCACACATCATCATAATTCTTGAAGAATATATCCTCAATATGGTATGTGACTCCATGGACTAATAACCAAACATTTCCCTACTTCCAACGTTATGCTAAGTTTCGTGCGTGGGACGTCTCGCAAAGCGAAATCCAAATAAGGAATCCCCCGATACATTACAACCTAACATTTTCGATCATGAGAATTCATTAGGCACTCAATCCATAATGCGTACCCCTAACTCCCCATATATCGGTATAAGAGTATACTCATCCACTCTCTCATACTACAAAAGATAAAACATAATACACATCACATAAGTGTACCAATACATAACTTTATAACTTTCTCTAGTTATAATGATAAGATATCACACCTTATCTTTAACATTAGTATAATATTTATCTCCTATTATACATGAATATAAATTCCATAACAAGTACACATACATATCACACATAACATATATATACTAACAGTCTCTACAATGCTATCATCTTTCAAGGTGAGAGTGCGCCTTATGTTTTTAACAAAGAAATTTATTTAATTAAACCCAATTTTCAATTAAATCCTAAACATGCATCTTGGTGTGATTAGAGATAATATTAATCAAGCAAGAACATTAAATCACAAATAACCAATTGAGGAAAAATCCCCTAAAGGGGCAAAACCTTTTTTATTTTCACTATAATTTGTAAAGTTCGATTTACACGGATTATAATGAAAATACAAGTAGTGACAAACGAAATACCCACAGGTGTCGGTTCCGATGTCGTCAGCTGGAAGATCCCGCAAGAAATCCAGAAGGTCAGCAATGGAAAAGGGATGGCTTCTCCACAAGGTTACTCCAAAAGAGTAAATAAATCTCCTTTAGGGCTTAAAGGATTCACATAAATGATTGAAACTTGTTTGTGAATCAAAAAGGGTATTTTGGATTGATAAATGGTGAAGACTTTATAACTTAGCTCTGTCAAAAGTTCCTTCCAAAGTCTTAAAACAAGTCATTCCCGTTCATGGAATTTATAGGAACTGAAACAGAATCGCGCGCCTGATTTTTCTGAACTGTCGAATCGATTCGAAAAGGATAAGCGGATTGGTCCGGTATTCCGGATTGATCCGGTTACTTTAAAAAATGATTTGGTCCGGTAGAATGCCAATATACAGTGAGTTCAAACCCTCGGATCGATCCGGTTACTTAAAAAAATAGATTGGTCCGGTTACCAATTTTCTGCAGTCAGGATCTGACAACTTATGATGCGGAGCAATAGAATCACGAACACTATCACGAACCCATGACTGGAAAAACATGGAACGACGCACGATGTTGATGATGATGGGAATGTGTAATGCAGAATTTGGATTGAGGTTTCAAATGAAGATCGTGCTGAGACAAGCCAACTATAGCGGTATATGACATATTACCTGTGATCTAGGATACTTAAGGAAATCCTAGATTCCACCCAGGAATTTATAAAACATGTCCTTACATAAGTAATCGCTCACATATCCCTGGGTTACCAGCGGTCGGACTCTCACACTGACTTGGTAAAAACCAAATCACGAACGTACGGGAAGCGACCATAGTTCCTTATCGAAAATAAGACGAATCATCTTACCCCTAATAAAAATGTCACACAATGTAAATAAATGGACGCTATGACTTGGGGATTATACGCTCCCTGCTCCTCAAGTCGGGGGCCTTCACCCACATCGCACAACTTCCCATGATAGCACTATAGGGGTATGCCACATAATATATATATCATACACATAAGATATATATAATCATTCACATAATATATACATATTATCTTATATCCGCATGTATAAAAGTAATAAATTCGGCTATATGTATATAACTCTCATTACACTAACCGATACATTCTCACATATATTCTCACTTCACTTTTATTATTCAATCCCTCACTTGAGCATTTCTAAGAAATCACACCTATGATATGAATAGTCACTCAATTTAATAACTCTAAGGGTGAACGACCTCTCTCATCTAGTCCATATCCGTCGTTAAGTCAATTCCTACCACCCGGAGAATCTACGAAAGGATTCGGTATGTTAAACTCCCCAATATACCTCCATAATAGCCTGTAACCATAATAAAAAAGAATCTTCATTCCTTGGAGGATTTACTAATAGGATACAACAAAATTTACTCTTATATATGCCTCTATTATAGCCCTAAAGTGGCCCCTCTATTATATCCTAATATAAACCCTCATAATATCTTATAAACATGTTTACTACACTATTTTAGAGGGTCCCTAAGTAATAAAAACAATTGAAAAGGGTTAAGACAGGAATTGGAAAAATATAGTGATCGGACCGGACCGGATCGAAGTACCCCAAAAATGAATCGGTCTGATTCCTGAATTTGGACGGGAAACATTTAATGACCAGATCGATCCGATGCCTCTTAAAAACAAACCGGTCCGGGGCTGTTCAACTTTTATTCCTATGAGATTGTTCTACATCTCAAACGAACCCCCTTTTCCCCACCAAATCTTAACACCATAGATCACCCAAAAATATGAACTCAACCATGATTTATACCATCAAAACCAACATACATATTATCCCAACTAATTTCCATTATCGAATCCATAAATATTTCATTAAATACAAGATTTATTATCAAATTCTAGGGTTTAACCATTAAAGCCCAAAATCAACTAAATCACCAATAGAATTATGAAATAACTCTCACACACAATCATTTATAAAATTTAATCACTTACCTCAAAGTTGTAGAGTTTGAATCTCCCTCGAAATCACGGATTTGACCGAAAAATCCTAAAGCTCCCAAGCCTTCTCCTCTTTATCTTCCTCTCTCTCTTTCTAGGGTTTTCTGTTTTCTCACAAATGAGATTGGTTATATCATAAGCCTAATAAGCCCATTTCTAATAATGCTCAATCTTTAAATGATAATACACACTTAAAATGACTCATTTCCACTTATTCGAGTCTAACTGGCCAAAAATGCCCCAGAACCCAAATCCAACTTTCGTACACTCATTTCGACTTTCTCGACCCATCCTGAATCAACCGTAAACTCCAAATTATCATCCAAAATACTTAATGATATTCTCCCATCTAAAATTTTCAATTTCTTCCAATTAAATAAATTCTATTTCTCTCCAAAGTAATTGAATTCTAAGTCTTCAAATTTTACGGGGTATGACAACTATCATAATTATTTTATCGCTTAACCAATTATTTATTTGTCAAGACTAGGCCATGGACAATGTTAAATATGATAACAAGTTGTATTTGTTGATAATTTTAGTGTATACAACATGGGTATAAGTTTAAGTTGTTTAATTTGAGTTTAAGTTGTATTGAATAGTTTGAATCAATTATGAACTGTGCATTCATGTATGCAACATGAACTTTGTTACATCATTTTAATGTAGGTGAATTGAATTTTGATGATTTTAATGGATTTCCCACAATACGAAAAGTGGATGGGGGAGAGTAACCGAATATCTGATAATCATGTAAAGGGCGTTCACGAATTTGGTAAATACGCATATAAAAATCTTAAAAGTGACAAGATTCTATCTTCATACACTCGTTGTATGAGCGAAAAATATAAGTCTTTAGAAGATGTTGAATTGCACTTACTGAAGAGGGGAATTTTGCAAGACTGTATGATATGAACATACCGTGGTAAAAACAATATACCTTATGTTTTGGGAGAATTATCGGTACCCGATCGCGTAATGAAACCCCACTGAGTAGAACTGGTACATGATTCATAGGAGCTGATCATGTAGTAACAAAACTATCGGTTTGAGAATATGAGCGGAAAAAAATCCAAAACGTCCCCCAAACGTCCCCATAAGAGGCACAAACACCTCGCGCATGACCAATATAATTCGTAGAAACTGACCACATAGTTATGAAACTCCTAGTTTAGGAATATGACCAAAAATTTCAAATATATAGATTTAGGCTTAAAAACGTGCCACTAGATGGAGAAAACCCAAAATAGCCCCTAAAATGGCCCGTAAGAGGCACTACACAAACTTAATTTATTTCCTAATTAAAGTAAACTTGGCTTAGACTAATACAAATATAATTATATATCCTTAATTCCTTTAAAATACTTTTAAACCTTATGGTTTAAAATTCAATTACAACATTTTAGTATTTTCATAATTAGGTTTATTTAATTTGGGTATTTTCACATTTCAGTCTTGGGGTTTGTTTCATTTGGGTATTTTCATATTTCAGTCTCATCTGGATATTTTAACTCCATAAATACATATGCATACACACAATACTACATATACACAAACATACATAATACATACATTTACACATACACATTCACATGCATAAACACACACATTACACATACACAAACACATACAAACTGAGAGTGCTACAATGGAATAATGAGACTTCTCAAATAAATCCAATTTTAATTATGTGACAATTTTTCCAAATTTCATTAACCCTTTTTAGACCAATTTAATCCAGCCCTAATCATGCATCCATGTAGATTAAATTAAATATGCAAAGCAAACAATCACAAGATTAAATATTGGGAAAAGAAATTTAAGGAAAAAACCCCTTTCGGGTAAAAACTTTATTTCACTATATAACGGTAAATCACAACTTACAACTTACATAATGAAATATGCAATGAATATTCGTAGATACCCACATAGGATGCAACCTAAATCAGCAATGGACTCCTGCATCAAATCCATAAGAACCGCAGTTCTGTCTTCAACAAGGAACACCCGTAAGCACTCTCAATGACCGCAGTCGTAGTCAACCTAGTACCTCCCTCAAGTGGCACCTAGATCAGCAGTAGGTTATCCTCCCTACAAGAGAAACTTTAACAAGATGGTATCTTGGGTTCCAAAATAATTCACTAAAATATTAGGATGTTTTGTGAATTTAAATCAAGAATTAAAATCCTAAAAGAGAAGACAAAATGTTTCAGCAGTTTGTAGTCTTTTGTACTGTGTAAAACTCAGGTCTCCTATAGGAAAAAGACACGTTTAAAGAGCTATTTATAAAAAAATTAAGTTGGCAGCTCGCTTGAACGAAGTCCATTATCGCTTGAACGAGGATAGGTGTCACTCGAATGACATATTGCGCGATATAGCCATGTCGCTTGAACGACAGGCGCATGTCGCTTGAACGACAGGGGCATGTCGCTCGTATCACCAGGCGCAAAACAATATTTTATTTTTATTTCAGAAAATTCATCTTTAAATCTTGGAAAATATATTTCAATAAAAAACAACACCTCAACATTTAGAAAATATTTTAGAAAAATTTTCAAACCCTTCAGAAAAAGATATCCCAAAACTTTTAAATGAATAGTAAAGGGACTTAGATACGATCTCACAAAAATTCTTCTTGAAGAGGCTTTAATGTTGAAGAAACTTGATATTCGGATCTGTCTTGATGTTGATTGTTCTTGAATAATTCTTTGACGGTTGTAGCAGTATACAACAAACACTAATGTAAAATTAGACTTATAAAATATGTCCTTACAAATCTCCCTCTATGTCTATGCCAGTACAAAATAAAAACATTTGAATTATAAAATAAAATGTCTATACAAATCTAATACCCTCCCATGAACCAAAAAATATAAGGACATAAATTTCCAATTGAGTCCCCGTATTGTTTTGACTTAATTCCGTGAACAAAACTGTGTTTGTAATATGTCATAGGGAGATTTTATTTTGTCACGATCCCACTTGGTCTATGACGTATTGAAGAAAATTGAAGACGTTGTGGCAAACCTTCAAAGATTTAATCATGCCTAAGTTTAAATTGGTGCAAGTTTATTCGTCTTCAAGTTAATTGCATTCCGAGAGCACACAGGTATGAATGCGTATAATTAATGGTGCTCGGAACTGTTTTTATAAAAGATAAGGATGTAATTTTTTTTAAAGACAAATGTTTTAAAGTGTTTTAAATGGTTTACACTACATTTTATTCTGAGAAGCTTGAAAACGTGTTTGACTTATTTGGATCTCTATTGGAAGAGACATTTTAAACAAAAAGCAAAAAAAAAGTCAAACCGTCCCAGTGTCGCTCAAACGACATAAGATCTCGTTCGAACGAGATACCTATGTCGCGTGACCGATTTGGCCTTGTCGTTCGAATGACACATTTTTTGAGGCGGTGCTTAATTCCTATTTAAAGCGTGTTTGCGTTGTGTGCATATGGAAAAACAATTTACGAACCAATACGAGTTTTCCACATGTTTTTCTAAGGTTTCAAAGCTCAAACACATCCTTAGAGTTTGCAAAGATCTGAGTTATCATTATTATATGTATATGTGATCAAGTTACACTAAGAAGGTTTGTTCTATACTTGAACATCTGGGTTTTACGGTGAAGAAAAGAGAAGTACTTCTTGTTCGACATCATAGGCGTATTAAAGCCATTTGGTGGACATCGAGACATACGTGGACGCGTGTGTTGTGGACAGGTATCGTGGAAGACGAAATTTTTGCGTGGGCACTATTGAAGAATGGTAGAAGATCAGAAGGAGCGTCAAGACCCATGGGGATCGAGTCATTGAGTAAGGCTAATCTGTCTTTGTAAAACCTTTGTTCATAATGATTGTCTGGCTTGCGCCGTCCGAGGTTGTTTTTCCATTTTGGGTTTTTTCCTCGTACATCCGGCGTTGTGAGTATTCTTTCCTTTACTTTACTTTACTTTCTTTAATCACTAGATGCATGTTTAGGATTAATCAAGATAAAATTGGTTTAAAGTAAGAATTGAGTTTTCACAACTTGGTTTGGTGCAAATTAAAAGTTAAATAATTTTTGGTGAAAATTGGTTTGATTTAAAGCACACGCATTTAGGGACCACCCCATTTCACAAATTAATATCAGAGCTAGAAAACATAATTTATTTGTTTTGTGATCCCGTGTGTTTGTTTATCTCTCCTGTGTTTGTTTTCTCTTGATGGATTCTCTAAGCTTTGACGATTTACATTATTTGAATTTAAAGTTTACAAAACGTATTGAAGTTTTGGAGAAAGAAAATTATTGTTTCAAAAATAGAATTGAATATTTGCAAATGTTTCAAATTCAAAGAGATATTTGTCATGAGAAGTTTAGGTCCTTGTTTAATGACTTTAGTATGTTAAAATTGGGCAAAAAGGGGAGTGATGATAGAGTCCTCATTTTAGAAAACGAGTTAGAGGATCTGAGAAATTCTAGGGTTTGTGCCGTTGAGGAAATAATTCGATTAATGATTTTGTGGCACGAGAAAAGGCTCTTAGGGATAAGTTTTCTCACATTGAGGGGGAGCGATATAACCTTCTAAGGGTAATTGAAAATTTAAAGAAGGAGTTCCGAAAGTTTGAGGAGTCTAATCGTTTGCTTGAGTCAAAAGTTTTAAAGTTAAAAATGATTTAAATGACTCGAGTAGTGATGGTAGTGACTTATCTTGTTCTAGTGGTTTGAATGTAAAAGCCAAAACCATAGTTTGTTTTAGAGAATCAACCACATCCGAGGGTATTAGAAAAGGTTAACCTAAAGGTCCCGTTCCTCGTCGTGTTTTCACATGTTCGCATTGTGGTAGGAAAGGTCACCTTAAAAGTTTTTGTTTTGATGTTAGAAAAGACCCTAGGAAGTTTAAACGTAGTGTCCCATTGGTTCCCAAAACTCGCTTTGTTAGGTTTACACCTGTTTGGGTTAAGAAGTCAGTTTTAGAGATGATAAATACTTTGTTGGTTGATTCTCATATGCATGCACATGATTCATCTCTTGCTATTTCTTATGGATAGTAGCTTGCATATTTTTTTATATTCTAGCCCTTGCATCATGTTTATAATTTTCTAGTGTTATGACATGTTTATATCTTTGTATTATATTTTTCATATGTTTGAGTCTTATTTGAAAAATACAAAAATAATTTATTTTGATAACTTTTTTTGAAAAACCATTTTTTTTTTATTTTCCTATTTGTTTTTTTGAGATTACATGTTTGATGTGGCATATTGGTGTGCTTGGACCCCCCTGTTACCGATGCTTAGAATGATATTAACCATTATTTATATGGGGTTGTTTCTAAGTTGATATGCATTTTGATTCGACTTTGTATATATGCCAACATTGCACACATGCACGAGTTTATATGGATGTTTGACTTCTCTTCCATATTTGATTTGGTGAGGCGTTCTTATCTCAATCTTGTCATCTATGCATAAGTAAACTTAAGGATAAGTGTGCATGTAAGAACCGTTTACCATGAGGATTTGAATTGGCACTTAATTGAAAAATGATGAGTGATTCACGGGAAATGTCCACTACACCAAAATAGCATTTTGGCACACCCTGATATTAAAATTCTGGCATAGCTTAAAACTGTGCCAGATTTTGGCACGGTTTAATAGAAATTTGGCACACTTTAAACAGTGCCAAATTTTGGCACTATTTAAAAGTGTGCCAAAATTAAGTACACTTCATTAAAATATAAATAACCCCCAAAAAATTAGCCCCTTAATTTTTTTAGGCTCCCGCTATCTTCTTCTCAGCCCCCCCCTCTCTCTCTCTCTCTCTCTCTCTCTCTCTCTCTCTCTCTCTCTTAGTCCCTCACCTCCGTCATCCTCCACCATCCACGCACCTCTGTCGCCATCCTCCACCATCCTCGACCATCCACCCACCTGCGTAGACATCCTCCCCCACCCACGCACCTCCGTAGCCTACACGCACCTCGGTGCCCTTCTTAATATACACACAGAAAACATCCATTTTCAATTGAATTTTGGTTTGCCCTCAAATCCAAATGCCCAAATCTCAGACCACTCTCCAATCAAATCTCAGACCACTCCCCAAAACGATGGAATCTCCACTTCCCCAACATAAATGTTTCTTCCCGTTTCTTCAGGGAGCCCCTAGATTGGTAAATTCTTCTCTCTTTTGTCTAATCTAAATCTAATGCATGTCTTTTATTATTATTATTTTTATTATAAGATCTTCTTGTTTGAAACTAGTTGAGATTGTATATTAATTTATGTTTGATACCCTCCATTTATGTTAGATGTTAAATTTAGAGTTAATGTTAGGTAAATGGTTGATATTTATTAGAATTATTTTACAGTTATTATTGGTTTAATATTCAGGGTCAATTTTATGATTAATTTTAGGGATATTGTTGGTTTGAATTTGGTTTAAATTTGAGTTTGATGAATTTATTTTTTTTGTTAAAAAAGTTAACTTATGGAGATTTAAAAAAAACCCATGTCTTGTTACTATTAATCTCTAAAAATAACCTCAAAAAAATTTGGCACCAAGGGGGTGACACTAAAATTGTTTTATTGTATTTAGGGCTATAACATTGATAGACGAAAAACCACCAAGAGGGTGACACGAAAATTGTTTTATTGTATTTAGATTATTCATTGAAGCTTAGTATATGATGGTGCAACGAGGAGAACAGTTTAGGTCTTTATATGATTGAAATTGCATGAAACTTATCGATAGAGGGGCATGGGGATTTCACATTCTTAAAACATTTTATAAGGAAGATTGTTGAACCCATCATGAACTTCGACATGTTGTTTTCCAAAGCCCCTTATGGCATAAAACTAATCTTAGGTTTGATTGAATGTTCCACTTCAAAAGCCTAACAATGGTGCCCGGGGTTCTAGAGCTACTAATCTTCCATTTTCTATTTTAGTTTTTTTGTTTAGTTTTTGCCCCAAGATAAGTAATTTCTAACTAATTTGACATGCATTTTATTCTTTCACTTATTATTAACCTACAAGATGTTCTGTAATTTGACATGTATTTTGTTGGAACAATATTGTGTTATGCATACTAGACGAACAGTAAAAAACATTCCCAAGTATGCTCCATCACAGTTCTACATTGACAATGTGTTACCTCGGATCAAGGAGAAAAAGATAATGTCCCTAAAACCTTTTGTTGTCCGCCTTCGGTAAGTTTAAGGATGTTATTCAGAATGTTATGTTTTCAATTTAGTAAATTTTTTAAAAGTTTAAGTTTGTGTTAGTTTTTTAATCTATTTTTCATCTCATGGCTTGAAATCATCATAACTGCAATTGTATATCATAATGTGCCCATACATTTTTCAGATTCTTAGCTCTAGAGTGGAAATGAGAGAAGGAATAAGGTCTGCAGTTACACTACTAAAGATAATAGTTTGGTCTTATGTAAGTTGTTTCTTAAATAATCCCACAATATGATTAATAACATCTTGATCATTCTCCCAAGTATTACCCTCTTCATCTTTAATGGAGTGAATCCTAAGCTTTTGGTGCTTGGTTTTAGCACTAGCCTGGCCATTACCAAACTTACCTCATCTTTGTTGTTACATCAAGTTTATATTGTCCCCTATAGCCTAAGTCTGATAATCCACTATTCTTTTAAAATTATTTTTTTAATGTGTTAGAGACCTTGAAGATGAAATGCTTCAAAAGGAATTTCATCTTGTACAATACCTTGATATGGTGAATATGAGTGAATTATTTGAGTGTAGAGCAAGGCTTAATGCATCTATGAAAAAGGAAGATGATTTTTGGCAAAAAACCTAACATTAAATGGCTAAAAGAGGGGGACTATAATACTAAATTCTTTCATTTGACTGTTAAATATTAGATGAACAAATCGACCATATCACAAATTAGGAACAAAGAGGGAGATCTTGTTGAAGAGGAGAATTTAATTCAGAAAGCCTTTATTGAACACTTCCAGTCTCATCTCCAAGCCGATCCTACTGTAGACTGCTCTAACCTCATTGAAGATATTCCCAAATCTATATCTGTGCAATAGAATGATATATTGTCTTTTTTCCCCGATGAGAAGAAATATATAACGTTATCTCTGAAATGAATCAAAACAGTGCTTCTGGTCCAGATGGCTATGCAAACCATTTCTATATTACATTTTGGAAGATAAAAAAGGAGGACGTCATTAAATCCATCCACTCTTTTTTTATAAGTGCCTCTATTCCTACCAGTTGGTCTAGCACAACCATAGTGGTCATTCCTAAAATTAGTAATCCTACCAATGCTCTCACTATAGTCCAATCAGTCTCTGCAATTTATCTTTCAAAATGACATCTAAAATCAGCAGCTTGTTGACGTTGGAAATGCATATTATGCACTGTAATATGCATATTATGCATATTATGCACTGTAATATGCATATTACAGTGAGTATCACAACTGTAATATGCATATTACAGTTAACTGATGCAATATGCATATTATAAGTTGTAATATGCATATTAAATGAGGAAAAACATTCTACTGTATGCATATATGTTGCATGTATGCTGCATCATAAATGGACACAGTTATTGCATATATGTATAGTATGCGTACATGGATATGCGTACACGGATAGAGTTAGTTGTTTGTGAAATTGAATGAAATTTTATAGGTATAGGTTCCAAAGATTGACACCTGAAAAGCAATTTGATTAAGCATAGCTATTTGATCAGTTATTAGGCCTCGTTTTAGAATCTCGTCCAAAACAGTGTTAATTAAGACTTATATTGATGCTACTTGTTTCTTTTTTGTTTCTACATTTCTGAACTTGAGTAAATCAGGTTGTTCGTAAAAGGATTAGCATTGAAGGAGTAAGATATATATATATATATATATATATATATATATATATATATATAACAACATGTAATAGCACTAATCAGTTACAACGACGAGTTCGTGAGATCATTTGAGCTCGAAGCATTATGTGGTGAACCTGGTCTTCCTTAGTCAATGGCAAGTTTCCTGCATTTGTGCGAATATTTGATATTCTCATTAGTCCAATAGCGAATTTAAGAACTCTTTTTTTTTCTATTTGTACGGATAATTGAGAAAATTAAAGCAAAATTAGATCAGGAGTTCACGTGTTAATCAAAATTTGTGTCATCGTCTACTTTACACATGTCAAAAGTGTGCTTGATCCGTTAGCTTGGGAGCTGATTCTGTCCAAAGAGATGATGATTCTGAATCTGACAGTGAGGTGAAGCATCAAAACTAGTTTTATTTCTCGTTGAGCTTAAGATAAAACAAAAACTTTTAATTTCATACATCACATTATGACTATTTTTTACTTAAGGGTCTCGCTAAGGGTTAAAATTAGACTTTGGTACCTCTTTAGTACATTTTTTGTCATCGAATATAAAATGGCTTACTTTATGAGCTTATTTAGTTAAATTGTTGGAAGGGATTTGCTGGTGGTTTGGTTCTGGAATTTGCAGCTGCTCTTGAGTTTATTTCAAATGTTAAAACACGTTGGATTTAATGAATAAACAAATGAAACTATGTCAAAATGGACCAATGTAACTTATACAAACTAACCGCGTAGTCGCGGGCCACCCGATTTGAGATGATGACGATAATTTCAAAACATGTAGATTAGGCTTGAAAATAAGCCGTTAAGGGTGAAAACCCAAACCAGCCCCCAAACGATCCCGTAAGAAGCACAAATACCTCGCACGGGACCAATGTAACTTATACGAACTGACCGTGTACTCCCGGGTCTCCCGGTTTGAGAATACGACGATAATTTGCAAAAATCAACACTTAGACTTAAAAACAAGTCATTAAAGGGTGAAAACCCAAACCAGCCCCCTAACGGACCCGTAGGGGGCACGAACACCTCGCACGGGACCAATGTAACTTGTAGGAACAAATCGCGAAACCCCGGGTCTCCCGGTTTGAGAATATGACTATAATTTGAAAAAATATCACTTAGACTTAAAAACAAGCAGTTAAAGGGTGAAAACCCAAACCAACTCACAAACGACCCTGTTAGAGGTACGAACACCTCGCACGGGGCCAACGTAACTTATACGAACTGACTGCGTAGTCTCGGGTCTCCCGATTTGAGAATATGACGATAATTTGCAAAAATAACACTTAGACTTAAAAATAAGCCGTTAAAGGGTGAAAACCTAAACAAGCCCCCAAACGACCCCGTAAGAGGCACGACACCTCGCACAGGACCAATGTAACTTATAGGAACTGACCGCGTAGTCCCGGGTCTCCCGGTTTAAGAATATAACAATAATTTGTAAAAATAACACTTAGACTTAAAAACAAGACATTAAAGGGTGAAAATCCAAACCACCACCCAAACGACCACGTAAGAGGCACGAACACCTCGCATGGGACCAATGTAACTTGTAGGAACTGACCGCGTAGTCCCGGGTGTCCCGATTTGAGAATATGATTATAATTTACAAAAATAACACTTAGACTTAAAAACAAGTCGTTAAAGGGTGAAAACCCAAACCAGCCCCCAAACGACCCCGTAAGAGGCACGAACACCTCGCACGGGACCAATATAACTTGTAGGAACTGACCGCTTAGTCCCGGGTCTCCCGGTTTGAGAATATGATGATAATTTGCAAAAATAACACTTAGACTTAAAAACAAGCCGTTAAAGGGTGAAAACCCAAACCAACCCCCAAACGACCCCGTAAGAGGCACGAATAGCTCGCACGGGACCAATGTAACTTGTAGGAACTGACCGCGTAGTCTCGGGTCTCCCGATTTGAGAATACGACGATAATTTGCAAAAATAACACTTAGACTTAAAAATAAGTCGTTAAAGGGTGAAAACCCAAACCAGCCCCCAAACGACCCCGTAAGAGGCACGGACACCTCGCACGGGACCAATCTAACTTGTACGAACTGACCGTGTAGTCGTGGGTCACCCGGTTTGAGAATACGACGATAATTTGTACAAATAACACTTAGACTTAAAAACAGGCCGTTAAACGGTGAAAACCCAAACCAGCCCCCAAACGGACCCATAAGAGGCACGAACACCTCGAACGGGACCAATGTAACTTGTACGAACTGATCGCAAAGTCCCGGGTCTCCCGATTTGAAAATCCGATAATAATTTGCAAAAATCAACACTTAGACTTAAAAACAAGTCGTTAAAGGGTGAAAACCTAAACCAGCCCCCAAACGGACCCGTAGGAGGCACGAACACCTCGCACTGGACCAATGTAACTTGTAGGAACTAACCGCGTAGTCCCGAGTCTCCCGGTTTGAGAATACGATGATAATTTGCAAAAATCAACACTTAGACTTAAAAACATGCCGTTAAAGGGTGAAAAACCAAACCATCCCCCAAACGGACCTGTAGGAGGCACGAACACCTCGCACTGGACCAATGTAACTTGTAGGAACTGACCGCGTAGTCCCGAGTCTCCCGGTTTGAGAATATGACGATAATTTGCAAAAGTAACACTTAGACTTAAAAATAAGTCGTTAAAGGGTGAAAACCTAAACCAGCCCCCAAACGACCCCGTAAGAGGCACGGACACCTCACACGGGACCAATGTAACTTGTAGGAACTGACCGCGTAGTCCCGGGTTTACTGGTTTGAGCATATGGAGATAATTTCCACTCCTATATGTAATTTTTTAGTTTGAGTAATTTTTTTTTTGTAAATTATTGGGTTACTGATATCGTATCTTTTTTGTATCCTATTTTTTTTTACAGGATAACAGTTTATCGTTGGCATTTATTCACGTGGAACACACAGAGAACTCAATGGTTTACAACAAGGGGTTTATTCATGATTCCATTTTTTTGTGTTATGGCCGTGCGGGCTTTTGTAGTTTTATTGTTAACTTTTATGGCTGTGCAAGCTTTTGTAAGTTAATTGTTATATTTTGTGGCCGTGCGGGCTTTATGTTAGGCAAGTTTTGTATTAGAAGGTTTTGGAATGTTCAGAAAATAAAGGAAACTCTGCCCAATTATTTTTTGGCCCGTGAACTATTAAAGACTTGTAATATTTTGAAGTTTGTATGTACATTAGTTTATCAACAACGTGCAATATTTTTAATTTGTGAATTTTTGTGCTTTCAAATAATTAATTTTTATATTCTTTTTATAAAAAAATTTGGCACAGTTCAAAATCGTGGCAAAAGTGTATCATATTTTGGCACGGTTTTGAACTGTGCCAAATTTTTTTAAACTGTGCTGAATCTGGCACAGTTAAAAACTGTGCCAGAAATATCAAATTCTGGCACGGTTTAAAAGTGTGCCAGAAGTGTTCCTGTTTGGCCAAATCTGGCACAATTTTGAATTGTGCCAGAAACAAAATTGCCATTTTGGGACACCTGATTCTGGCACAGTTCAAAACCGTGCCAGATTTGATCTGGCACAGTTTTAAACCGTGCCAAATTCCTGTTTTTGGTGTAGTGGGCTGCGAGAGTTCAAAATTAACTCGTCGTGAAGCCACTGTTTAAAAGAGCCCCAAAGAAAATACAATATGCTAATAAAAGGGACAAATTAGTTTAGTTCATTTTAAAGAAAATATGATATTATTGAGGGAGTTTGGATGGGTTAAAAATTTAAACGGGTTTGCACAACTAATCCTAATGTTGAAACATTGCAATTTGACGCTATTATTTGTAGAATCCTCAAAATTCTGGATTTGTGTGCATGCAGTATGTTTAGTTCATTAAGCTCACACTTCAATTGTCATATGGCTATGATAAAGTTTGATGATTTATCTCTATCAATAAGAACTTCTTGATCGTTTCGAATTGTGACTCATTTGTTGTAGTTTCACGCCCATACATTCCATGTCCATGTAACTTACCTGTTTGCATATTTTGGAATCGATACTATGTTTGCATGTAAATCACATTATTAGTTTTTATGAGTTTTTGCGTTTTGTGTTAAAGCTTACTGTTTTAACACTGTTTTGCTGCTGTTAGACCCCTCCACTGATTTTTTTCTGGAAATTTTTTCACTGGGCAAAAATATAACATATTTATGGGAAACTGTGTAAGTTTGGCATGTCGTGAGATCTCGTTCGAACGACATTACCATTTCGCACGAAGTCTCATTCGAGTGACGTCCTCATCTCGTTTGAGCGATGTACCTGGCTCGTTCAAACGACAACCTGAAATCTTGCTTCTGATTGGTTTGCAGTCCTCTGGTTAAAATTGGTATATTTTTTTAGTACTGCTGGAAGCTTTCTGGACTGACTGTTTTATATGCAGGTTTTATTGTCACATACTAATCGTTTTGCATATAATTCGTTTATCACACCTAATTAAGATTGCTATATTCTTTATGTGATTCATTTGGTTTACTAGCTACTGATTTGTCATTACTTGATCATATTTAGGTGGTAGTTTCATGATTGTCTAGCGATTTTAAATATCAAATTGGTATATCTTCATGCTAAACACTTTGATTGGTTTATCTTTTCACTGGATTGTCTATTCGAGACAAAAAGGGGGAGAGATGTATGTGATGTAGGGGGAGATTTGAGCATGTTTTTGATTGCATATTTTACAAATTAGTATCACAGATTGGTAGTACACATTGGTATCATTTTGTTGCTCAATTGTTTAAAAAAATTATTTGTTTTTAGAGTTTATTCATACTGGTATCTATTGTCGTTTGGTATCATTTGGATATATATATTGGTTTCATTTGTTCCTCCATACTTCACTTGGTATTTGTTTGCCTGTTTCATGTGTAGGTATGCTTCAGTGATTCGAGAATTCAAGTGTACATCACATTCAAACAGTTCATGCTTGCCGGTGCTACACATACTAGTCCGTGTCCTGTATTTTTGATTTTGGGTTTATGGGATGAGATTTAGGCGTCATACGACTTGACGGACCGGCTTAGGCATTTCATTGGTTTAGTTTTGTCCCGGAATAGTCAAAGGGGGAGATTTGTAAGGACATAAATTTCTAATTGAGTCCCTGTATTGTTTTGACTTAATTCCGTGAACAAAACTGTGTTTGTAAATGTCATAGGGAGATTTTATTTTATCACGATCCCACTCGGTCTATGACGTATTGAAGAAATTGAAGACGTTGCAGAAAAGATTCAAAGATTTAATCATGCTGATGTTTAATTGGTGCAAGTTTAATCGTATTCAAATTTAATTTCATTCCGAGATCACTCAGGTATGAATGTGTATAATTAATGATGCTCATAATTATTTTATAAAAGATAAGGATGTAATTTTTATAAAGAAAAATGTTTTAAAATGGTTTTTAGTGTTTTAAAAGGTTTCTCATCAGGGTGTGCAAATAATGATCATCAAACTTTGTACCTACACACATGAGACAAAACAAATACCTTCGTGGCGTATCGATTTGATATGCAATAAAACATAAATATAAAACATAAATCAAAACAATGATCAAATATCAAATCTCCCCCATAATGTAAAATGTCCCCCATTAAATCATAATTTGTTCTCCCCCGTTTTATATGTTCGAAATAGACAAGGAAAAGAATAATCACAATAAACACGAAGTTGTCACGATAATTAAGGCAAACAACTACGATCATCAAGATGTATGCTCAAAAGTATCCACAAACTATTTTTGATTTTTTAAAATTTTTTCACACAAAAATGCAAAAATAATTTTACAAAAATCACACACCATTAATTTACACTAAGACAACCAAATACTGAATATGGAATGAATGGGTGTGAACATATTCAAAAGGAAAATCAATGCAATCATGCATAACATATGTGAACGTTGAATCTGAATACTCCTAAAAAATGAACTCAAAATGTCCTTAGGTGTCAAAAGTGTTCAATTTAAATGACACTGACTCAATCCATCAACACATCAAAGTCAAAAGTGATTTTTACACCAATAACATCTAAAACTATGTAATGCTTTTTCATTACGCTGCCAGGACGTGCAAACCCATTTTATATTTCATCCAAACTCCCTCATAAGTGATAATGCGTTTGGATTTTGAGGTGATGAAACTAAAGTCTCTCCTTAGAGAAATCCTATTGTCCCACTTTTGTCATATTTTTATTTTGGCCTATTTTAAATGGTGGGTTTTATGACGAGTCAATTTTACACTCTCGTAGCCTTTTCCCGTGGACACTTATCTTTTTTTTTTTTATCAATTTCAATCCTCACGGTAAACGGTTTTTACATGCACTACTTTTATTGTCAAGTTTTATTGCATTTGGTTCGTTTTAAAGACAGAATTGAGATGACAACACTCAAACCAATATGTGATAAGTAAGTACGATAATAAAAAAAATCCATGCCAGTGCTCATCAAAGGCAAATATGAGTCAAACATGTAGGTAATAATAACAAATTACATCTTAATGACTCCACACATTATAAAGCACGAAAATGAAATGATGACACATATCAAAACACAATCAAATCGTCACATGAATATGGAATGAAATTGTGACTCGGTCATCCTAAATTTCCATTCATATACGGTGCTAATAAAAATACAAAATCTTTTTGTCTTTTTCAAAAAACTTAACAAAATAAAATCTTTTTGTATTTTTCCAATTTTTTTGAAACCGAAAATCTTTTTGGTTTTTTGAAAAATATAAAAAATGGAAAATATAAATACACAGGTGATCACATCATAACACTAGTAAAAATATTTATCATGAAATTCGACTAGTGTATGACAAAAATCCAACATGATCAACCAGACGATCTAACATGAGCATAATCTCGTGAAAGCTAACGAGAGTGGTGAACCACAAGTCCTAAAGCCTCTAAATCTGATTTCCTACCAATGTGTAATGATGTGTGGGGGTTTTGGGAATCGGTGTGACTATATCTTTAAACTTCCCGGAAGCGTTTTGAAGCTTGTAACAGAAACTCCTAAGGTGACCTTTTCGTTCGCAATGTGTGCACGTGTAAATATGGAGGTGAACATTACCTAACGGTGGCCCTTTCTTTAAATTCCTTGGTGGCTCTCTCCTAAAGACCCTAGGTGGCCCCTTCACACGATTGGTATTAACTTTGGGAATGGGGGCAATACGATCATCGAAGCCAATACCGCAAATATCATCCTTGATTTGGATGGTGCCTAACATCTTATCTATTTTCTACGACCTCGACTCCAATTAAAAATTCACCTTACTCGACTCTCTCAAATTTTTCTCAAGCTCACCTATCCTAGACTCGAGCAAACGCCTAGACTCCTCAAACTCAAGACGCACCTTTTTCGTAGCCTCCATCAATCCTCGAAGACTATCTATCTCACCTTCTATGTACTCTAGCTTATCTCGAAGAGTTTCTCACGTGCCCTAAGATCCTCAACAAAAACATCATTATTATTCATTAAGGCCCATTCTTTCAATCGAGATTCTAACTTCAAATTTTCCTTTTTCACCCTCACAGCTTCTACGTATAATTCATTAAAGGAAGTTTGCAAGTCACGCTCATCTATCCCTCGATCCTCACTTTCATCACCCTCACTATCATGGGCTACACTACCAGTGGCTGCAAAAGAGTCATGTAAAGAAGTGTCGTCGTCATTTTCATGACTAGCCACACAATTAGGAAGGACACGCTTACGGGAAAAAAAAATTTCTTCTCCTGGATCACTCTCACTAAGGGTAGCAGCACAAACTATCAGTTTATTAAAACTCTCCCTTACGTTAGTGGGGAACTCATCTATCCATGGGTAAACTCCTCACAACAAGAGCATTTCTCAGAATCATTCTTTTTAATAACAGATTTGAAAGCCGATATTATTCATGATTTCCAAACACACCCGTTAGACAAATGATATATAAATTCATTCGATTCACCAAAATTCATAACATAAGTCATAGGGATCATAAACACAATAATTTATTGTTTCTATCTTTGATACCAATTTGAGAGTGCTACAATGAAATAATGCGACTTCTCAAATAAATCTAATTTTAATTATGTGACAATTTCCCCAAATTTCATTAACCCTTTTTAGATAAATTTAATTCAACCCTAATCATGCATCTATGTATATTGAATTAAATATTCAAAGCAAACAATCACAAGATTAAATATTGGGAACACCAATTTAAGGAAAAAAAACCTTTCGGGTAAAACCTTTATTTCACTATATAACGGTAAATCACAACTTACAATTTACATAATGAAATCTGTAATGAATATCCGCAGATACCAACATAGGCTTCAACCTAAATCAACAATGGACTCCCACGACGAATCCACAAGAACTGTAGTTCTGTCTTCAACAAGGAACATCTGCAAGCACTCCCAATGATCGCAGTCATAGTCGGCCCAGTACCTCCCTCAAGTGGCACTAGATCAGCAGTAGGTTATCCTCCTTACAAGAGAAATTTCAAAAAGATGGTATCTTGGGTTCCAAAATAATTAACTAAAAGATTGGGATGTTTTGTGAATTCAAAATCAAGAATTGGAACCCTAAAGGAGAAGACAAAACGTTTCTGTCGTTTGTAGTTTTTTGTACCGTGTAAAACTCAGGTATCCTCTAGGAAAAGACTCATTTAAAGAGCTATTTATAAAAACTTTAAGTCGGCAGCTCGTTGGAACGAAGTCCATTGTCTCTTGAACGAGGACATATGTCACTCGAATGACATATCGTGCGACGGAGCCATGTCACTTGAACGACAGGCGCGTGTCGTTCGAACGACCTGACGCGAAAAAATATTTTATTTTTATTTCAAAAAATTCATCTTTAAATCTTGTAAAATATATTTTGAGGAAAAACAACTCCTCAACACTTAGAAAATATTTTAGAAAAATTTCCAAACCCTTTAGAAAAAATATCCCAACACTTTAAAATGAACCGTAAAGGGACTTAGAGATGTTCTCACCTAAATTAATCTTGAAGAGACTTGAATGTTAAAGAACCTTAATATTCGGATCCATCTTAATGTTTATTGTTCTTGAAATATTCTTCGATGGTTTTAGCGATATACGACATACACTAATGTACAATCGGACTTATAAAATATGTCCTTACATAAACAAATAAACACACACCTACATAATGAGAGAGGTAGAGAGGGAGAGTACCTGATAGGGATAAAGGCGATGTCCGGAGGGACAAAGGCAGTAGAAGGAGAGAGATAACGGAGGGAGAGGGAGAGAGATAATAAATATTCATTGGGTAAGATTTTATATATTGGGGTTAGTCATAATTCAAGTCCATGATAATATAATATTTTTACATGTCACCCCTTGGTTACGAACTTGGAATGTGACCAGCCCCGTGATAATTTCAGAATGGTCATGGACTTGGACCATGACCCCATTTAATTGATCCAATTGTACTTGTCACCCAATTGGTCATAGTCATGGTCCATGACCATATTTGACAGGGGTTTTGGCGCCCTTTTGGTCACGGCATGGTCACATACTATTACCATGACCCCTGTGGTTACGAACGATGACCGTGACCCTATCCATTGGATGTCACACTTTTATTTTGTCTTGGATATGTTCATGCTAAAGATGTTTGTGGTCATAAACGAGATACATGACCACTTGGTCATGGTCCAGCTCCGCGACCCTCTAGTTGTGACCATTCTCGGATCGTGGTGTAGTGAAAAGGGGCCTTTGTTATTAGAGGGATCGTTTAGGGCGTAAAGCAACTAAAAGTTGGCTCATGCCAGACTAGGTGGCTAAGCATATTGAATCATCGAGTGACCAATTACTTCATAAAAAACATCAGTTTTAATAAGATCTTCCTCGAGAAGTTTGACAAATTTAAAAAATTGTAATAACTTATTAAGCATATTTAAAATGTTGCAAATACAAATACAGTATCCCTTTAGCAATTTCATTATTGGTAAGTACGATGCCTAGTGGGTGTTTGCAAACTGGAATAGTTTAGGGACTAATTAATAGCACAAGGGATATTTACAAAGTGATAAATTATTTAGCATTTTGAATCATCAATAAGATCTCAACCAAAGAGTTATACAAGTATCTCAAATCATTAAGGTCAAACACTATGTGTCCTCCACAAACCCTTTTTCATTCCCATAATCTTAAAGTTGTCATTAATTCACATGCATCACTCTGCACCAAGTCTAAGGATTTGAGATTCATTATTCAATATCAACTACGGGACACGCCAATTTATTATTAAGGTAACATGATCAACATTTCTACCTTCAACGAGGATAATATTGTCTGGGCATTGGGGGTAAATAACAAAGAAATCCCATTTGGTAAATATACCAGATAGAGCTGTAAATTGAGACTCGATAATTTTAAATCATGTGACCACTATTTATCACAGTTTAAAAATTAAGATTTTGACAAGGGATGAAATGAATACACAGGAAAATCAACTAGTTGAAGAGAGTCCCAAATATAACCACCTTAGTAAAATCTTGTATTTTTGGTTGATTTTTCCCAGGTTAACAGTGTGGCATTCCAGGACCCGAGCGAGCAATGCGGTGGTGTTGCATCCGTGGGGGAGCTGGTTACATGGATGTGAGGGTTATTATCCCCCCTTCTGCCCCTCGAGGTAGATTTATCGATCTGTATTTAGGCACTGGTGATTATTTCTCCTGGATGATATTTTACACCATATATAGATTTGTTTTGGTGTACGCCCCTTTAGTATGTGTGGTTTTCATGTGAAAAGGGGAGGGGGGTTCGTTTGTTCTTTAGATTCGCTAGTTTTTTTTATATAAAAATAATTAAATGGTTTGTGCTATTTGTTTTAGGATAATCCTAAGGCATGTTTTTATAGTTTGCGGTTGGTCCAGAGATTCTTGTTATACGGGTTCGGGAACCGGGTTACGAGTGGTGAAGGTGTTTGGCAACCCACTTGCTTTATATGCTTCTTCTTAATTCTTTGCATATTATTTCTTTTTACATTAATTGATTACTTTTTAGTTATTTATAATTTTCTTAGAGACCTTAACACGAGGGTCTCTAAAATATGTTGACAAGTACTCAGGTTTGAGAATGGTATCAGTGAAAGGTATAGAAATGTACACAAGATTAGCTTGTGCAGGACTCCGTACTTTACATATATAACGAATGACCAGTATTAAGTATTTAAGTATGTGAGAAAGCTCAGTTTGCATAACAGGTGTCCTTCGGTGTGTATATAATTGTGATAAAAAGCTCATCTTTGAAGTAGTTTGTTATCTTTGTCGTGTTTTGAAAAAAGGTAAGAAGGTCAGAGATGGGTACATCTACGATGTGATTAGTGTATATGTGTTTTCATGTTTGTATCTAGGAATATGTTTGGGAGGTAGAATTTTGAGATAGTTTAATATCTCGTTATGTGTTATCTAAAATTCGAGAGATGGTTGCATCTCAGTGAAGATAATACATTAAGAGACATATTATTGAGGTTTGAGCTCGCGAGAAAGACCTGGTATTGCACCTATGTAACCAAAAGGACTTGATACCAAAACCTATATAGTTCGGTTATATGCATGTTCTAATGTGACGTGTATGCAAGTGTAGGATGCGCGAGAGATCGCAACTTTGAGATATTTGAATATCTCGCTTGATTTAATTAGGGATAAGTGATAAGGGATGTGAGATGGTTTCAAATCCATATGGGATAATATATCGTGTGATATATTATTGAGGCTTAAGCTCATGAGAAGAACTCGATATCATTCCTAAGTACCCATGAGGATTTAGGATCAAAGCCAACATAGTTCGATTATACACGTGTTCCAACATGATGTGAGAAACTATAAGACTTGGCTTAAGAAGGGGGAGGGGTTATGTAGGGAGGGTCAAAAGTGACCTAAAAACCATCGATAAAGATATCCATGTTCGTTGAGCGATCACTGACTGGAAAATTTTATTGAACCTTCGGGTTAGTTTATAGGTCTATACGGGTAGGGGATATTGTTTTTAATATTCGAGTGGACCGAAATCCATCAAAAGATATCTAAGTATCATTTATAGAAATAGTTAAAATCCCAAGGTTATCGTAATCCTTAGGTTGGTTACTCGGTTATTTGGATTGGGGATCGAGGCGTCCCTAATAAATAATATTTTGAGAGTGGTATTATAGCATTAGGCTAGTTTGGTGTACCCTATTATAAATAGTCTCTCACTAAGAAGACAAATCGAACTTAAGCATCTACAAGTATGAAGACTTCCCAACATCCCAAAAGGTATAAAATGATTTAGAGTTTGAATTAATTCATAGAATTATATTTGGGATGTTTACTTTTTATCAAAAGATGAACATGATTATTTTGGTTTCGAAAATATGGTTTTTACACCTGTAGGCGGAGTTTAAAAAATAAAGTTTTTGACGTTTCATGTCATTCTAACCGGATTGAGATGTCATTTGAACCACATGGACATGTCCTTCAAACCATATCTTGATGTCATTTGAACCACATGGACATGTCATTTAAACCACATATTGATGTCATTTGAACGACTTTGCATGTCATTCGAGTGACCCCGCCACCTCAAATTTGTTATGAATTCCTATTTCGTGATTCGGTTTGTTTAAGACTTTTGCAAAAGACGTCTCTGTATATCAACAACAAAAGTTCTACGAGTTTTGTGTTTTCTAAGCACTGTTTTAATTCACAAAAAGCATCCTTGAAAATTGATAAGCACCCAAAAGTGTACATTTTATACCTCGAATAGACGTATTTTAGTTACTAATTCTCGGCAATTTGGGTCTTATATGCGTAAATGTTTAATGTGCAGGCTTGATCGCCATTTGAGGAAGTTCGATGTTTATTTCAAGGCAAATGTGCGATTTATGTAGCTAATTCCCCAGTCCCTAACCTACCCTGTAACCTAGCCTAAACCGAACCCGTATGTGTGTTGTGTTTGTACTTTTATTATTTTTAGATTTTTTATTTTGAGTCGTTTTGTTTTTAAGTTTTATTTAGAATTTTTTAGGTTTTATTCTTTATTTTTCCATTTCTTTTTTTATTAGGGTATTTTATTTCGATTTTTTATTTTTATTAGTTTTTATTTTTTTTTAATTTTAGGATTTTTTTAGGAGTTTATTTTTAGTTTTAGCAGATTTTTTTTTAGGTCTTTTGTTTTTGTTTTCATTTTTTATTAGAATTTTAGTTTTTATTTTTATTTCTTTATTTGAGTTTTTTTAGATTAGAATTTCACTTTTACTTTTTTTTCGTTTTTATATTAAATATTTTTAATTTTCATTTTTTAAGCTCTAAACATTACACACATCCCAAATCAATCTAACTCACACACCACACAACCAATCCCCCACTCTTTCTCACCCTCACTATATCCAATTACACCTATAACCAAAACCCTCTCTCTTCACCACCATCACCAACCTCTACCGTCATTCCGACCTCAACCCGAACCCGCCACAAACCAACCCCGCACTGTCGCTCACTCCCGCCGGCGACCATCTTAACCATTTCCGACCTATACCCACATACACCAACCCCTTAAACCCCGACAAAGTAAGCCACCGACCCTGCTCATGTCCAAACTCGAGAACAACTCAACCCCCCTATGTGACCCAAACTCGAAACCCGAACAACCCCTAGACCACCTGATTCACAACCATCCCAAATCGCGACCCCATAACCTACCTTCCTTGAATCCGTAAATCCAACCCAATTCTCAACCAGCCATAACCCCCTGCAACATCCAAAAATCACCCTAACCAATCTTCTATTTTCACCTCTTTAAAACCCATGATCTACCTGCCAAAGCTTAAAAGCCAAACACAATAAATAAAGCCAATTCAAATAAACCCATATAACCCACATGTTTTAAAACCCCTTTTACCCCCTTTCCCATGTTACCCCCAACTAATTCCCTACACACCCACTTCCCACATGCACCTTCTTTCATTCCTAAATTAACCCTCACCCAACACCTTATTCCCCCTCTTGCACCATTAACCTTCCCAAAATAGTCCTAAGCTCCATGGCGACACTATTTAAAGAAGAAGAAGACCCAATTTGAAGAGAAGAACCTAGAAACCTTGGAGACGAAAGAGAGAGTTTAGAGTAGAAAAATAAATTAGGTTAGTTTAGAATTTTTATTTTCCTTTTTTTATAGTGAGGAAAAATAAATTGTTGTAAAAATCAAATTAAGTGTAATTTTTAATGCAATTTTGGTTGGATCTTTCAAATTGATGGATGTAAATTTCAAAGCATGGATTGGAGTTCAATTATGCATCAAGATTTTGAGTTTGATTGTTCTCTTCTCCTCTCATCTATTTCTATGCCATTGATTATTAGTTTGTCAAATTTTTATATCATGTTAGGCTAAATCCCCTTTCAAGGGGTGGGATGAGCCCTCATTTGATGTTATTTTGATTTAATTAGTTTGATTATTTAAAAATTCCCTTTGAATGTAAATTTTGATCCTTTACCCTTAAATTTACGTCACGAGAGTGGGTAAATGATTTTCGAGAGAAAATCGAAAATTTACTTATAATACCCATTTTAGATTTGAACTACAGATAGGGGTTTCTTAAGTGTGGTATTATTCCTTTAATTTCAACTCTAAATTTCATTTTCTAAGAGTTACATAATTTTTGATGAATCGATCCTACCGGGTGATATATTAAAAGGAGTGTAGATATATTTTCTAGAGTTGTGGGGGGGGGGGGGGGGGGGGAGTTAACTTAATTTTCTAAAAGGTTACTATTAAAATTCCATTTGCTACGAGAGTTGATTTGTAATTTCGATATTAATTTGGGAGAATTCAAATAATTAAACTAATTAGTTAGAATAGCTAGAATTTGTGGTGTAGGCCCACTCCTTGATTGTTCTCAAATTTATTGCCTCGCATTATCTCTTATTTTAGTGTTAGACTTTGTTCATTATTTTTAGTCACTTTTTAATTAGTTCTTCACATCTTCCGTTTAGTTTAGTCTTATTTCACCACATCTCACCAAATTGTTTTAATATTGAAAAAGCTAAAAAAAATAGAAAAAGTAAAAAGACCAAAAATAAAATAAAAGTGAATTACATTTGAATTTGCATCTCGCTTAACTCCCTTGATATGGATTGATACCTCACTTACCAATATTCTAGTTTGTTATACTTTTGTAGGTAATTGAGATTTTTGATTAGAGGAGCTTTACACAACGACGATATACCGAAAAGTTCACTCTATCAAATGGTGCCGTTGCCAATCTTTGGAGCTTGAAGCATTGGAGATAATTCCCTTTGTGATTCATTTTTGTTGCACTTTTCTTTTTTCGTACCATTTGTCATTTTTTAGAAGGCTTATATTAGGATTATCTTACCTTGCTTGTATTGCGGTGCTTAGAGACACCATTTATATTTCATTTTAAATTTGTAATAATCGAAGAAAAGCGTGATAGGGAAACCGGACAAGGTAAAGAGAGGGCGTCCAAAGCGAGGAAACGGAGCCTCTCTACCTTGGTCGGTAGGACTCCCGGGGCCGACTGAGATAGGTGTAATCTCCCTCCGATCGACTCAAAATGCTCATCACCCCATGGTGTAAAAATCGTGGGAGGTACATTTCTAAACCCTTGTGCCTCTCCTGTTAGCGAGTCAATTTTTGTGTGTGATTATGTTCTCTTGTGTGATTTTATTCTCGCATTTATTTTTGATGGTGTGATGAATTAAATTACTAAGACCTACACCCGGTCATTCACGAGAAGGGATTTCATCATCCGACTCACTCGCTTACCATTGTGTGCTATGCTATCTATCATTAAATTTAAAATCAATCAACTAGGTATCTCAATTGGAGAACATTTTTGGCAAAGGCGACCACTCAGATAAATTCCGTTATTTTTATCGCTCGCAGACTTAATTAAAATTTGACTACCCCTTTCATAAAATTTTGAAGATAAAATTGTCTATGTGCTAGTTACAATTTCTCCTTGACTTGTGTGTGTCCAATTCACTCCTTAGGTAGTCGAGTTTGAGCGAGTTCGTCCAAATTTAAGAGTCCATATTTTCCCCCACCTTTTGTTCCAAAAAAATCCAAAAATATTTTCTTTATTTCATTTTCTTAAAAAAATATCCAAAAATATTTTTTTCATTTTCATAAAAAAAAATCCAAAAAAATATTTCAAATATCATGGTCAACGAACTTCGGTTACAAGAGTAATTTGGCCATTTCCCACTTTCTCGAAGCGGGTTTGAAGTTGAGCCCGAGTCGAATCCCACAGTTTACTTCGTGGACTCAACTTTCAAATGCACACTGTTGATACTCATGCGTTGTCCATGCACACATCTCACATTCCATCGCCTTTGATGACGAGTATCAACGCATCAAATGCTCTGTTGTGCACATCGTGTTTTTTAGCCAATGACTTTCCCCACGAGTGTCCGTATATTCCTTATCCTTCTGAATCCATCATGGAACAAGTGTATCCATGTGACACTGTTTCGAAATCCCCCTCGGCGTATTATTATAATGAATCCAATCCCGAGTGGTGTGAGTACCCCAGTTATTCGTGGAGGATCGATCGCCCTCCTATGAAATATGAATCCTAACCCGAGGTTGTGGATCCTCACACATTCCAATAGACATTATGGCATCCTTGTGCACCTTATCCCGATCAGTTCCCTCACTATGCTACCCACGATTATCAACCATTTGTCTCTCACGGAGATGCTTCTCCCGTGTATGAGACACTTGGCCCCGTTCCCCACACTTCATACTAGTATTCTCTGCATATTAGTGTTAGTAGCGAGTTGTGTGCACCTCAACCATTTTCGCTACCCACCACTTCACCACCACCCTCCACACCCACTCTCGAAAGCCTCTTGCAAAAGTTCATCCTCGAGAAATAGCAAGCCACTCATATCAAAATGAAGCTCTCCAACGGCTTGAACAACGATTAAATGAATTTGAGTGTGCAACCGAGTCGGATTTCCCTTAAGTCAACCCATTATCGCACCCGCGTGGAGTGATGATGAGTCGTCTTGTAACACCGATTTTGAGTGTGACCAACCCTACCACCCCGAGAATCTTGCAATTGAGACCACCCTGTGGTCCGGGCCCCAATTCGAAAATTGTGTTAACTTACCTTTCATTAGTGACAATGATTTGCTCCTGTCATATCCAAATGAACCCACACTTGAGGTTCACATTCCCACTCCCATTATATCCAAAAATACGCCCGAGCTTTTACCTTATGCCCCAATTGCATATGTCTCCGACATGCCTATATCTTTTAGGTTAGCTCCGGCTACGAGTGATCACCATTTTTCCGGGATAGAATCTGAGATAGTTCCAACTTATCCGGATATGGATGATATCCTACCATGCAGGGCTCCCTTTGAGCCCGATATTTCTAGTGATTCCTCTATCTTAGATCTTGGTTCCTCGTCTTAACCACCCACCACATTCGTTGTTGATATTCTTGTGGAGAAGTTGACCACTCTATCTTTAGATACCAAACTCCCTTGTGAGTACTCCTTTACTCCTCCTGATGAGTGTGTGGCCCCTACACTTTAGTTGGATCATCTTCCTCCACCATTTATCCCACCCGACCCATCCATTGTCCAGTCTACCCCACCACCTAGTTTGGATCTTGATATTATACCTTACATGTTCCCATCCACGTCTTTGGATCCTAACCTAAAACCATCCTCCACCATCTATGAGAGTTTTTGTGGTTCTTCTCTCCACTTCCCTGACATCGAGCTTGTTCCTGCATGCCCACCACTTCCTTATGGTGTTGATTTTTGTTCCCGTCAGTTCCGTGGTGTGTCACGGAATGACCATTATCATCTCCCATTTATAGAATGGTCGTGTGATTTTTATGAGGCCCACCCCATTCCGTTTTCCCCACCATTTTGACTCCCCATCAAACTTGAGCATCACTCTTATAGGGCCCTAGTTTCCCTCACTTTTAAGCTCAACAAGGCCCGTGGTAGATACCTCTTCACCCTTTCCACCCTCACCTTTTCCCTTTTCCCCACATGCCCATAGTCCACCGATGCTTTGCATCACGTGATGCAGTTTCCATACAAGTACATTGACCATTGTAGCCTTTATCCAACAAGACTTCCGCTTCAGTCTTGTTTGGGGGTGATTATCATGACCCGATTTTTCCGCCACCCTGTGATTTCATAGTTGTTATCTTTAGGGTGAGAATAGTTCGGTCTAGCTGAAGACATTAAACTTAGCGCTACAGGAAGGCAGCCCACTGTTTTGAGTATGAGTCTTATCCTGATTGGGGGTGGTGCTTCACACCACCCAGTGCTTTATATGTTTATAGACTTGTACACATTTGTTTCCTTTTTCTTATCACTTATTCAAATTTCATCTTGGCTATGCATCTGTCCACTTCACTAGCGGTCGATTATGGTAATATTTTTCCTCTCTTATGCTCTCACTTCTAAAAATCATTTCACTTAACATCGAGGACGATGTTCCTTTTTGTTTGGGGGTGGAGAATTTTATCAAAATTGTACCACTTTTGAATTTTTTTGATTTTTTTAAAAACTTGATTTTTAAAATTTTCGTGTAGTTTCTTTCATCTCATTCATTGACGTGAATTTTCTATCATCCATCTTTTAAGTATAGGAATCAAGCTAGAGAATATTTTTTTTAAATAGCTTATGTAATACATAACAAGGCATTTTGCACTATGAATTTCTAGACTCAACAAAATTTGCACACTTATCACACCACTACGGTTTAAAGTTGAAGAGTACTATAATTCTCAAGATAACCTTAAGGATCACTAGTGGAGACTTTAGCTTGTGAGATTCGTGCCTTTCATCCTTTTCGAGAGTTTTACGCAATCTTCGAGTCACAAGTTGATTCAACTTCTTTTGGGCCAGTACTAAAATTGTTGTATGATCTCATTATTTTTCATAATTTTTTTGGCTAGATCACTCAAAACGACATCGCTTTCGAGTTGTAAGAAACATGTGTATTGAAGTTTGTCCCGATCACCCAACTTTCATTCGTACACCTACCATTTTTTCATATCATGTTACCATTCACTGCATCCATTTTCTTTCATATCCCCCACACCCTCACCTATCATCTCCATTCTATACCATCCCCATTTCCATATCAACTCCATTTTTCCACCCACCATTTTTGAAAAAGAAAAGAATGTTGTTCCAAATGTTAAATGTCTTCATTCTTGGTTTGAAAAGAAAAAAAAGAAAAAAATAGTAAAAATAGAAAAAAGAAAAAATAGAGAAAAAGAAAAGAAAATTAAAAACAAAGAGGAAGAGAGAAAAGAAAAAGAAAGAGTTTGTAGTTAGTTCTTGTGTAATAAATACATTTGTTCTTCATGTATTGAACACTCTCTCACATCGCATATCCATCCATTTTACATCCATCATATCACCATCCCATCCCATCCCATCCCATCCCATCCCATCCCATCCCATCCCATCTCACCTCATATCATATCCTTCTCATCCTAATTCATTTCCCGATCACCCATAAACATTCATATTTCCACTACACCAAAAACAGGAATCTGACACGGTTTAAAACTGTGCCAGATCAAATCTGGCACGGTTTTGAACTGTGCCAGAATCAGGTGTTCTAAAATGGCATTTTTTTTTCTGGCACGGCTCAAAAGTGTTCCAGATTTGGCCAAACAGGAACACTTCTGGCACACTTTTAAACCGTGCCAGAATTTGATATTTCTGGCACACTTTTGGCACGGTTTTTAACTGTGCCAGATTCAGCACAGTTTAAAAAAATTTGGCACATTTTTAAACCGTGCCAGAATTTGATATTTCTGGCACACTTTTGGCACAGTTTAAAAAAATTTGGCATAGTTCAAAACCGTGCCAAAATATGATACACTTTTGGCAAGGTTTTGAAATGTGCCAAATTATTTATAAAAAGAAAAAAAATTTAATTATTTGAAAGCACAAAATTCACAAATTAATAATATTGCACGTTGTTAATAAACTAATATACATATAAACTTCAAAATATTACAAGTCTTTAACAGTTCACAAGCCCAAAAAAAATTGGGCAGAGTTTCCCCTATTTTCTGGACATTCCAAAACCTGCTAATACAAAACTTGCCTAACATAAAGCCCGCACGACCACAAAATATAATAATTAACTTACAAAAGACCGCACGGCCATAAAAGTCAACAATAAAACAACAAAATACCGCACGTCCATGACACAAAAAAATGGAATCATGAATAAACCCCTTGTTGTAAACCATTGAGTTCTCTGTGTGTTCCACGTGAATATATGCCAACGATAAACTGTTATCCTGCAAAAAACAAATAGGATACAAAAAAGATACGATATTAGTAACCCAATAATGACACACCCCAACCCAGTTACTTATAATTAAGTTTGAAAGTCAAAGTGAGTTAAACCATGGTTAATTTAATAAAATCATAAACACGAGTTTTAATTTCAGAGTCATCATTGTAAATCCATATAACGGAAAACCTTTTTACAACATCAGAGTAGTCATACTTATACAAACTTTCTTGAAGGATAATTTAACTTAATTACATCATTTACATTTAAATAAAATCTTTGTTTCTCCCATTCCTGGCTAACCCAGCCCGACTTCCTAGATTTGGCAGTGACATCGCATTACCTAAAAAATGTGAACATAGGAACCATGAGCAAAAATAGCCCAGTGAATGCATCACTACTATACTACTGCATGCATTTAAATGCAATAAATCATGTCCACATACTTATGTATTAACTTATCCGGCTCATTCATAATGAATGACCAACTTTTCCGAATCATGATTCACATATCCTGTCTAAATAGACAATTCTCCCCCATTCCTGGTCGAGGAGTAACCCCTTGTCGTTAATAGACAAATCTCCCCCATTCTGGTTCGGGGAGTAACCTCTCATTTCGGTAAACCAAAATGAATAATTTTATATTCATAACATTATGATCATATTCATAATAGTATACAATTACATCATTCCAGTGAGTACACTCACCTTGGGTTGTCAACTATGTATTTATGTTTCCTTCGGGTGGAGCTGAACTGGGTTGATTAGACCTTACACCTGTCAATCCAACTAAATCAGTACTGAATATCAGTTATAAGTATTATCCTAACATAATTATATAGTTTTTCATGACTATGCACCAACAACATAATTCCACTTAAGTCACATTTCATAAACCATGAGTAAAGACAAAACAATGATATCCATGTTAATAAAGTTATGAACATTCAATCGTAAGAAATACCTCATAAGGAATTTATTACCAAAACCAAGTAACATGAAAGTATAATTCTAAATGTATATACACATGAAACATGTATTCAAAATACTCTTTGAAAAGAGGAGATAACAATATCCTTTCATGGGGTATCCAGTATGGCCTCAGATTATTGCCCTCTATACTCAACCATCCTATATTCCTAAATTGTGTAAATACAGGGGTCCAAACTTATCAATATGAAAACATATATGAATATAATTTCCAATACAAGTGATGGTGTAATTTTTCAAGCTTCCTAGAGAAAGTTATGACCATTTCTTTACAACACAAGAAATCTGCCCTACAAGCTCCCCTATTGTTCCTTCAACTTGCAAGAATTTTCATAAATTTCTACAACATAACTTTCTATGATTTTCAAACCATTTCCAGTACACATATTAATAGTACATAATTAAAGTTTCATAATTTTTTGACTTCATTTGCTATCTCAAAAGCTTGACTAAACTTAGGGCATACTGAAATCAAGTATACAAACAATAACTATGTACCAACTTGAAATCATCATTACGGACTAACCACAAGGAGATAAATTCTAATTTTCGGATATGATATGAATATATGAGTCTACTTTCATATACAATTGGAATTTATCAATTCCAGTAATCACAAAAAGAGATATACAAGTTTGAATACAAGGGGTTTCAATACAAAGCAATTTTAAGGGTTTCTACATTCAACTTAACATAAACTTGCATCTAACCATAAATATATATAAAGGGATGAAAATTTCGTAAACGTATGATGATTTATACCATATAAATCAATAATATAAGAAAAATAACAATATTTGAGATTAGGATTACCTTTGGGACTTTTACGTAATTTCTACGGATTTTTCTACACTTTTTCTCCTCACTTTTCCTTCCTAAACTCCCTAATTCTCTTTCCTCAAGGTGAAACCCTTTCATGGCTGATTTTGGCTGAAGGATAAAGCTATTTCAAGGGTATAAGTTCAGCCAAGGCTGCCTCCCAAGCCAACCAATCAAATTAAACCATTTGGTTTAATAAAAAATAATTTACCTTTTAAAGGGAATTGATAGATTTACCCCTTGTTCGTAAATTTAACCTAACTTATTACTAGGGCATCCATTTGATGCACCGTTTATTGTGTTAAAACCCTAACTCACATGTATATAACTATATAGTTTTTATCTCAAGTCAATTGTAATGTTATAAGGATCAAAACTGGTCTCTAATCAGAACATTTCTACCAAAAACAACAAAATTTTGTGTTTGTAAATAATTCGACCTTTCATGATTTATGAAAGTAGGACTATAATAAACATAATCACTTAACATTAGATATAATAATAACACATTATTCATATGACATATCATAAGAATGATTTAAAGATAATTTATCATAATTATATCCAGGTTGTCACAACTTCCCCCCTTAGAAAATTTCATCCCCGAAATTTAATATAAAGGTCACTTACCAAACAAATGGGGATACTGTTTCCTCATGCTATCCTCCATTTCCCAAGTTTCTTATTTAACTCCATGGCTCATCCACATAACTTTAACTAATGGAATAACTTTATTTCTCAATACTTGCTCCTTACGATCAATAATTTCCATTGGTTCCTCGATGTACGACAAGTCTTCCTTCAGTTCAATTGGTTGAGTTTTTAACTGATGAAATGGATCCGCCAAATACTTATGAAGCATCGATACATGAAACACATCATGTAAACGAGACAACTCTGAAGGTAATGCTAATCTATATGCCAGGGCCCCAATTCTTTCCAACACTTCATATGGTCCAATGTATCTTGGACTTAGTTTCCCCTTCTTCCCAAATCTCATAACGCCTTTCCATGGTGAAATACGCAGGAATACAAAATCTCCCTTCTGAAATTCCAATGGATACTTCCTTTTATCTGCATAAAATTTTTGCCTTCTTTGAGCTATCTTTATTCGTTCCCGAATCATTTTAATCTTTTTTGTTGTCATATCTATCAATTCAGGACCCAAAATTTTTCTTTCACCTACTTCATCCCAACATAAAGGCGTCCTACATCTCCTCCCATATAAAGCTTCATATGGAGCCATACCAATGGTGGACTGATAGCTATTATTTTACGAGAATTCCATCAATGGAAAATGATCGTCCCAACTACCCTTGAAGTCAAATACACAAGCTCGTAACATGTCTTCTAATATTTGAATCATCCTTTCAGATTGCCAATCGGTTTGTGGATGAAATGCAGTGCTGAACTTCAAACTTGTGCCCATGGCATTCTGTAAACGAGGCCAAAACTTAGAAGTGAACGTTGGATCTCTATCTGATACAATTGACACTGGTGCCCCATGTAAACGGATAATCTCATCAACGTACATATGTGCATACTTGTCAACAGTGTAGGTGGTCTTAACTGGAAGAAAATGGGCCGACTTCGTCAATTGGTCTACAATAACCCAAATAGAATCATGCCCCTTTGGTGACCGGGGTAATCCGGTAACAAAGTCCCTCATTATATGTTCCCACTTCCATTCCGAAATAGGAAATGTCTGTAATAATCCCGCCGGCTTCTGATGCTCCGCCTTTACTTGTTGGCATACTAAACATTTAGCTACGAACTCTGCAATCTCACGTTTCATATTGTTCCACCAGTAATACTCTTTCAAATCTCTGTACATTTTGGTACTTCCCAGATGCATAGAGTAAATAGAACTATGTGCCTCTTCTAATATATCTTTCTTTAAGGGTGGATCATTCGGTACACAAATCCTATTTTTATAACACAATGATTCATCATTCTTAATTTCAAAGTCACTCTCTTTACCATCTAGGACATCTTGTTTCTTCTTCTCATGGAATGGATCGCTAGTCTGCAAATTTTGTATGCGTTCGGCCAATAAAGGTCTCACTGTGACATGTGCTAATAATCCTCTGCTTTTTGAAAACTTCAATTCAATGCCCATCGATTCCAAGTCAAGAAGATTTCCAACACGGGCACATCGTATGCAACCAAGAATCCCTGATGATTTTCGACTCAAAGCATATGCTACTACATTGGCCTTCCCAGGATGATGATGGATGGTACAATCATAGTCTTTAATCAGCTCTATCCAACGCCTCTGTCTCAAATTTAATTCTTTTTGTGTAAACAAGTATTTCAAACTTTGATGATCAGTAAATATCTCACAAGTTTCTCCATACAAGTAATGTCACCACAACTTTAAAGCAAAAACAATGGTTGCTAGCTCCAAATCGTGTGTAGGGTAGTTTCGTTCATGCGTCTTTAATTGTCTGGAAGCATATGCTATTACCTTCCCATTTTGCATAAGAACACATTCTAACCCTTGAAATGAAGCATCTGTATAGATCACAAAAGACTCATTCCCACATGGAATAGTAAGTATAGGGGCTGAAACCAACCGCTTCTTTAATTCTTTAAAACTCCTTTCGCATTCTTCATCCCACATAAACTTCACTTCTTTACGAGTCAACTTTGTCAATGGTAATGCTATTGCTGAAAATCCCTTAATGAATCTGCGATAGTAACCTGCCAATCCTAGGAAACTCCTAATTTCTGTCACATTTTTAGGACTCTCCCATTCAACAATTGCTTCCACCTTCTTTGGATCAACATATATCCCATTTCCCGAGACAACGTGCCCTAAAAACATAATTTCATTCAACCAAAACTCACACGTGATGAATTTAGCAAACAATTTCTTCTTTCTCAAAATCTGCAATACAAGTCTCAAATGTTTCTCATGTTCCTCCATGCTACGTGAGTAAATCAACACATCATCTATGAATACAATCACAAATGAATCAATGAAAGGGTGGAATACCTGATTCATTAAATCCATAAAAACTGCTGGAGCATTAGTTAATCCAAATGGCATCACCAAAAACTCATAGTGCCCATATCGAGTCCGAAAAGATATTTTGGAAATATCACTATCCTTCACTTTCAGTTGGTGGTAAACCGATCTCAAATCAATCTTCAAAAATACTGTGGCCCCCTGTAATTGGTCAAACAAGTCATCGATACGAGGTAGAGGGTACTTATTTCTGATGGTCACCTTATTCAACTGCCGATATTCAATACATAATCCCATTGTCCCATCTTTCTTTTTCACAAATAACACTAGGGCTCCGCATGGAGAAACACTAGTCCGAATGAAACGTCTTCTTATCAGATCTTGTAATTGTACTTTCAATTCTTTCAACTCTGTTGGTTCCATTCTATATGGAGCAAGGGAAATTGGACCAGTACCTAGAATTAATTCAATGGAAAACTCTACTTCCCTATCGGGTGGCAATCCTGGCAATTCCTCTAGGAAGACATCAGAAAATTCTCTAGCCACTGGTATATCTTGAATTTTAACTGTCTCTTTACTAGTATCAACAACATAAGCTAAATACCCTGTACAACCTTTACTCAATAACTTTTTACTCTTAATTGATGAGATAAGACAATTAGGGACAACATTCCTTTCTCCTGTAAACTAGAACTCAGGTTCACCAGGCATATGAAACGTAACTTCTTTTCGAAAACAATCAATGGAGGCATGATACGACGATAACCAATCCATCCCCAATATAATATCAAAATCTCGAATGGCCAATGGTCTCAAGTCAACATAGAAATCTCGCTCACCCATTCGTAAGACACAATCTTTATAAACGTGCTCAACCAAAATCACACTTTCCATTGGGGTAGAAATATATAAGGCAAAATCAAGAAATGAACATGGTCTACCCAAATATGAAACAGTATGTAATTCCACAAATGAATGCGTGGATCCAGGATCAATGAGTGAATATAAATCTTTGTTTGCAATAGAGAGTTTACCTGTAACCACTTCTGGTGTAGCATGGGCATCTTGCAATGTCATCACAAACACTCTTCCTCCTGCCTTCGATCCACTTGCTTGTCATGTATCCCTTCCCCTGGTTGCATTCCTTGGAGATGATCGTTTATGAGGCCCCACACTACTAACTGAAACTTCTCTTGATAACATAGTATAATTCTTTCTCAGATGACCCTTTTGATGACAGTTAAAACATTCTATATTCAGTATCTTTGGGCAATTTCTCTTTATATGACTTGATGTCCCACAAAAGAAATAAACATTCGGATCTCCTTGTGCTGAAACTCCTAAACCTCTACAACCACTAGCTTCACCCCTTTGCAAACTACTTCCACCTCTACCCTGTTGGAATTTTTGCCCTCCAAACCTTGAATATTCGGTATCGCTACCCTTTTATAGTTTGGATCAAATCTGCTCCTCTTTACACCTCGTTCTCGATTCCTTAGGCTGGTTTGGGTTTTCACCCTTTAACGGCCTGTTTTTAAGTCTAAGTGTGATTTTTGCAAATTATCATCATATTATCAAACCGGGAGACCCGGGACTACGCGATCAGTTCCAATAAGTTACATTGGTCCTGTGCGAGGTGTTCGTGCCTCCTACGGGGTCGTTTGTGGGCTGGTTTAGGTTTTCACCCTTTAACGACCTATTTTTAAGTCTAAGTGCTGATTTTTGGAAATTATCATCATATTCTGAAACCGGGAGCCCAGGGAATAGGCAGCCAGTCCCTACAAGTTACATTGGTCCCGTGCGAGGTGTTCGTGCCTCCTACGGGGTCATTTACGGGCTGGTTTGGATTTTCACCCTTTAACGGCTTATTTTTAAGTATACGTGTGATTTTTGCAAATTATCATCATATTCTCAAACCGAGAGACTCAGGACTACGCGGTCAGTTCCTACAAGTTACATTGATCCCGTGCGAGGTGTTCGTGCCTCCTACGGGGTCGTTTGGGGACTGGTTTGGGTTTTCACCCTTTAACGACTTGCTTTTTTAGTCTAAGTGTGATTTTTGCAAATTATTGTCATATTCCCAGACCGGGAGATCCGAGATTATGCGGTTAGTTCCTACAAGTTACATTGGTCCCGTGTGAGGTATTCGTGCCTCCTACGGGGTCGTTTGCGGGCTGGTTTGGATTTTTGCCCTTTAACGACCTGTTTTTAAGTCTAAGTGTGATTTTTGACAGTTATCGTCATATTCTCAAACTAGGAGACCCGGGACTACGCGATCAGTTTCTACAAGTTACATTGGTCCCGTGCGAGGTGTTCGTGCCTCCTACGGGGTCGTTTGTAGGCTGGTTTGGATTTTCACCCTTTAACGGCCTGTTTTTAAGTCTAAGTGTTGATTTTTGCAAATTATCGTCATATTCTCAAACCGGGAGACTCAGGACTACGCAATCAGTTCCTACAAGTTACCTTCGTCCCGTGCGAGGTGTGTTCGTGGTTTGGTTTGGGTTTTCTCCCTTTAACGGCCTTTTTCTAAGTCTAAGTGTGATTTTTGAAAATTATCATCGTATTCTCAAACAGGGAGACCTGGGACTACGCGATGAGTTCCTACAAGTTACATTGGTCCCGTGGGAGGTGTTCGTGCCTCCTACGGGGTTGTTTGGGAGGCTGGTTTGGGTTTTCACCCTTTAACGGCCTATTTTTAAGTCTAAGTATGATTTTTGAAAATTATTGTCATATTCTCAAATCGATAGAGCCTCGAGACAACGCGACCAGTTCCTACAAGTTACATTGGTCCCGTACGAGGTGTTCCTGCCTCCTACGGGGTCATTTGTGGACTGGTTTGGGTTTTCACAATTTAATGACCTATTTTTAAGTCAAAGGGTGATTTTTGCAAATTATCATCATATTCTCAAACCGGGAGACCGGGACTACGCAGTCAGTTCCTACAAGTTACATTGGTCCTGTGCGAGGTGTTCATGCCTCCTACGGGGTCGTTTGCGTTCTGGTTTGGGTTTTCACCTTTTAACGGCTTGTTTTTAAGTCTAAGTGTGATTTTTGCAAATTATTGTCATATTCTCAAACCGAGAGACTTGAGACTACGCGGTCAGTTCCTACAAGTTACATTGGTGCCGTGCGAGGTGTTCATGCCTCCTATGGGGTCGTTTGTAGGCTGGTTTGGGTTTTCGCCCTTAGACGGTCTGTTTTTATGTCTAAGTGTGTTTTTTGACAATTATCTTCATATTCTCAAACCGAGAGACCCGAGGCTACGCGGTCAGTTTCTATAAGTTACATTGGTCCCGTGCGAGGTGTTCGTGCCACCGACGGGGTCATTCGCAGGCTGGTTTGGGTTTTCCCCCTTTAACAGTCTATTTTTAAGTCTAAGTGTTGATTTTTGTAAATTATCGTCATATTCTCAAACCGGGAGACCCGGGACTACGCGGTCAGTTCCTACAAGTTACATTGGTCCTGTGCGAGGTGTTCGTGCCTCCTACGGGGTTGTTTGCGGTCTGGTTTGGGTTTCCACCCTTTAACGTCTTGTTTTTAAGTCTAAGTGTGATTTTTTCAAATTATCGTCATATTTTCAAATCGGAAGACCCGGGACTATGCGGTCAGTTCCTACAAGTTACATTGGTCCCGTGCGAGGTGTTCGTGCCTCCTACGGGGTCAATTTGGGATTGGTTTGGGTTTTTACACCTTAACGACCTGTTTTTAAGTCTGAGTGTGATTTTTGCAATTTATCATCTTATTCTCGAATCGGGAGCCCCGGGACTACGCGACCAGTTCCTACTAGTTACATTGGTCCAGTACGAGGTGTTCGTGCCTCCTACGGGGTCGTTTTCGGGCTGGTTTGAGTTTTCACCCTTTAACGGCTTATTTTTAAGTCTAAGTGTGATTTTTGCAAATTATTATCATATTCTCAAACCGGGAGACCCGAGACAATGCAGTCAGTTCCTACAAGTTACATTAGTCCCGTGCGAGGTGTTCGTGCCTCTTACGGGGTCGTTTGGGGGCTAGTTTGGGTTTTCACCCTTTAACGGCTTATTTTAAAGTCTAAGTGTGATTTTTGCAAATTATCATCATATTCTCAAATAGAGAGACTCGGGACTATACAGTCAGTTCCTATAAGTTACATTGATCCCGTGCGAGGTGTTCGTGCCTCCTACGGGGTCGTTTGGGGGCTGGTTTGGGTTTTCACCCTTTAACGGCTTGTTTTTAAGTCTAAGTGTGATTTTTGCAAATTATTGTCATATTCTCAAACCGAGAGACCCGAGACTACGCGGTCAGTTCCTATAAGTTACATTGATCCTGTGCGAGGTGTTCGTGCCTCCTACGGGGTCGTTTGGGGGCTGGTTTGGTTTTCACCCTTTAGCGGCCTATTTTTAAGTCTAAGTATGATTTTTGAAAATTATTGTCATATTCTAAAATCGAGAGCCTCGAGACTACGCGACCAGTTCCTACAAGTTACATTGGTCTCGTACGAGGTGTTCGTGCCTCCTACGGGGTCATTTGTGGGTTTTCACCCTTTAACGACCTGTTTTCAAGTCTAAGGGTGATTTTTGCGAATTATCATCATATTCTCGAATCGGGAGACCCGGGACTACGCGGTCCATTCCTACAAGTTACATTGGTCCTGTGCGAGGTGTTCGTGCCTCCTACGGGGTCGTTTGCGGTCTGATTTGGGTTTTCACCCTTTAACGGCTTGTTTTTAAGTCTAAGTGTGATTTTTGCAAATTATAGTCGTATTCTCAAACCGAGAGACCCGAGACTACGCGGTCAGTTCCTACAAGTTACATTGGTTCCGTACGAGGTGTTCGTGCCTCCTACGGGGTCGTTTGCGGGCAGGTTTGGGTTTTCGCCCTTAGACGACCTATTTTTATGTCTAAGTGTGATTTTTGACAATTATCTTCATATTCTCAAACTGGGAGACCCAGGACTACGTGGTCAGTTTCTACAAGTTACATTGGTCCCGTGCGAGGTGTTCGTGCCTCCGATGGGGTCGTTTGCAGGCTGGTTTGGGTTTTCACCCTTTAACAGTCTGTTTTTAAGTTTAAGTGTTGATTTTTATAAATTATCGTCATATTCTCAAACCGGGAGACCTGGGACTACACGATCTGTTCCTACAAGTTACATTGGTCCTGTACAACGTGTTCGTGCCTCCTACGGGCTCGATTGCGGTCTGGTTTGGGTTTTCACCCTTTAACGTCTTGTTTTTAAGTCTAAGTGTGATTTTTGCAAAATGTCATCATATTTTCAAATCGAAAGACCCGGACTACGCGGTCATGTCCTACAAGTTACATTGGTCCCGTGCGAGGTGTCGTGCCTCCTACGGGGTCGTTTGGGGGTTGGTTTGGGTTTTCACCCTTTAACAGCTTGTTTTTAAGTCTAAGTGTTATTTTTGCAAATTATCATCATATTCTCAAACCGGGAGACCCGGGACTACGCGGTCCGTTCCTACAAGATACATTGGTCCTGTGCGAGGTGTTCGTGCCTCCTACGGGGTCGTTTGCGGTCTGATTTAGGTTTTCACCCTTTAACGGCTTGTTTTTAAGTCTAAGTGTGATTTTTGCAAATTATTGTCGTATTCTCAAACCGAGAGACCAGAGACTATGCGGTTAGTTCCTACATGTTACATTGGTGCCATGCGAGGTGTTCGTGCCTCCTACGGGGTCGTTTGCGGTCTGGTTTGGGTTTTAACCCTTTAACGACCTATTTTTAAGTCTAAGGGTGATTTTTGCAAATAATCATCATATTCTCAAATCGGGAGACCCGGGACTACGCGGTCAGTTCCTACAAGTTACATTGGTTTCGTGCGAGGTGTTCGTGCCTCCTACGGGGTCATTTGGGGGTTGGTTTGGGTTTTCACCCTTAATAGCTTCTTTTTAAGTTTAAGTGTGCTTTTTGCAAATTATCGTCATATTCTCAAACCGCGAGACCCGAGACTACGCGGTTAGTTGCTACAGGTTACATTAATCCCGCGTGAGGTTTTGTACCTCCTACGGGGTTGTTTGCTGGCCGGTTTGGTTTTTCACCCTTTAACAACCTATTTTTAAGTATAAGTGTTAATTTTGGCAAATTATCATCATATTCTCAAACCGGGAGCCCCGGGACTATGCAACCAGTTCCTACGAGTTACATTGGTCCCGCACGAGGTGTTTGTGCCTCCTATGAGGTCGTTTGCGAGTTGGCTGTGGTTTTCACCCTTTAACGGCCTGTTTTTTAGACTAAGGGTGATTTTTAAAAATTATCGTCATATTCTCAAACCGGGAGACCCGGGACTACGCGATTAGTTCCTAAAAGTTACATTGGTCCCGTACGAGGTGTTCGTGCCACCTACGGGGTCGTTTACGGGCTGGTTTGGGTTTTCACCCTTTAACGGCCTATTTTTAAGTCTAAGTGTGATTTTTGCAAATTATCATCATATTATCAAATCGGGAGACCCGAGGCTACGCGGTCAATTCCTACAAGTTACATTCGTCCCGTGCGAGGTGTTCGTGCCTCCTACGGGGTCGTTTGTGGGCTGGTTTGGGTTTTCACCCTTTAACGGCCTGTTTTTAAGTCTAAGTGTTATTTTTGGAAATTATCGTCATATTCTCAAATCGGGAGCCCCGGGACTAGGCGGCCAGTTCCTCCAAGTTATTTTTGGTCCCCTGCGAGGTGTTCGTGCTTCCTACGGGGTCGTTTGCGGGCGGGTTTGGATTTTCACCCTTTAACGGCTTATTTTTAAGTCTACGTGTGATTTTTGCAAATTATCATCATATTCTCAAACCGAGAGACTCAGGACTACGCGGTTAGTTCCTACAAGTTACATTGATCTCGTGCGAGGTGTTCGTGCCTCCTACGGGGTCGTTTGGGGGTTGGTTTGGGTTTTCACCCTTTAACGACTTATTTTTAAGTCTAAGTGTGATTTTTGCAAATTATTGTCATATTCCCAAACTGGGAGACCCGAGACTACACGGTCAGTTCCTACAAGTTACATTGGTCCCGTGCGAGGTATTCGAGCCTCTTACGGGGTCATTTGCGGGCTGGTTTGGATTTTTGCCCTTTAACGACCTGTTTTTAACTCTAAGTGGATTTTTGACAGTTATCGTCATATTCTCAAACTAGGAGACCCGGGACTACGCGATCAGTTTCTACAAGTTACATTGATCCCGTACGAGGTGTTCGTGCCTCCTACGGGGTCGTTTGCAGGCTGGTTTGGGTTTTCACCCTTTAACGGCCTGTTTTTAAGTCTAAGTGTTGATTTTTGCAAATTATCGTCATATTCTCAAACCGGGAGACTTGGGACTACGCAATCAGTTCCTACAAGTTACCTTGGTCCCGTGCCAGGTGTTCGTGCCTCCTACGGGGTCGTTTGCGGTTTGGTTTGGGTTTTCTCCCTTTAACGGCTTGTTTTACAGTCTAAGTGTGATTTTTGAAAATTATCATCATATTCTCAAACAGAGAGACCCGGGACTACGCGATGAGTTCCTACAAGTTACATTGGTCCCGTGGGAGGTGTTCGTGCCTCCTATGGGGTCGTTTGGGGGCTGATTTGGGTTTTCACCCTTTAACGGTCTGTTTTTAAGTCTAAGTCTGATTTTTGAAAATTATCATCATATTCTCAAATCGAGAGCCTCTGGACTACGCGACCAGTTCCTACAAGTTACATTGGTCCCGTACGAGGTGTTTGTGCATCCTACGGGGTCATTTGTGGATTGGTTTGAGTTTTCACCCTTTAACGACCTGTTTTTAAGTCTAAGGGTGATTTTTGCAATTTATCATCATATTCTCAAACCGGGAGACCCGGGACTACGCGGTCATTTCCTACAAGTTACGTTGGTTCCATGAGAGGTGTTTGTGCCTCCTATGGGGTCATTTGGGGGTCAGTTTGGGTTTTCACCCCTTAACAGCTTCTTTTTAAGTTTAAGTGTGATTTTTGCAAATTATCTTCATATTCTCAAATCGGGAGACCCGGGACTACGCGGTTAGTTGCTACAAGTTACATTGATCCCGTGCGAGGTGTTCGTTCCTCCTACGGGGTCGTTTGCGGGCTGGTTTGGTTTTTCACCCTTTAACGATCTGTTTTTAAGTCTAAGTGTTAATTTTTACAAATTATCATCATATTCTCAAACCGGGAGCCCCGGGACTACGCAGCCAGTTCTTACGAGTTACATTGGTCCCGTACGAGGTGTTTGTGCCTCCTATGAGGTCGTTAGCGGGCTGGTTTGGGTTTTCACCCTTTAACGGCCTATTTTTTGGTCTAAGTGTGATTTTTAAAAATTATCATCATATTCTCAAACCGAGACACCCGGGACTACCCGGTCAGTTCCTATTCATTACATTGGTCCCGTACGAGGTGTTCGTACCACCTACGGGGTCGTTTACGAGCTGGTTTGGGTTTTCACCCTCTAACGGCCTATTTTTAAGTCAAAGTGTGATTTTTGCAAATTATCATCATATTATCAAACCGGGAGACCCGAGACTACGCGGTCAATTCCTACAAGTTACATTCGTCCAGTGCGAGGTGTTCGTGCCTCCTACGGGGTCGTTTGCGGGGTGGCTTGGGTTTTCACCCTTTAATGGCCTGTTTTTAAGTCTAAGTGTTATTTTGGAAATTATCGTCATATTCTCAAACCGGGAGCCCCGGGACTAGGCGTCCAGTTACTAAAAGTTACATTGGTCCCGTACGAGGTGTTCGTGTGTCCTACGGGGTCGTTTGCGAGCTGGTTTGGGTTTTCACCCTTTAACGGCTTGTTTTAAAGTCTAAGTGTGATTTTTGCAAATTATCGTCATATTCTCAAATCGGGAGACTCGGGACTACGCGGTCAGTTCCTACAAGTTACATTGATCCCGTGCGAGGTGTTCGTTCCTCCTATATGGTCGTTTGGGGGATGGTTTGGGTTTTCACCCTTTAACGGCTTATTTTTAAGTCTAAGTGTGATTTCTGTAAATTATTGTCATTTTCTCAAACCGGGAGACCCGAGACTACGCGGTCAGTTCCTACAAGTTACATTGGTCCCGTGCGAGGTGTTCGTGCCTCCTACGGGGTCGTTTGGGGGCTGGTTGGGTTTTCACCCTTTAACGGCCTATTTTTAAGTCTAAGTATGATTTTTGAAAATTATTGTCATATTCTCAAATTGAGAGAGCCTCGAGACAACGCGACCAGTTCCTACAAGTTACATTGGTCCCGTACGAGGTGTTCGTGCCTCCTACGGGGAAATTTGTGGACTGGTTTGGGTTTTCACCCTTTAATGACCTGTTTTTAAGTCAAAGGGTGAATTTTGCAAATTATCATCATATTCTCAAACCGGGAGACCGGGGACTACGCAGTCAGTTCCTACAAGTTACATTGTTCCTGTGCGAGGTGTTCGAGCCTCCTACGGGGTCGTTTGCGGTCTGGTTTGGGTTTTCACCTTTTAACGGCTTGTTTTTAAGTCTAAGTGTGATTTTTCAAGATATTGTCATATTCTCAAACCGAGACACTCGAGACTACGCGGTCAGTTCCTACAAGTTACATTGGTACCGTGCGAGGTGTTCGTGCCTCCTACGGGGTCGTTTGCGGGCTGGTTTGAGTTTTCGCCCTTAGACGGTCTGTTTTTATGTCTAAGTGTGATTTTTGACAATTATCTTCATTTTCTCAAACCGAGAGACCCGAGACTACGCGGTTAGTTTCTATAAGTTACATTGGTCCCGTGCGAGGTGTTCGTGCCTCCGACGGGGTCGTTTGCAGGCTGGTTTGGGTTTTCACCCTTTAACAGTCTGTTTTTAAGTCTAAGTGTTGATTTTTGTAAATTATCGTCATATTGTCAAACCGGGAGACCCGGGACTACGCAGCCAGTTCCTACAAGTTACATTGGTCCTGTGCGAGGTGATCGTGCCTCCTACGGGGTTGTTTGCGGTCTGGTTTGGGTTTTCACCCTTTAACGTCTTATTTTTAAGTCTAAGTGTGATTTTTTCAAATTAGCATCATATTTTCAAATCGGAAGACCCGGGACTACGCGGTCAGTTCCTACAAGTTACATTGGTCCCGTGCGAGGTGTTCATGCCTCCTACGGGGTCGTTTGGGGATTGGTTTGGGTTTTTACCCTTTAACGGCTTGTTTTTAAGTCTAAGTGTGATTTTTGCAAATTACCATCATATTCTCAAACTGGGAGCCCCGGGACTACGCGGCCAGTTCCTACAAGTTACATTGGTCCCGTACGAGGTGTTCGTTCCTCCTACGGGGTCGTTCGCGGGCTGGTTTGGGTTTTCACCCTTTAACGGCTTATTTTTAAGTCTAAGTGTGATTTTTGCAAATTGTTGTCATATTCTCAAATCTGGAGACGCGAGACTACGCGGTCAGTTCCTACAAGTTACATTAGTCCCGTGCGAGGTGTTTGTGCCTCCTACGGGGTCGTTTGGGGGCTAATTTGGGTTTTCACCCTTTAACGGCTTGTTTTAAAGTCTAAGTGTGATTTCTGCAAATTATCGTCATATTCTCAAATCGAGAGACTCGGGAGTATGCGGTTAGTTCCTACAACTTACATTGATCCCGTGCGAGGTGTTCGTGCCTCCTACGGGGTCGTTTGGGGGCTGGTTTGGGTTTTCACCCTTTAACGGCTTGTTTTTAAGTCTAAGTGTGATTTTTGCAAATTATTGTCATATTCTCAAACTGGGAGACCCGAGACTACGCGGTCAGTTCCTATAAGTTACTTTGGTCTCGTACGAGCTGTTCGTGCCTCCTACGGGGTCGTTTGGGGGCTGGTTTGGTTTTCACCCTTTAACGACCTATTTTTAAGTCTAAGTATGATTTTTGAAAATTATTCTCATATTCTAAAATCGAGAGCATCGAGACTACGCGACCAGTTCCTACAAGTTACATTGGTCTCATACGAGGTGTTCGTGCCTCCTACGGGGTCATTTGTGGGTTTTCACCCTTTAACGACCTATTTTTAAGTCTAAGGGTGATTTTTGCGAATTATCATCATATTCAAAAATTGGAAGACCCGGGACTACGCGGTCAGTTCCTACAAGTTACATTGGTCCTGTGCGAGGTGTTCGTGCCTCCTACGGGGTCATTTGCGGTCTGATTTGGGTTTTCACCTTTTAATGGCTTGTTTTTAAGTCTAAGTGTGATTTTTGCAAATTATTGTCATATTCTCAAACCGAGAGATCCGAGACTATGCGGTCAGTTCCTACAAGTTACATTGGTGCCGTGCGAGGTGTTCGTGCCTCCTACGGGGTCGTTTGGGGGCTGGTTTGGGTTTTCGCCCTTAGAGGACCTGTTTTTATGTCTAAGTGTGATTTTTGACAATTATCTTCATATTCTCAAACCGGGAGACCCGGGAATAGGTGGTCAGTTTCTATAAGTTACATTTATCCCGTGCGAGGTGTTCGTGCCTCCGACGAGGTTGTTTGCAGGCAGTTTTGGGTTTTAACCCTTTAACAGTTTGTTTTTAAGTCTAAGTGTTGATTTTTGTAAATTATCGTCATATTCTCAAACCGGGAGACCCGGGACTACACGGTCAGTTCTTACAAGTTACATTGGTCCTGTACGAGGTGTTCGTGCCTCCGACCGGGGTCGTTTGAGGTCTGGTTTGGGTTTTTACCCTTTAACGTCTTGTTTTTAAGTCTAAGTGTGATTTTTGCAAAATATCGTCATATTTTCAAATCGAAAGACCCGGGACTACGCGGTCAGTTCCTACAAGTTACATTGATCCCGTGCGAGGTGTCGTGCCTCCTACGGGGTCGTTTGGGGATTAGTTTGGGTTTTCACACTTTAACGTCCTGTTTTTAAGTCTAAGTGTGATTTTTGCAAATTATCATCATATTCTCAAACCGGGAGCCCCGGGACTACGCGGCCAGTTCTTACAAGTCACATTGGTCCCGTACGAAGTGTTCTTGCCTCCTACGGGGTCGTTTGCGGGCTGGTTTGAGTTTTCACCCTTTAACGGCTTATTTTTAAGTCTAAGTGTGATTTTTGCAAATTATTGTCATATTCTCAAACTGGGAGACCCGAAACTACGCGGTCAGTTCTTACAATTTACATTGGTCCCGTACGAGGTGTTCGTGCCTCCTACGGGGTCGTTTGGGGGCTGGTTGGGTTTTCACCCTTTAACGGCCTATTTTTAAGTCTAAGTATGATTTTTGAAAATTATTGTCATATTCTCAAATCGAGAGCCTTGAGACTACGCGACCATTTTCTACAAGTTACATTGGTCCCGTATGAGGTGTTCGTGCCTCCTACGGGGTCATTTGTGGGCTGGTTTGGGTTTTCACCCTTTAACGACCTGTTTTTAAGTCTAAAGGTGATTTTTGCAAATTATCATCATATTCTCAAACCGGGAGACCCGAGACTACGCGGTCACTTCCTACAAGTTACATTGGTCCTGTGCGAGGTGTTCGTGCCTCCTACGGGGTCGTTTGCGGTCTGGTTTGGGTTTTCACCCTTTAACGGCTTGTTTTTAAGTTTAAGTGTGATTTTTACAAATTATTGTCATATTCTCAAACCGAGAGACCCGAGAATACGCGGTCAATTCCTACAAGTTACATTGGTGCCGTGCGAGGTATTCGTGCCTCCTACGGGGTCGTTTGCGGTCTGGTTTGGGTTTTCACCCTTTAATGACCTGTTTTTAAGTCTAAGGGTGATTTTTGCAAATTATCATCATATTCTCAAACTGGGAGACCCGGGACTACGCGGTCAGTTCCTACAAGTTACATTGGTTTCGTGCGAGGTGTTCGTGCCTCCTACGGGGTCATTTGGGGGTCCGTTTGGGTTTTCACCCCTTAATAGCTTCTTTTTAAGTTTAAGTGTGATTTTTGCAAATTATCGTCATATTCTGAAACCGGGAGACCCGGGACTACGCGATTAGTTGCTACAAGTTACATTGATTCCGTGTGAGGTGTTCGTGCCTCCTACGGGGTTGTTTGCGGGCTGGTTTGGGATTTCACCCTTTAACAACCTATTTTTAAGTATGAGTGTTAATTTTTGAAAATTATCATCATATTCTCAAACCGAGAGCCCCGGGACTACGCAGCCAGTTCCTACGAGTTACATTGGTCCCGTACGAGGTGTTCGTGCCTCCTACGAGGTCGTTTACGAGTTGGTTTGGGTTTTCACCCTTTAACGGCCTATTTATTAGTCCAAGTGTGATTTTTAAAAATTATTGTCATATTCTCAAACTGGGAGACCCGGGACGACGCGATTAGTTCCTAAAAGTTACATTGGTACCGTACGAGGTGTTCATGCCACCTACGGGGTCGTTTGCGGGCTGGTTTGGGTTTTCACCCTTTAACGGCCTATTTTTAAGTCTAAGTGTGATTTTTACAAATTATCGTCATATTATCAAATCGGGAGACCCGAGGCTACGCGGTCAATTCCTACAAGTTACATTCGTCCCGTGCGAGGTGTTCGTGCCTCCTACGGGGTCGTTTGCGGGCTGGTTTGGGTTTTCACCCTTTAACGGCCTGTTTTTAAGTCTAAGTGTTATTTTTGGAAATTATCATCATATTCTCAAACCGGGAGCCCCGGGACTAGGCGGCCAGTTCCTACAAGTTACATTGGTCCCCTGCGAGGTGTTCGTGCCTCCTATAGGGTCGTTTGCGGGCTGGTTTGGGCTTTCACCGTTTAACGGCTTCTTTTGAAGTCTAAGTGTAATTTTTGCAAATTATCATCATATTCTCAAATCGGGAGACTCGGGACTACGCGGTCAGTTCCTACAAGTTACATTGATCCCGTGCGAGGTGTTCGTGCCTCCTACGGGGTCATTTGCGGGTTGGTTTAGGTTTTCTCCCTTTAACGGCCTGTTTTTAAGTCTAAGTGTGGTGTTTGACAATTATTGTCATATTCTCAAATCGAGAGACCAGGGACTACGCGGTCAGTTTCTATAAGTTACATTGTTCCCGTGCGAGGTGTTCGTGCCTCAGACGGGGTCGTTTGCAGGCTGGTTTGGGTTTTCTCCCTTTAACGGCCTGTTTTTAAGTCTAAGTGTTGATTTTTGTAAATTATCATCACATTCTCAAATCGGGAGACCCGAGACTGCGCGGTCAGTTCCTACAAGTTACATTGATCCTGTGCGAGATGTTCGTGCCTCCTACGGGGTCGTTTGCGTTCTGGTTTGGGTTTTCACCCTTTAACGGCTTGTTTTAAAGTCTGTGTGATTTTTGCAAATTATTGTCATATTCTCAAACCTAGAGACCCGAGACTACGCGTTCATTTCCTACAAGTTACATTGGTGCTGTGCGAGGTGTTCGTGCCTCCTACGGGGTCGTTTGCGGGCTGGTTTGGGTTTTCTCCCTTTAACTGCCTGTTTTTATATCTAAGTGTGATTTTCGACAATTATCATCATATTCTCAAACCGAGAGACCCGGGACTACGCGATCAGTTTCTATATTTACATTGGTCCCGTGCGAGGTGTTCGTGCCTTCGAATGGGTCGTTTGCTGGCTGGTTTGTGTTTTCACTCTTTAACAGTATGTTTTTAAGTCTAAGTGTTGATTTTTGTAAATTATTGTCATATTCTCAAACCGGGAGACCCGGGACTACGCGGTCAGTTCCTACAAGTTACATTGGTCCTGTGCGAGGTGTTCGTGCCTCCTACGGGGTCGTTTGCGGTCTGGTTTGGGGTTTCACCCTTTTATGTCTTGTTTTTAAGTCTAAGTGTGATTTTTGCAAATTATCGTCATATTCTCAAATTGGAAGACTCGGGACTACGTGGTCAGTTCCTACAAGTTAGTTTGGTCCCGTGCGAGGTGTTCGTGCCTCCTAAGGGGTCGTTTGGGGATTGGTTTTGGTTTTCTCCCTTTAACGACCTATTTTTAAGTCTAAGGGTGATTTTTGCAAATTATCATCGTATTCTCTAACCGGGAGCCCCGGGACTACGCGGTCAGTTCCTATAAGTTACATTGGTCCCGTACGAGGTGTTCGTGCCTTCTACGGGGTCGTTTGCAGGCTGGCTTGGGTTTTCACCCTTTAACGGCCTGTTTTTAAGTCTAAGTTTGATTTTTGCAAGTTATCATCATATTCTCAAACCAGGAGACCCGAGACTACGCGATCAGTTCCTACAAGCTACATTGGTTCCGTGCGAGGTGTTCATGCCTGCTATGGGGTCGTTTGGGGGTTGGTTTGGGTTTTCACCCTTTAACGGCTTCTTTTTAAGTTTAAGTGTGATTTTTTCAAATTGTCATCATATTCTCAAATCAGGAGACCCGGGACTACGCGGTCAGTTCCTATAAGTTACTTTGATCCCGTGCGAGGTGTTCGTGCCTCTTACGGGATCGTTTGGGGGCTAGTTTGGGTTTTCACCCTTTAACGACCTATTTTTAAGACTAATTACTGATTTGTGCAAATTATCGTCATATTCTCTAACCGTGAGACCCGGGACTACGAGGTTAGTTCCTTCAGGTTACATTGGTCCCATGCGAGTTGTTCGTTCCTCTTACGTGTCCGTTTGGGGGTTAGTTGGGGTTTTCACCCTTTAACGACCTGTTTTTAAGTCTAAGTGTTATTTTTGCAAATTATCATCATATTCTCAAACTCGGAGACCCGGGACTACGCGATCAGTTCCTACAAGTTACATTGGTCCCGTGTGAGGTGTTCGTGCCTCGTACGGGTCCGTTTGGGGGCTGGTTTTGGTTTTCACCCTTTAAAGGCCTGTTTTTAAGTCTAAGTGTTATTTTTAGAAATTATCGTCATATTTTCAAACTGGGAGACTCGGGACTACGTTATCAGTTTGTACAACTTACATTGGTCCCGTGCGAGGTGTTCGTGCCTCTTACGGGATTGTTTGGAGGTTGTTTTTTATTTTTATCCTCTAACGATATGTTTTTAATCAATTTTGAACTTTTATTGAATTAAATTTTTTTTGACATCGTTTCATTTCTATATTCGTTAAAACCAACATGTTTTAACATTTAAAATAAACTCAATAGCATCAGAAAATTCCAAAACCAAACCACTAGCAAATTCCAAAGCCAAACCATCAGCAAATCCCTTCCACCAATTTAACTAAATAAGTTCATAAAGTAAGCAATTTTATGTTTGGCTACTTGTTGCCGCTATATCAGGCCATTTTTTTTATTTAATGCTGCAACATTTAAAGAGAATTTGAGACTTTGAGACTAACCAGATTTCATTTGTATTTTGATAGCCACCGTATGAACTCTTCGCACCATAACTTCTCGAAAGTATCCCATTTGGTCCATCAATGTCTGAAAATTCTGAAATCATCAACTAACTTCTTCGAATTCTCATCAAATGAATCAATCCTCTTGTTCTTTGTGTAGTATTAGGTGGATATATTGAACAATTTTGAGGGGCATCTCGAAGTACAAATCAACCGCTGACAAGGAAAATATAATAAAGATATAGAGATACTCTTAACGAACCAATTCCATAAATTTAAGCTAACTAGGAAAGACAAACACAAGTGAAATAAACAAGTGAGTGACAGTATGTATAATAAAAATAAGTAATAAGTTATCATAAAAGAGATCTTCGCCACCCAACATTCTCAACCTACATTAGCAAATTAATATAGTCCTTATTTTGACTTAATCAACTACTATATAAAATATATATTTAGTAATAAAACCAAATAATGCTTAAAGATTAAGCAATTGGGTACAAAGGTAATTAAGGCTTTAAAATCTAATAGCTCACTAATGGACAACAATAACCAAACAGTAAGAACTTGTATAACCAATAGAGTACCTTAGTTACTCAGTATGTTGCAGCTCAACTATCTCAAGCTAAACTTCCTAGTAGTTATTTGATTTCTCATTTCCCATGGCTGAAAGCAAACACCAATCAAACGGACTTTTAACCAACAAGTTCTTCGCTCATAAAACCATGTCTAATATGAATTACTGAAAGCAAGTAACTAAAGTGTGATGCTCACACTGAATAAATGCAACTTGATCTTGAAGCTAAGTTTCCAACGTAGCAGATCTAACCTGCAGCAATAACAATACAAAGTAACAAAGTTACAATAAATATTATACTCAAATCTAATGACAGTAAATTAAAAGCCACTGATAAGGTTACGTGCTTGCTACTATGTGAGATTCTTCCTCTCACAGAACCAATGGTTTTCTTTTTATGGTTGTAGCAATCAACTTTCTTCCTATGGTTGGTTCCCTTTTACTTTTACCTGTGACATGATCAATTCAAATGAAGATGGGAAGCATTAGATAATAAGAAGATTGAAAATAAGGTAATAATGTAATAATGTGACATGAGTTCTCATTTCCTTACTTTTGTATTTAAGAAAATATTGGCATTAGTTCTGTAGATACCTAGACTGTGAATAACACAACCTGTGATTTATATAGAGTATAGAGATTTATACAAACATAAATGGTGTATAACACATGTATAAAAAAACTACAAACAAATACTTAGCATTTTGAATCAGCAACATACAAATACTTAGCCATGCAACATCAAAGCATTTTGAATCAGCAACATACAAATACTTAGCCATGCAACATCAATATCTATAGAATTGGTTACCAAAAAACCTCTTGATATGACAAGACTCAATTTATAGATATAATAAAATAATAAGAAATAGAGCAGAGAAAGACAACCTCAAGTATATATATATATATATATATATATATATATATATATATATATATATATATATATATATATATATATATATATATATATATACACACAAACAAACAAACAAACAAACTTACAAAATCAAACAAAACGCACAACTAATCAACACTAAACACATACAAATCACCACAATTCAACAAAATCCAAGTTTTAGCCCAATTTCACAACATGTATATATATACATATATACATAAACACACACACACACAAACAAACAAACAAACAAACTTACAAAATTAAACAAAACCCACAATTAATCAACACTAAACACATAAAAATCACCACAATTAAATAAAATCCAAGTTTTAGCCCAATTTCACAACATGTATATATATATACATATATACATAAACACACACACAAATAAACAAACAAACAAACTTACAAAATTAAACAAAACCCACAACTAATCAACACTAAACACATACAAATCACCACAATTCAACAAAATCCAAGTTTTAGCCCAATTTCACAACATGCACCTACATACACACACATATATACATACATACATACATATATATATATATATATATATATATATATATATATATATATATATATATATATATATATATATATATATATAGAGAGAGAGAGAGAGAGAGAGAGAGAGAATAAGACCTTCCAACGAGCAGGTACTGCTAGTTCCAAAGAGACAACATCTTCCATCGAGCTCGCCATTTCACCTACTCAATTTCAAAACCCTAGAAATCACAAATATATACATACATATAAACATATCATGGAAGATGTTAATCGTTAATGATGAAACCCAAAAATTTTTATTAATCAAAACCATTAAAAAAATCTCACCATTAAAACCCCCAAAAAATGTTAATCAAAAACCATTAAAAAATGTTAATGATGAAATCTAGTATAGAGAGAATATGAAGTGTTACCTTTAGGGTTTCGGGACAAAAATTATGAGCGAGAGAGAGAAAGAAAAATGGTTTTGGGACTGAAATTGGACTCCATAACTGTCGGCATTTCCTACCCCTAACTCCCTTGACCAACCTCTGTAAATAGAACCAATACCCGGACAACAACCTCAAACCGATTCAAACCCATAGACAAATAGCAACCCACTTACCTGACCCATATCCATCCACGCTTTAGTGTATCCAAGCATACCAATCACTCCGTTATCGCGGGATGGAGAGAGAGGGGGGTTGATGCCGGAGCAAACACAGCGAGGGGTCGGAGCCAATGAGCTTTTAGTGGAGAGAAATAGAAGGGGAGCGGGATATTGAAGATGAGAGAGGAGAAAGAAGAGGGAAAATTAAACATAGAATAAAAGTTAAGTGTAATTTTTTTTAGGGTATTTTATATTTTAGTCAAGTGTACTCAATTTTGGCACACTTTAAAGCAGTGCCAAATTTTGGCACTGTTTTAAAGTGTGCCAGATTTCTATTAAATCGTGCCAAAATCTGGCACAGTTTTAAACTGTGCCAGATTTTTAATATCAGGGTGTGCCAAAATGTTGTTTTTGGTGTAGTGTTCCCCTAGGTGTTCGGGCAAATGAAAGTCATTGGTGAATAAATCGACGTTCTCACTATAGTGATTAGCATTCTTTCATGAGATCACATTTCCTTCTAAATGTTTATTCTTTCTTATATGTGTGTGAGACGTTTGTCCTTGCTTACATTTATTCACCTCCTCACACACAAGAGCGATACACTAACCCAAATCTCGTGAGTTCGTTTGAGAGGGCTATATGCCGTGAGATTTTGAAGTTGAAGAGTTGATTCCGAAAGGCAATCTAGGAATTACTCTTATGATACTCGACTGGTTTTGAATGATTCACACTGCACATGTTGAGTTCTCGGAAGGATGTGCCTTGAGTATTTACTTAGCTAAACTTTTTATGCACTTCTAGCTTGTATTCATCAATATGTTTATCTTGGGATGGATTATGCGATTATTCTACGTCTAATAAGAGATTGACTGCCTTTGCAAATAATGAATTTTGTGGGTATATTCCTTGCAAACCCTCACGATTTAAAGGCTTATTACACATGCTAAGTGCAATCGCAAATGCCCGCGAAAGTGGTACACTTTTGATTTCTTATCTTTCTCTTTCTCTCTATCTTATTTCTCGAGGACTAGTAATGTTCTGTTTGGGGGTGGTCTGATAAACACCCAAAAGTGTATATTTTATACCCCGAATAGACGTATTTTAATTTCTAATTCTCTGAAATTTGGGTCTTATATGCGTAAATGTTTAATGTGCAGGATTGATCGCCGTTGGCTGAAGTTCGATGCTAATATCAAGGAAAATGTACAATTTATGGAGCTAATTCCCCAGTCCTTAGCCTACCCTGTAGCCTAGCCTAAACCAAACTCATGTGTGTGTTGTGTTTGCAGTTTTATTATTTTTAGATTTTTATTTTGAGTCATTTTATTTTTAAGTTTTATTTAAGATTTATTTAGAACTTTCTAGGTTTTATTCTCTATTTTCCATTTCTTTTTTTATTAGTGTATTTTATTTAGATTATTGATTTTTATTAGTCTTTAATTTTTTTTATTAGTTTTTAGGAGCTTATTTTTTGTTTTAGTAGATTTTATTTTTTTAGGCCTTTTGTTTTTGTTTTTATTTTTATTTCTTTATTTGAGTTTTTTTAGATTAGAATTTTACTTTTACTTTTTTTTTGTTTTATTTTAAATATTTTTAATTTTCATTTTTTAAGGTCCAAACATTACGCACGCACACACACACCAAATCAATCTAGCTCACACACACCACACAACTAATCCCTCACTCTTCCTCACCCTCACCATATCCAATTACATCTCTAACCAAAACCCTCTTTCTTCACCACCATCACCCATCACCAACCTCTGCCCTCATTCTGACCTCAACCCAAAACTGCCACAAACCAACCCCCCACTGCCACTCACTCCCGCCGGTGACCCTCTTAACCATTTCCGACCTATACCACGTACACCATCCCCCTAAACCCCGACGGGGTAACCCACCGACCCTACTCATGTCCAAACCTGAGAATATCTCAACCCCCTGTGCGACCCGAACTCGAAATCCGAACAACCCATAGACCACCTGATTCACAGCCATCCCAAATCGCGACCCCATAACCCAAAACCTACCTTCCTTGAACTCGCAAATCCAACCCGATTCTCAAATATCCATAACCCCCTCCAGCATCCAAAAATCATCCTAACCCATCTTCCATTTTCACCTCTATAAAACCCACGATCTACCTGCCAAAGCTTGGCAGCCAAACATAATAAATAAAGCCAAGTCAAATAAACCCATATAACCCACATGTTTTAAAACCCCTTTTACCCCCTTTTCCATTTTACCCCCAACTAATTCACTACACACCCACTTCCTACATGCACCTTATTTAATTCCTAAATTAACCCTCACCCAACACCTTATACTCCCTCTTGCACCATTAACCTTCCCAAAATAGCCCTAAGCTCCATGGCCACACTATTTAAAGAAGAAGAAGTCCCATTTTGAAGAGAAAAACCTAGAAACCCTATCTAGGGTTTTAGAGAGAAAAAAGAGAGAGTTTAGAGTAGAAAAATAAATGAGGTTAGTTTAGAACTTTTATTTTTCTTTTTTTTTATAGTGAGGCAAAATAAATTGTTGTAAGAGTCAATTTGAGTGTAATTTTTATGCAATTTTGGTTGGATCATTCAAATTGAGGGATGTAAATTTCAAAGCAAGGATTGGAGTTCAATTACGCAACAAGAGATTGAGTTTGATTGTTCTCTTCTCCTCTCATCCATTTCTATGACTTTGATTATTAGTTTGTCAAATTTTTATATCATGTTAGGCTAAATCCCATTTCAAGGGGTGGGGTGGACCCTCATTTGATGTTATTTTAATTCAATTAGTTTGATTATTTGAAAATTCCCTTTGAATGTTAATTTTGATCCTTTACCCTTAAACTTACGCCTCGAGAGAGGGTAAATGATTTTCGAGAGAAAATCGTAATTCTAGTTATAATACCCATTTTCGATTCGAACTAGAGATAGGGGTTTCTTAAGTGTGGTATTATTCCTTGAATTTCAACTCAAAATTTTATTTTATAAGATTTACATAAATTTTGATGAATCTACCCTAGTGGGTGATTAATTAAAAGGAGTGTAGATCTATTTTCTAGAGTTGTGGGGGGTTAAACTTAATTTTCTAAAAGGTTACTATTAAAATTACATTTTCAACGAGAGTTGATTTGTAATTTTGATATTGATTTGGGATAATTCAAATAATTAAATTAATTAGTTAGAATAGATAGAATTCGTGGTGGTAGTCCCACTCCTTGATTGTTCTCAAATTTATTACCTCACTTTATCTCTTATTTTAATGTTCGACTTTTTTCATTATTTTTAGTCACTTTTTAATTAGTTCTTCACATCTTCCATTTAGTTTAGTCGTATTTCACCTCATCTCACCAAATTGTTTTAATATTGAAAAAGCTAAAAAAATAGAAAAAGTTCAAAGTTCAAAAAGAAAATAAAAGGGAATTACATTTGAATTTGCATCTCGCTTCACTCCCTTGATATGGATTGATACCTCACTTACCACTATACTAGTTTGTTATACTTTTGTAGGTAATTGAGATTTTTTATTAGAAGAGCTTTACACAACGACGATATGCCGAAAAGTTCATTATATCAAATATTGTTCTTATGAATTTGTTTAGATCCCTAGAAAGTTTTGTATTTATTTGCATTCACCTTGTGGAGAGACACTCCATGGCTGACTGGTGATACCTGTGGGCGGGGATTCATTACTAACAAAGGTTGCGGCAGGGATTACGATTGTGGTCTTTTAGGAGTACTTGAGGGTGTTCCTGGCTGATTCAGAACTGCAAGTTCTTGTGGGTTTACTGTGGTTAATGCATTGCAGACTTCATTGTGCACGTTGTAAGTTGCGATTTACTGTTCACAGTGAAATAAAGGTTTTACCCAAAAAGGGTTGTTTTCCTGAAACCTAGCCTTGTCATATTTGCTTGATTTGATTTATCTATTTTACCACATAGTTGAATGTTTAGGATAAATATGATAAAATCTGTTTAAAAGTCTCTTCCGCATATTTAAAACTGGTGTTGCATTTTTTTTATTAAACTCATCCTTTGCAAGTGGTAACGGGCTTTCTCAAGTTGGTATCATAGAGGGTTATGCTAATTTATCGCGCTTGATCTTATTTATCTCTTTTTGGGTGATTGTGTTTTCATCGTTCTTGTGCTTGTTTTTACTCTCGATGGATTCTCCTTGTTTTGATGATTTAAATAGTTTGAATTTGACGTTTGCAAAAAAGAATTAAGTATTTGGAAAAAGAAAATTGTTGTTTTCAATCCGCTATTGATCTTTTGCAAATGGTTGAGAAATTTGTTGCTTTGGACCGTGACTTTAATGCTTTAAATTTGTCCAAAAAGGAGAGTGGTGATAAAGTCCTAGTTTTAGAAAAATAATTGGAGGACTTTAAAAATTCTAGGGTTTGTGGGTGTGCTAATGAGGATAAAAATATTTTAATCGATGATTTTATGGCACGTGAGAAGACACTTAGGGATAAGTACGCGTATTTTAAGGGAGAATGTGATAACCTTCTAGGAATAATTGAAAATTTAGAGAAGGAGTCCCTAAAATTGGAAGAGTCTAATTCTTTATTCGAGTAAAAAAAATTGGAGTTGAAAATGATTTGGCTGACTCGAGTAGTGTTGGTAGCATTGGTAGTGGCTCACATGTTCCTAATGCTTTCGTTTCTAAAGCCAAGTAAATTTTTTGTTTTAAAGAGTCAACCAATCCTAAGGACGTTTGAAAATTTCAACCCATAGATGTCATTCTAAGAATTTTCATATGTTCATATTGTGGTAGGAAAGGTCACCTTAGACAATTTTGTCTTGATCATTGAAAAGGTCTTCGGAAGTTGTAGTCTAGTGTTCCTTTAGTTCACGAAACCCATCACGTTAGATATACATCAATTTGGGTTAGGAAATCTGTAATAACCCTTACTTTTGAGTAATTTATTTTATATTAATTTACTGTGTGAAGTAATTATATAAAATAATGGATGATGGAGTAGATATCAATTAAGTGAGTTAATAAAGAATATTTACTAGATCGTTGCATATTTACTGTTACGTGCATGTAAATATCAATATGTTGCGTTTTATAGTGTCATTGTGTTTTAAATGACATTTGTGGTTTAAATGAAGCCGGAACTTGAAATGATTTATATAATTTTTGAATGCCAATTTAGAGGGCACGGTGAGTCCCGAAATAGTCGAGATAGTCAAAATAAGTGCTACATTGTATTTTTGGGTTCCGTGCACTTTTGACTGGTTATGACTTAAATGTGTAGTTACAAGTCATTTTATTGGTGTATGTACATTTAAAGATGGGAATTAAAGATAGAGGCCAATTTAAGTCTTGCACCTCATTTTATTTCTTAAGTGAGTATTTACTAAACCTAGAGAGAAAGAGAGAAGAAGAGAATTGTGGAGAAAAAGATAAGAAAAGGAAGAGAAGTGAAGATTGAAGCTTGGAGTTGTTGCTACTATAGGAAAATCAGAGATTGCAAGCTTAAGGAAAGTTTCTTACTTGCTAATATATGATTTAGGTTGAATAAATATGTGTGATGGTTGTGTATTGAAAATGATTTAACAATTTTAGGGTTTTCAGAGAATTGTAGTGTTTGGACCCTTAAAATTTGATTTAGATAGTTATTGTATGGATTAAAATAGTTAGATTGCATTTATGATTGTTTTGGGTTGAATTAATGATGTTGGTTTGGGTAGAATTGAGTTGGGAGAAAATGGAGTTTCAAAACTCCATAGCCGAAATTAGGATTTCTGGGCAAGGCGAATCGATTCGCCCCTAGCGAATGGATTCGATAAAGGGGTAGGCTACAGGTCTGATTAGATAGTTTGCAGAAAGCCAGGTTCTCTTGACCGAATCGATTTGACCTATCCGAATCGATTCGATTTCAAGACCGAATCGATTCGGACAGGGCGAATCGATTCGAAATTCCTGCTATTTTGAGTTATTTTTCTAACTCAATTTTAACGCTTTTCTTTTGGGTTTAGAACATAGGAACCTTCTCTTATGAAGTAAACTTAGTGTTCTAGAGTCTTATATTAGTTAGGTAACTACCCTATATTAGATAGGTAATAGACGGGGCTTATTCCAGGGATTTCCAAATAGATGATAAGGTATTATCTTCTCTTAGCAAGTTAGTTTGAGATTAGGAGTTGTAAGATTATATATATATCGGGGGACTTTAGAGACTCAATTGTGCTATGCTAGACTTGGTGGCCTATAGAAACCTCATATTTTCGTGGAGACTAATCTGGGAATATATATTAAACGTGAAGTTTATAATGGTGACCTTAGATGGTTATGGTCTCGAATATAATGTAATGCATATATTTGAATGGGAATAAACTGTAAATGATAATTTACGTAAACAAACCTCTCTAAATGCTATCATAGGGGAAGTACGCGCATGAAGTGAAGTCCCCTGGCTAGTGAATGCAGGGCGAATATAGTCCTCATCCATAGGACCAGTTATTATATATATTGTGTGATTTTTATTTCGAAGTGAGGTAATTTCGGGTGTGGTCATGACTCACTTTCGAAGTTATATTGACACTTCCCGACGTAATGCGTTGTAGGATGCCCAAGTTGTCTTGTGTGATAGGCCCTGGAAGATGATAGCTATTTAGGGGCGCATCCAGTGGGGAAACTCGGAAGGACGGTCTTAGAATCGTTATATATTGTTTAATATAACTATTCTTATTAAAGTGGGATTAAATTGATGGCAAAGCTCTCTAAGAATTAAATTGCTTTGTATACGTTTCCTAATGAGATTTGGAACGGTGAAATGAAATTGCGTAAAAAGGATAGTGAAGCTTTGTTAATAATATTTTATTCATACCCTCTTGTATAATTGAATTGGGATTATGGCCATAATATTTGCTTTAGTTTATGCTCTTAGATTGAGTAGTTAGATTCTTATCATTATTGATGACGATTAACTGTTCATGACTGTCACACTCTTTATTAATCTGGTGATCATATAAAACCGGGCCCTGACCCGTTCATATTTCTTATTTTGCATGAATCTTATATTTGCTTAGGTACTCCGCTGCACGGACGCCCGTTTTGACTTTCCTATGCCGGTGTCTTGGAGCCGTAATACCTTGCGGATGTTACGGGATATTTTGTTATATACGCCTCCATTTTTTCATTCTAGTTATGATCGGTTTATCGATTCGGGCGTGTGGCCCAAGATTTTGCACTTGCCTAATGCAATGCATTATGTAACTTAATTAACTTGTTTTATATGGGTTATAAGAGACTGTTAACCGACAGCTTATTCGGTTATTTGGATGTATATTGTTGTTTATGTAATATAAGTATGTTCGATATCCACCTTCTTTAAATTGAATGGATTAAAATTTTCTTTTAAGGTACAAATATTATTTTTGACAATTCGTTTTCTAAAATTGTGGGTGGTTATCCCGTACACTTATTATATTATTGTGATGCTATGAATGGACCATCTATGATTCCTTCCATTATTGGAGTATTGGGCTGGCCACCTCGTATTTTAAATAATCGGGTTGTCACAGATGGTATCAAAGCATCAGGTTCTAGAGTCTTTAGGATCTATGCGGACTTGTCAGTTTTACCATAGCGTTCTTTAATATAGAGCCCTAATATTAGGACTGCTTTGTTTGTCTATAATTGCGATCTTCTGCAAGATAGATTATTTTTAGTAGTATTCTAATTCAAATGTTTCTTCATCTCAGATTTCGCTTAAAAGAGGCCGTCTTGCGAGAAGAAATATAGTTGTAGAAGAAGAGGTAGGTCCTCCACCACCGCAGCAAGGAACTATTAATGCTGCTGAAGTAGCAAATATTGTGGCCCAATCTGTCAATGCCGCGATGACTGTCGTAGTTTAGCAATTACCACAAGCCCAACAACCAAGAGCTCAGGAAGTACAAGCCCCTGCGGGACCTTCTCCGTGGGAAAGGGTCAGAGAATCCTTTTTAAAGGGCCATCCCCCAGAATTTCAAGCAGGTTCTGACGTTATAGTAGCTAATCAATGGAAGAAGGATATGCAGCGCCATCTTCGCATGGTGGAGTGTAATGAGGAAAATAAGCATATGCTTGTTAATTTTAAACTAGTTGGACCAGCGTTACATTGGTGGGAGTCGATGACCACGCTAGAGCAGAGAGATACTATGACTGTTGATGTAAAAAATTAGATTATATCTAATTATTCAATCACAGATAAATAAATGAGACAAAGAATTTTAAAGTGGTTCAGCCTTATAAGAATGGCATACGTCCACTGTTGTGTTATTACTGAGTGTTTGGGAATTCTCGATTACAAGTTCTCTCAAGAAATTCCGATCCCCCTATGATGAGGATTGTACAATGTATTTATAGCCTTGAGGCTGTAATGTGAAAGGGTAATCCATTAAATGATGTACATATGAAAGGATAATACATTCAATGCCCCTTAAGCGTGTGCGTCTGAATGATAAGCATTTAATGAACAGTCAAACTGTTGGTTATCCAGCTATTAATGCTTTGTTCGAGGTGCAGCTCGGACCGCCTAAGTTGCTCGGACCGCCTAAGCTTCTCGATACTCAAGAGTTCCTCAGAGAGTTCTTGTTCCTCGAAGCGTGTGAGTTCCTCGGATAGTTCTTGTTCCTCGGAGCGTATGATTTCCTCGAAGCGTATGACTTCCTCGGGGAAGCAGTGTTCCTCGTTGTAGTATGGTTCCTCGGAGCGTGTGAGTTCCTCAGAAGTGTTTGTTGTTTCCACGTAGATTGCCATGTGTCTTCACTCAATTGAGCCATGTCAGCAGACTAAATTTGGTATCAACAGAAGCCCCTAATGTTTCATAGTTCAAAATTTGAGGAGTATGGAACATTCTTTCTCGGAATACGACAGTTTTAAATGGTCCTCCTGATATGTAGGAGTCTTTTGTATTTATTTCTCCTTCCCAATTCCTAGAATCATGCTTTTTTGAACTTTTCTACTCGCTTCGATTACCGCGCTCTTTTTGTCCTTTTAGCCGCCGGTAGCGTAATCGTTTCTTTTTGTAATCATTACTTTTTCCTTTTCCTAAGGTAAGGTATTTAAGCGTTATAGACAATCCCATCGTCTTTTACTTTTCAAATTTGTATCTTCGAGTTTTCCATTGTCTTCTACTCTCTTGTGCGTTCATCCTTTTCATCGTTCGTTATCAATAGCTCCACTCTTTTTCTGTAAGATCTTCTTCCTTCTTCTTCATTTCCTTTATTCACCATGGTTTACCCTGTTGAATCTCTTGATAAGTTTTGCTCTGATTTTTCTATTCCCCCCTAGGTTGTTTTGGAAGAGCTTTCTGAGCCTTCTGATTATTTTCGTTTGGCTGAGGGACATTGGTTCCCCAGTCTCTTTATTGCTGAGTGTGGATTTTCTTTTCCACCAAATCCCTTGTGTCTGGAATCCTGTCAGTACTTTGACGCTGTTCCTGCAAGAATAGCCCCCAACACATGGAGAATAGTTAATGGGGTTCATAGGTTAAATCAAATCCATGGAACTCGCATAGGAATTCCTGAGATTATGTTTTGTTATAGATGGGCAGTTGGTGATAACACCTTTTATTTAAAAACTAGAATGTTAAATAGGGCTTTAATGGTCAATCTCCCGGATGACAATAGGGATTATTTTGAGCGCGGGGTTGTCATAAAAAATTGGCAACATGCTCCTTTATCTGGAGATGAAGTTTATCAGGGTCCGAGATGCCCTCCCTATGGCAATGGGATATGTTATTTTTATTTCATTTTACGTATTTTGAAATCATGCTTCTTTTGTGTTTGATAAAATGTGCCACTGATATTTCAATGTTTATTTATTTGTTTGCAGTTGACAGTAAAAGAAAGTGTCCAAAGGAAGCGGACGTTAACATAAGACACTTGAAACTTATCTGGAGTCTGCATCAATATTTTGTCGACGAGCATATTAGGTCGGCTTCATATCTGCTTCAATACAAGAGCTACACCACCTCTTTTACTGCTCGTCCAGTAATAAGTGAATCAGAGCCAGTACCAGCTTCCACCAGTTCCTCGCCTGAGTCACACATTCCTTTAAGTGAAAGGATGAAGAAGAGAAGACCTCCCACTCTCTTCGAGAAGCCTGCCTCTGGTGCTGGAGAGGCCAAAAGAAGTAAACACGATGTCCCAGAAAGGACAAAGAAGATTGATGCAGCTCCTCCAGCTGCTCCTGCTAAAGTCGCCGAGAAGCCCGCAGTGGCTCCGAGCAGGTCTGCTGCTCCAGGAGAGGTGATTGTAATATCACCGACCAAGAGTTCTTCCTTGGTCGAAACTGTTCCTGTTCCCGCGAGGAGGCTGAAGAAGATCTCCTCGATTAATTTGGCTGAAACCATCTCACAGCCCCCAACCACTGGAACTGGGGTTCCTACCTTTATTCCCCCGAGTTCTGCCATGAGCTCGGTGAAGTCTTGTATCATTCCCGAGGTCCAAGGTACTGAAGAAAACCTTACTCGGGACATGGTCACTTCATTAGCTGCTCGCCATATTGCTTCTGTAAGTCCTATTATTTTGAACTTTTCATCTCTTCTTTGTCATACCTGTCTCTAACTTGCTTCATTTTCTTTTTACAGTTGGTGAGCTGCTTTAATATAATTGTGAAGAAAGATGAGTCGATTAAAGCTTCATGCTCCTCGTCCAATGTAGAGGGAGCTCTGGAGGAAGCTATTAAGTCTCTAGAGGATTCTCGCCAGAAATATGCTATTGACAAGGCAATCTGGGAGAACAAGCTTGCCTCCACCGAGAAGGAAAAAGCTCATGTTATTGAAGTCTCCAAGGAGTTGGGAAGAAAATAAAGAGCTCGAAGTGAAGCTCAAAACTGCTGGGGAGCTTGATGATAAGCTCAAAGTTGCTGAGGAAAAGTTGGGCCAGCTTCAGGAAGTAAGTCGGCAGAAGGAGGAGGTTGAGAACAAACTGAAGACTGCTGAGAACCTTCTGTCCGAGAATCTTTCCTCAGAGAAGCTGAAGAGAAAAATGGCTGTGAAGAAGTCCTTCAGCGCTGGCTGGGACAAGGGGTGGAACAAGGGGTTGGCTGCCATGATGTCCCAAGTAGAATATGGCAGCCTCAAGTATTTCAAAGATGGATGGGTTGCAGCTCTTCAGGAGATGAAGGTTGATGAAACCTCTGAGCTCTTCCAGCGACACATTCCTGGTCCCCCTCCAACCCCTGAAGATGAAGAAGAGGACGAAGCTGCCTCCGAAAAGTCTTCTATGGTGATGGGAGATCATCCCCAAGCCATCCAGCCTGCTACTGAGGAACCTCAGCAAATCATTACTTCCTCCGAGCAACTGCCTGTGCTCCCCGAGCAACTATCCATTCCCTCCGAGCAACCTACCTCCTCGTCCCAGCCTCCCGAGAAGGTTTTGGGAGACACGGAAAAGGTGTAGAGTTTTTCGGGTTTCTTACTATTTTGTTTTTATTTTTTCAAATGTAACCCAGAACATGTAACTCTGAACTTTATGATCTAATAAAACTTGGACTTTTTTTTCATACCATTGTATATCTTCTATTCATACTCTGCTTGTACTTCTTATTGATTATTGTTTTTTCTTCCTCTGCAAGTTTCTGGCCAGGATGGAATTATTGTCTACTCGCGATACTTTGCTACTGAGGCAATGCAATGATTATTTTAAAGTTGGTCACACAGATCTGAGTGCAGCACAAGTCGTCGACATCCTCGGCCAAGATGCTTCAGAACAGGCAGTTGAAGCTTACCAATACTTGAAGTGTCTACTTGATCGGGCGGTGGCCAATAATGTGGCTTATTATGACATGATCGAGGATCTCCAAGGCACCCTCGAGGACCTTCAACATCAATAAAAAGAATCCACTGTCCTGTTGCATGAGGGGTACGAGAAGAAGTACCAGCAGATCATTGCCAACAAGGGCTACGAGAAGCTTTTTGCTGGCTACGATGTGAGGGAGAGAACTCTGAGGGGTGAGGTCGAGGAGTGCAGACAAATTGCCGAATTATTAGAGCAAGAGAACAACAGCCTGCAAAGGGAGTTATCACAGTTGAAGTCTGCAGCTTCCACTTCAAAAGCCTTAATCGCAGTGATTGATGAGGGATTCTCGTTCTTAGAGGTCGAGAACGCTAACTTGAGGGATGAGTTAGAAACCTTGAAGAGGTCTGGCCCTTCCACATGTTCTCGGGGATGAGCAAGAGCTCCTCGAGGACGAGCAAGAGCAGCTCGGATTCCTGTTGAGGAACAAAGGACTCAGTCTGCCTTCAAGAACCAGGCCTTCCAGTTAATGGCGAAGAACCAGTCGTTGGCTGAAATGTCAAAGAAGATCAAGGACTTGGAAGAGCAGCTCTTTGAGCAGAAATCTACCTTGGAGAACAAAGATCTCTTCATCAAAAATCTCCACGAGCAGCTGGAAAGATTGACCTATCCATTCCACAAACAACCCAGGGAGTTCTGGATGGCTGGATACAACGAGGCGCTCTACCATTTGGACGATCGTATCCAGAATGCCAATAATAAGGGCTACAAGTAAGGCTGGTTGAATGCCTTAGGGGTGCTGCAACTCTAACATAGTCATTACCTGTGGGACTACCATGATCCCGGCTGCTCGACTTACCTGTGCCACCATATAAACTGGATATGAGTTGGATCCCTGCTCGGGCCATTCCTCGGAGCTTGATTTCCAAATATCTCGGTGACTACAATCTCCATTCAAATGCCGAGATATCTCATCCCGAGCACCTCTTAGATCGACCATCCGTGATGAATGTTAGGATATTGAAGGATCTCAACTTTATAAATTCTCCTCTGGCTTTAAATGATCCACCTGCTGGCGAGGAACCTGTGTCTAAAGCAGAGGGGAAAAGACCAGTAGAATAGGAATATTAATGTAATAAATTTGTATACATTTCAATATCAATGTAACTTTCATTTCATTATCAATGTAATTTATTTTTGAATTTAATGAAAGACTTTCATTTTTGTTTGCAATCTTAATTGCTATTGTCTTGTATATCTGTGCATGTATATCTGTTAAAAAGATAATAATATTGTGTAGTTTGTCGACTAATTTATTGTCGAGTAGTGTGAATTTGTGGTAGTCATTTATCGAAAATGAAGTTTTATTTCTTGACCAACTTAATAATAAGTTACGAGTATAAAAAATGTTGTTTGATCACTTTCTCGTCTTCATAAAATGTTTCCGACCAACCAAGGTCGGTAAATTTTCCTTATCGACCAACTACAGTTAGTGGGTTTTTATCCCCGACCAGCCATACTTGGTAGATTTTTTGTTTTCATAAAATGTTTCCAACCAACCAAGGTCGGTAAATTTCCTTGTCGACCAACTACAGTTAGTGAGTTTTTATCCCCGACCAGCCATACTTGGTAGATTTTTTTTCTTTTTCATAGAATGTTTTCGAACAACCAAGGTCGGTAAATTTTCCTTGTCGACCAACTACAATTAGTGGGTTTTTATCCCCGACCAACAATAGTTAGTATTTTTTGAATAGTTGTAGCTCCCGACCAACCTTAGTTGGCATTTTCGAGAATATATTTACTTCCTAACCAACATAAATTGGCACATAGTTTTAGGAATACTTTTTTATTTCCCGAGGAACATATAGTTTTATAATAAAAGTTTTACTTCCCGGAGGAATACAAGTAGCTTTACTTCTTGGAGGAATACAGGTAGCTTTACTTCCCGTAGGAATATTGGTAGCTTTACTTCCCGTAGGAATATTGGTAGCTTTACTTCCCGGAGGAATATTAGTAGCTTTACTTCCCAGAGGAATATAGGTAGCTTTACTTCCCGGAGGAATATTGGTAGCTTTACTTCCCAGAGGAATATAGGTAGCTTTACTTCCCGGAGGAATATAGGTTTCTCGACCAACCTTAGCTGGCGTTTTCGAGAAAAAATTTGAGTAGTCTGAGCTTTGCCGAGTTTTGCCGAGTAGTGTGTAGCACTAGTATTCCCCGAAAAACTTTCAATAAAAAGAAAGAATTCAGCAAAATATCTTCATTTTATTCATCACTGATAATACTTGCGTAGGTGCTCTGCATTCCAGGCATTCTTAAACTCCCCCCCTTCTAAAGTTGCAATTCGGTAAGTTACTGGTCAAACAACTTCGGTAACTCGGTATGGTCCATGCCAGTTTGCCTCCAGTTTATTGTGCTTTTGAATTACTTTCTTCAGCACATATTCTCCTTCTTTCAGGTCGCACTTCTCCACCCTCTTGTTGTAGAACAAAGCTGTTCACTACTGGTAAGCAGCATTTCAAATGGCTGCTTCTTCTCTAACTTCCTCGAGCATGTCTAAATCCAATCTTCTCATTAAGTCGCTAATAGGGGAATTGAAATTCAATACCCTGTGTGTTGGGAGGCCCAACTCGACAGGAATAACAGCCTCACTTCCAAACGCAGCATTTATAGTGATTCTTCAGTTGCTACTCGGGGAGTTGTTCGGTAAGCCCAGAGTACTGATTATAACTCATTGATCCAGTTTTCTTTCGCATCATCCAGTCTTTTCTTCAAGCCATTTAGCAGCGTTCTGTTCGTCACTTCAGTTTGTCCATTGCTTTGAGGATGGCTTGGTGTTGAGTGGACCTTCAAAATATTTGACTGATGACAATAGGCAGCGAACTCCTCGTTATCAAATTGTGTTCCATGGTCTGTGATGAAGGCATGAGGGAGACCATATCGACAAATGATGTTCTTCCAAACAAATTTGTACACCTTGTCATACGTCATATCGATGAGAGGCTCAGCTTCAACCCATTTAGTAAAATAATCCACTGCGACGACGAGGTATTTGAACCTTCCTCTGGTCATTGGTAGTGGCCCGACCAAGTCTATTCCCCACATGGAAAATGGCCAAGGTGAAGTGATGGGTGTCAACAATTCTTGTGGAGTTCTTAGGATGGAGGAAAAGCGCTGGCACTTGTCACATTTCTTGGCATAGGCTATACAATCAGCCCTCATCGTCGGCCAGTAGTATCCCTGCATCATCACCCTTTGCAAAAGCGTCCGACCTTCTACATGTGCTCCATAGGACCCTTCATGGATCTCTTCAATCAACTCTTTCACCTCGGAGGGATGTACACATCTCTGCAAACCTTCCATAATTCCTCGTCTATACAGAATACCGTTAGTTAATACATACCGAGTAGCTTTAAACTTTAATTTCTTCGCCGCGAGCTTGTCAATTGGTAATTCTCCCTCCTCAATATACGCCCTGATGGGATCCATCGAAGATGGTCCTGAATCCAGGGTGATAAAGTTCATCGTCAGTTCTTCATTTATGCTCCGACCAGCTAAAACTTCAATTGGGATTGTTCGTCGTAGCTCGGTACGAGTAGCTGATGCTAGTCGAGCTAGGGCGTCTGCTCTCGCATTCTCCATTCTTGGTATTCTGACCAGCTGAATAGCGGCAAATTTTGACACCATATCCTTTGCCTTTGCATGATATCTGATCATCAATTCTCCTCTAACTGCATATACTCCAATCATTAGGTTTACGATCAATTGAGAATCAATGAAAATAATAACCTGCCGTGCCTACATAATTTTTGCCAAATTAAGTCCTGCAATCATGGCCTCATACTCAGCCTCATTATTGGAAGCTTTGAATTGGAAACGCAGGGCGTATTCCATGTCGACCTCGTCCGGAGTGCTCAAAACTATCCCCGCGCCACATCCTACAATGCAATATGAGCCATCTATATATAGCCTCCATATAAGTAACTCGTCTTCAAATTTCTGATCTGTCAGAGCTCCTCGGTGAAATATTTGTTGCTTCCTTTCATCCTCCCCTGATATTTTCTGCTCTTTGCCGATCATCTTTTCTTGCCCTTTTACCAACTGGAGTTGGTCTGAGCTAAAATTTGATGATCCTTCAACATCCACTTGCTCTTTTACCAACCGGAGTTGGTCTGAGCTAGTGTTTGTTGTTCCTGTAACATCCACATGTTGATCAGTGAGCAACTTTTGCTCCTCGTTCGGAGTGCTCAAAACTATCCCCGCGCCGCATCCTGTAACATCCACTTGCCCTTTTACCAATCGGAGTTGGTCTGAGCTTGTGTTTGTTGACCCTGTAACATCCACAGGTTGATCAGTGAGCAACTTTTGCTCCTCGGGGGTATCAGGATAGGTGAACTCCGCTATAAAATTTGCTACAGCCTACCCTTTTAGTGATGATCTGGGCTCATAAACTATATCATGTTCACCGAGTTCTATTGCCCAGTACATCAATCTCCCTTATTTTTCTGGTTTATGAAGGGCTTGCCTCAATGGCATATCAGTATATACTACTATAGTATGAGCCTGGATGTATGGCCTTATTCTTCTACTCACCTCAATCAACGCCAGTTCTAACTTTTCCAGCCTTGGATATCTGATATCTGCTCCTCGGAAGGCCTTACTCGTATAATAAATTGGTTTTGGCACTCCATTCTCCACTCTGATCAACGCCGAGCTAACTGCATTCTCCGATACTGTGAGATACAAGTACTATTTTTCTCCCATCACCGTTCTGGACAATAGTGGAGGTGCTCCCAAGTATTTCTTCAAGTCTTAAAAAGCCTTCTCATATTCATCATTCCACTCAAAAGTCTTTCGGAGTGTCTTGAAGAATGGGAGACATCTATTAGTTGCTCGTGACACAAATCTGTTGAGTGCTGCTACTCGTCCTGTGAGACTTTGTACTTCCTTCTTCGTCGTTGGAGATCGCAGCCCTAATAGAGCTTTGATCTTTTCAGGATTTGCCTCAATGCCTCGTTGATTGACAATGAACCCGAGAAACATGCCTTCTCGTACTCCAAATATGCACTTCGTCGGGTTCAGCTTCATTTGATATTTATCTAGTTGATCAAAAGTCTGGCTTAAGTCAACTAGATGATCGACAGCTTTCTTGCTCTTTGTCAGCATGTCGTCAACATAGACTTCCATATTGCAACTGATTTGTTCAGTAAAGACCTTGTTCATCAGCCGCTGGTATGTCGCACCTGCATTTTCAAACCCAAAGGTATAACATTATAATAATAAGTTCCCCTAGGGGTAATGAAAGAAGTACTTTCCCTGTCTTCATGTTTCATTTTAATCTGATTGTAGCCAGAATAAGCATCCATGAAGCTTAGCAGCTCGTGTCCCGAGGTAGCATCTACTAGTTGATCAATTCGGGGCAATGGAAAGTGATCTTTTGGGCATGCTTTGTTGAGGTCGGTGAAGTCTACACACATCCTCCACTTGTTGTTTTTCTTCTTTACCATCACCACATTGGCTAGCTAGCCTGGATATTTAACAACTTCAATGAAATAAGCTTTTTGGAGCTTCTCGATTTCCTCCTGTATAGCTTGATTCTTCTCGGGGCTGAACACTCTTCTTCTCTGCTTCACTGGCTTGATCTCCTTATTCACATTGAGCTCGTGACATAAGAAATTTGGGCTGCATATCTTTATGACTCCACGCAAAAGTTTTCTTTCTGCTTCTAAGGAAAGTTATCAATTCCTATTTTAGTGAGGCTTCCAATGACGAACCTACTTGAGTAGTTCGCTCAGGGTGCTCATCGTCCAGAATGATGTTTTCAGTAGCTTCCGCCACTTGACCCTTCACGAGTTGCGACTCATCTCTAGGATCCAATGTTTCAATTTCTGCACCTTCATCCACTTGATAGGTAGTAGTATTTTTCCTTGATTCCTCCAGCACTTCTTGCTCGGGGGATGAATAATAGCATTCTCGAGCTACTTTCTGGTCATCTTTCACAACTCCTACTCCAAAATTTGTTGGAAATTTTAGGCACTGATGCACTGTAGATGGTACAGTCTCGAATTTTTTCAATCCTACTCTTCCCATGATGATATTATATGATGATTGAACATTCTTATCCATCACGAAGAAACGTATTCTTTCTGTTCGACAAGCAGGCCACGTACCAATGAATATATCCAACTTGATCGTCCTCAGTAGAAATACTTTTTTGCCCGCAAAACCGAGGTGGGGTCTATGATAAGGCTCCAGTTGAGATAGCTTTAGATTTAAACTATCGAAGCACCAGTAGAACATGATGTCTGCCGAGCTACCATTGTCGACCAATACTCTTGCAAATCATTACTTCCTTTATTCTCATCTTGATCACCAATGGGTCATCATGAGGATATAGAACACCTGCAAGGTCGTTATTTGAGAACCCAATGACTAACTTCTCTTTGTTCACCTTTCTCGGGTGATCATCTTCAGCTAGATTTATTCGCTGAATGTACGAGCAAGCTTGAGCCTCACCAAGGTAAGCTTTTCTCTCTGCAGTAAGGTCTCCTCCTCCTGCATCTCCATCTGTTATAACATTACAGTCAAATGACCCAAAGCGTATTGAAAATACCTCTCGTTCTGGCTGCCTTGGTCTCTTGGGAAGATCGGGGTCGTCTTCTGGATCTACTTCATGGTTTCTATTCTTTTTCTCCTCTGCTCGACGAGGAGATCTAGACCTCTCTCTTGCTCGATCGTTGTTTCTTCTTTTGCCTCCCCGATCAACATACTTTGCCAGCTTTCCTCGTTTGATGAGTGTTTTAATCTCATTCTGAAGAGCTATGAAGTGTTTGATCATATGTCCATGATCTTTATGAAACTCGTAATACTTCGCCTTATTCCTCTTGTCAGGATCTGCCTTCATTTTCTCTGGCCAGTTTAATTCGTCGTTGCTCTTGATTTCTTCTAGAACATGGTTGATGTCCTTCTTCAAAGTAGTATAATTATCATATTTCTTCATTACGTCCCATACCAACCTATTTTTTGAATGTTTGTCATTACCATTGTTCTTATGCTCTTTCTTCTTAGCTTTATCACCTTCCACCTTGGTTTCTTTGGCATCCAGATTCTTCTTCGCAGCCATAGCCTCCTCGGTATTCATAATCTTGGACGCTTTTTCCATCAGGTCAGACATGGTTCTAGGTGGATCTTTGGCCAAAGTGTAGTACAACTTGTTCGGCAGTAGTCCACTCATCAAGGCAGTAATCGCTATCTTCTCCTCGTAATCAATGACTTCCAGTTTCTCGTTATTAAAACGAGTTATATAATCTCTGGTACTCTCATCAGCTTTTTGTCTAACACTTAACAAATGCGCTACTCGTTTAACTGGCTTTGCCCCAAAATAGAAATTCCCAATGAATAACTCAGTCAGTTGAAGAAAAGTTGAAATATTACCCCGAGGAAGATTATTATACCATATTTGAGCAGATCCGGTAAGAGTTCCCGAGAATGATATGTATCTCATCTCATCTGGAACAGCATAGATGTCGGCTGCAGCTTGATATTATTCTATATGAAGGACAGGGTCAGTCTTTCCATTATACTTGGGGGTCACAACAGGTGCTTTGAACTTTGATGGTGTTGGAAAATCCACAATGTCCTGGACAAAAGGTGTTCCTCGAATAAAGGTTTGTTGTAGAGGGTTCTTGGCCTTATCCATTTCCCCTAATCTATCCTCCAGCCTCTGAATAGATACTTTCCATGCATCATTTCCTTCCTCTGGCCTATTGGTTCGAGCAACTGATCGCATTGAAGTGGCTTCCTGAATTCTATCTTGACGAGCAGCTGCTCGCTCATGGGATCTATCTTGACAAACAACTGGTCGCGACTGGGTAGATCCTTACCTTAAATATGATGGTCGTCGAAAACTCCTCGATACGACTTTAGGAGGAATTTTTCTCCTTCTAGGTCCCAATCGATTAAAAGGTGATACCCTGCTTAATCTTTCTAGCGCACTAGTCCTTTCTGGATAGAGAGTGACACGTTGGCCCGCACTGACGAAGTTCGTCCAGGTTGATAAGAGAAATCTTCTGACTCCTCATTGCGATATGAATTGGTACACCTAGTACGCGAAGAAGGTGCACGGATATTTCTTTGAATACTTCGTGGTCCTGAATGGGCTGATGCACCGCTATGGAGGGTTTGGATGAGTTGTCGCATTGTTTCTTGCATGACGGTCTGGCCCTGAGCCAGATTTGCCATTATTCCAGTCAGATCTGGAATATTTGGCGGAGCAGATGGATTTGGAGGACTTCCAGCATTTCGATTGCTGGATTCCGGCATATCAGCCATTTGTGATGAATTGTTTTTGGTGAAAAACGATATTACCAGTCGCTTCTCACAGACGGCGCCAATCTGTTGATGTAAAAAATTAGATTATATCTAATTATTCAATCACATATAAATAAATGAGACAAAGAATTTTAAAGTGGTTCAGCCTTATAAGAATTCCCTACGTCCACTGTTGTGTTATTGTCGAGTGTTTGGGAATTCTCGATTACAAGTTCTCTCAAGAAATTCCGGTCCCCCTATGATGAGGATTGTACAATGTATTTATAGCCCTGAGGCTGTAATGTGAAAGGGTAATACATTAAATGATGAACATATTAAAGGGTAATACATTCAATGCCCTTTAAGCGTGTGCGTTTGAATGATAAGCATTTAATGAACAGTCAAACTGTTGGTTATCTAGCTATTAATGCTTTGTCCGAGGTGCAGCTCGGACCGCCTAAGCTTCTCGGTACTCAAGAGTTCTTCGGAGAGTTCTTGTTCCTCGGAGCTTATGAGTTCCTCGGAGAGTTCTTGTTCCTCGGAGCGTATGAGTTCCTCGGAGCGTATGATTTCCTCGGGGAAGCAGTGTTCCTCGTTGTAGTATGGTTCCTCGGAGCGTGTGAGTTCCTCGGAAGTGTTTGTTGTTGCCACGTAGATTTCCATGTGTCTTCACTTAATTGAGCCATGTCAGTAGACTAAATTTGGTATCAACAATGACTATAACTGACTTTTGGGTTTTGTTTGACTGGAAGTATTTTCCTCCCGTAATTCAAAGGGAGATGAGGAGAAAACTTTAAGATGTAGTGCAGGGTGAACATTTGGTGGCTGTGTATGAGGAGGAATTCACTCGTTTAGCTAGTTTTATGACGGACGAGGTGATTCCGGAGGAGAGGAGAATATCAAAGTTCATTGGAGGTTTACACTAGAGGATACGGCAACACCTGCTGGGCAATCCAACTCTGCAAACTTTTGGGGATGTGATGAACGCAGCGTTACTCCATTGTCAAGATCATCGATTGCATATTCAAAGTAGTAAGAAATCTTCCGTTATGGGACAAGCAAGTAAGCCAGGAGGCAATGGTACAGGAGGTGGAGCACTACCCTCGTCCCAATCATCGGGAGGTAAGAAAAAGGAAAGGGACTCCCAACAAGGGGATTCGTCCAAAAGGCAGCATTTCAGACGATTTAATCTTGGAGGCGGAAATTTTAGGCACGATCAAGGTGCCCAGCAACATCAGTAGGTGGTTCAGGCAGGCCGGGGTAATAATGGGGGACGAGACCATCCGGGCCAAGGCTTTGGGCAGTTCAGAAATAACAGGGGCATAAATCAGGAAAATATGATGGGCTGTTATTTTCAATGTGGGGAGCCGGGTCATTATAAGAAGATGTGTCCATAGTTTATTAGGGGATAGTTTCCTAGAATTCCACAGAATCAACCGACACAGTTACCGCCACCAGTACCTAATCCTGTCATCCCTCCACAACAGGGACAACTACAATATGGGCGTGTCTACCACATTCAGGATGCTATGCTTCCTCCAACCCCGCCAGCGCCGCTGGCTATTGAGGGTAAGTTTCTCATTCAGGGGCATATGGGTCGTGTATTGTTTGATACGGGTGAGACCCACTCTTTTATTTCTAGAAGTTTTGCTCAATCGACGGAGCTAATTAAGTCTGGAGAGAGTACTTTCACTAGTGTTGAATCTTCTATCGGTGATGGTTCAATCATTTTCTTTGTTTGTAAACAGGTAGGAATAAATCTTGGTAATTTGTGTTTTGAGGCCGATTTGCTCGTCCTTGATATGGTCGGGTATGATGTAATTTTGGGTATGGATTGGCTAATAAAGTATCGTGCGATGGTAAATTGCTATGGGAAAAGTATAGTTTTTGTCATTCCGAGGCAAGAGATGTTTTTAGTGGCTATGCCTCATTCGAAAGGAGGTTCTAGCACTTATTTGTATTGTATTGTGGAGGAGACTTCTCGGGATATAGTCATTTCCTTAGAATCAATTCTAGTTCTTAGAGACTTTGAAGATGTTTTTAGGGAAATACCGGGTTTGCCTCCAAGTAAGGAGATTGAGTTTGTGATCGATTTAGTATCGAGAATCCGACCGATTGCTAGAGGTCCGTATCGCATGGTTCCTATTAAGATGAGGGAGTTAAGAGATAAGATTCATAAATTGTTGGAACAAGGGTTTATAAGGGGTAGTACGTCGCCGTGGGGCACTCCTGTGTTATTTGTGAAGAAGAGATATGGTTCTCTGTGGTTGTGTGTTGGTTACCGGGAGTTGAACAAAGTTACTATCAGTAATAAATATCCATTACCTCGGATTGACGATTTATTTAATCAACTTAGGGGAGCATCATACTTCTCTAAAATAGATTTGAGAACTGGGTATCACCAGTTGCGAATACGAGAGCAAGACGTGTCCAAAACTGCATTCCTAACTAGATATGGGTCCTACAAATTTCTGGTTTTGCCTTTCGGGCTAACCAATGCCCCTGCAGTGTTTATGGACCTTATGGATAGAGTGTTTTAAGACTTCCTGGACCAGTTTATTATCGTGTTTATTGATTATATCCTAGAGTATTCTTAAACAGAAGCCGATCATGCTACTCATTTACAGTTGGTTCTCCAGACATAGAGGGATCATCAATTGTATGCCAAGTTTGAGAAGTGTGGTTTTTAATTTTAGGAAGTGCAGTTCCTAGGTCACATTGTGACAACCCAGGGTATTTCTGTAGACCCGAGTAAATTTATTGCGGTGAGGGAATGGGGTCAAACCACAACTCCTAAAGAGATTCGTAGTTTTCTGGGGTTGGCTGGCTATTACCTCATATTTATCAAGGGTTTTTCTAATATTGCTAGCCCTTTGATAAATTTAACTCAAAGAGGAGTGCGGTTTTTCTGGGATGATTCTTATCAGCTAGCTTTTGATAAGCAGAAAGATAAATTAACTTATGCTCCTGTACGTGTGTTACCAAAGCTGGGTTTGGAATATTTGGTCTTTAGGGACACGTCTCTACAAGGTTTAGGTGGTGTGTTATAGCAAGAGCATCGGGCTATTGGTTATGCTTCTCGTAAGCTAAAACCTCATGAGAAGAATTATCCGGTTCATGATTTGGAACTTGATGCCGTGGTTTTTTCCTTGAAGATTTGGAGACATTACCTCCTGGGGGAGAAGTTTACTCTTTTCATGGCCCACAAATCGTTGTAATATTTATTTTCATAGAAGGATTTGAATATGCGACAAAGTCGATGGTTAGAGTTTATGAAGGACTACTAATTTGATATACATTATCACCTGGGTAATGCTAATGTAGTGGCGGATGCGTTGAGTAGGAAACTCGAGGGGGAGTTAGCCATGGTATGGAAGGATAAATGGAAGGAGCTTAGCCAAGAGGACGCTGTTGCAAGGGCCTTTATGTCAGTGTTGGCCGTTACGCCTACGATAGTGGCAAGGGTTGTGGAGGCCCAAAGAATGGACAAGGGTTGTTAAGACCGAAAGCATTAATTGTTAAACGAGGGAGCGAAACCCTACTGTATAAGTTTTGAGGATGGGTTACATTTCCACGGAAGACTTATTGTTCCGAACGAAGGGGACTTAAGGCGGGCCGTAATGACGGAGTCTCATGGGTATAAATTTACAGTACATCCTGGGGGAGATAAAATGTACCAAGATATGCGCCGTCAATATTGGTGGGCATGTATGAAACGGGACATTTATGAATTTGTTTCCCAATGTACTACTTGTCAATTGGTAAAAGTGGATCATCAATGACCGACGGGATTGTTACAACCCTTAGAAATTCCAGTATGGAAGTGGGAAAACATCTCGATGGATTTCATCACGGGGTTGCCAATGTCACAAAGCGATCATGATTCCATTTGGGTTATCTTTGATCGTTTGACTAAGTCGGTACATTTCTTACCGGTACATACCGACTACAATACTACTCGTTATGCCCGATTGTTTATTACGGAGATTGTTAGACTCCAGGGGGTGCCCATTAATATAGTCTCCGATCGAGATAAAATTTTTATTTCCCATTTTTGGTGAAGTTTCCAAGAAGCTATTGGGACCGAATTGAAGTTGAGTACCTCTTATCACCCTCAAACAGATGGGCATAAAGAAAAAGTCAACCAAATGTTGGAGGATATGCTTAGAATGTGTGTGCTTGATTTTAAAGGAGGTTGGGAACAATGTCTTTCCTTGGTCGAATTTGCTTATAATAATTTGTACCAATTCACTATTGGGATAGCACCTTATGAGGCCTTATATGTTCGACTGTGTAGATCACTTACATGTTGTTTGGAAGTAGGAGATAACAAAATTCTTGGACCTGAAATGATCCAGGACACTTCTTCGAAGATTGAACTCATTCAAAATCGCATCCGAATTGCTCAAAATCGTCAAAAGATTTATGCCGATGCGAATAGAAGGCATGTGGAGTTAGAGGTTGGAGATTAAGTTTTGCTGCGAGTATCGCCAATGATGGGTATAAAGCAGTTTGGGAAGAAAAGAAAGATTGCACCGCGCTACGTTGGACCTTTTCCCATTATTGCTAAGATAGGCCCAGTAGCGTATCAACTTGCCTTACCAAAACACTTACAACAGATTCACGATGTGTTTCATATTTCATCCTTGAAAAAGTACGAGCGGTGTGAAGGAGCTCACTGGCACGTTCCCTTGAATGATATCGAATTGTAGCCCGATATTTCATACGAGGAATAACCAGTTGCAATTTTAAAGCATGGGGAGCGAAGACTAAGATATCGAGTGGTTCCCTTGGTTCGAGTTCAATGGGGTCATCACAATGTCGAGGAATCAACGTGGGAACATGAGGATGATATGTGAGAAAAGTATCCACATCTCTTTCTGCAAGGTACGCCTGAATTTTGAGGGAAAAATTCCCTCATAAGGGGGGGAGTATGTAATAACCCTTACTTTTGAGTAATTTAATTTATATTAATTTACTGTGTGAAGCAATTAAATAAAATAGTGGATGATGGAGTAGATATCAATTAAGTGAGTTAATAAATAATATTTACTAGATCGTTGCATATTTATTGTTACGTGCATGGAAATATCATTATGTAGCGTTTTATAGTGTCATTGTGTTTTAAATGACATTTATGGTTTAAATGAAGCCGGAACTTGGAATGATTTATATATTTTTTGAATGCCAATTTAGAGGGCGTGGTGAGTCCCGAAATAGTCGAGATAGTAAAAATAAGTGCCATAATGTATTTTTGGGTTTCGTGCACTTTTGACTGGTTATGACTTAAATGTGTAGTTACAAGTCATTTTATTAGTGTATGTACATTTAAAGACGGGAATTAAAGATAGAGGCCCGTTTAAGTCTTGCACCTCATTTTATTTCTTAAGTGTGTATTTACTAAACCTAGAGAGAAAGAGAGAAGAAGAGAATTGTGGAGAAAAAGATAAGAAAAGGAAGAGAAGAGAAGATTGAAGCTTGGAGTTGTTGCTACCATAGGAAAATCTGAGATAGCAAACTTAAGGCAAGTTTCTTTCTTGCTAATTTATGATTTAGGTTGAATAAATATGTGTGATGGTTGTGTATTGGAAATTATTTAACAATTTTAGGGTTTTAAGAGAATTGTAGTGTTTGGACCCTTAAAATTTGATTTAGATAGTCATTGTATGGATTAAAACAGTTAGATTGCATTTATGATTGTTTTGGGTTAAATTAATGATGTTGGTTTGGGTAGAATTGAGTTGGGATAAATTGGAGTTTCAAAACTCCATAGCAAAAATTAGGATTTCTGGGCAGGGCGAATCGATTCGCTAAAGGGGTAAGCTACAGGTCTGATTAGACCGAATCGATTTGGCCAACCCGAATCGATTCGGCAGTTTTCAAAAAGTTAGGTTCTCTTGGCCGAATCGATTCGACCTATCCGAATCGATTCGCTTGCGTGACCGAATCGATTCGGTCGGGGAGAATCGATTCGGAATACTCTGTTTTGTGTTATTTTTCTAATTCAATTTTAACCCTTTTCTTTTGGGCTTAGGACCTAGGAACCTTCTCTTATGAAGTAAACTTAGTGTTCTAGAGTCTTATATTAGTTAGGTAACTACCCTATATTAGACAGGGAATAGACGTGGCTTATTCCATGGATTTCCAAATCAATGATAAGGTATTATCTTCTCTTAGAAAGTTCGTTTGAGATTAGGAGTTGTAAGATTATATATATATCGAGGGACTTTAGAGACTCAATTGTGGTATGCTAGTCTTGGTGGCCTATAGAAACGTCATATTTTCTTGGAGACTAATATGGGAATATATATTAAACGTGAAGTTTATAATGGTGACCTTAGATGGTTATGGTCTCGAATATAATGTAATGCATATATTGGAATGGGAATAAGCTATAAATGATAATTTACGTAAACAAACCTCTCTAAATGCTCTCATAGGGGAAGTACGCGCATGAGGTGAAGTCCCCTGGCTAGTGAATACAGGGCGAATATAGTCCTCGGCCATAGGACCAGTTATTATATATATTGTGTGATTTTTATTTCATAGTGAGGTAATTTCGGGTGTGGTCATGACTCACTTTCGAAGGTATATTGACACTTCCCGACGTAATGCGTTGTAGGATGCCCAGGTTGTCTTGTGTGATAGGCCCTGGAAGGACAGTCTTAGAATCGTTATATATTGTTTAATATAACTGTTCTTATTAAAGTGGGATTAAATTGATGACAAAGCCCTCTAAGAATTAAATTGCTTTGTATACGTTTCCTAATGAGATTTGGAACGGTGAAATGAAATTGTGTAAAAAGGATAGTGAAGCTTTGTTAATAATATTTTATTCATACCCTCTTGTATAATTGAATTGGGATTACGGTCATTATATTTGCTTTAGTTTATTCTCTTAGATTGAGTAGTTAGATTCTTATCATTATTGATGACGATTAACTGTTCATGACTGTCATACTCTTTATTAATCTGGTGATCATATAAAAGTGGGCCCTGACCCGTTCATATTTCTTGTTTTGCATGAATCTTATATTTGCTCAAGTGCTCCGCTGCACGGACGCCCGTTTTGACTTTCCTATGTCGGTGTATTGGAGCCGTAATACCTTGTGGATGTTACGGGATATTTTGTTATATACGCCTCCATTTTTGCATTCTAGTTACGATCGATTTATCGATTCGGGCGTGTGGCCCAAGCTTTTGTACTTGCCTAATGCAATGCATTATGTAACTTAATTAACTTATTTTATATGGGTTGTAAGAGACTGTTAACCGACAACTATTCGGTTATTTGGATGTATATTGTTGTTTATGTAATATAAGTATGTTCGATATCCACCTTCTTTAAATTGAATGGATTAAAATTTTCTTTTAAGGTACAAATATTATTTTTGACAATTCGTTTTCTAAAATTGTGGGTGGTTATCCCGTACACTTATTATATTATTGTGATGCTATGAATGGACCATCTATGATTCCTTCCATTATTGGAGTATTGGACTGGCCACCTCGTATTTTAAATAATCGGGTTGCCACAAATGGTATCAAAGCATCAGGTTCTAGAGCCTTTAGGATCTATACGGACTTGTCAGTTCTACCATAGCGTTCTTTGATATAGAGCCTTAATATTAGGACTGCTTTGTTTGTCTATAATTGCGATCTTCTACAAGATAGATTGTTTTTAGTAGTATTCTAATTCAAATGTTTCTTCATCTCAGATTTCGCTTAAAAGAGGCCGTCTCGCGAGAAGAAATAGAGTTGTAGAAGAAGAGGTAGGTCCTCCACCGCCGCAGCAAGGAACTATTAATGTTGCTAAAGTAGCAAATATTGTGGCCCAAGTGGTCAATGCTGCGATGACTGTCGTAGTTTAGCAATTACAAAAAGCCAAACAACCAAGAGCTCAGGAAGTACAAGCCCCTGCTGGACCTTCTCCGTGGGAAAGGGTCAGAGAATCCTTTTTAAAGGGCCACCCCCCAAAATTTCAAGCAGGTTCTGACGTTATAGTAGCTAATCAATTGAAGAAGGATATGCAGCGCCATCTTCGCATGGTGGAGTGTAATGAGAAAAATAAGCAAATCCTTGCTAATTTTAAACTAGTTGGACCAGCGTTACATTGGTGGGAGTCGATGACCACGCCAGAGCAGAGAGATACTATGACTATAACTCACTTTTGGGTTTTGTTTGACTGGAAGTATTTTCCTCCCGTAATTCAAAGGGAGATGAGGAGAAAACTTTAAGATGTAGTGCAAGGTGAACATTCGGTGGCTGTGTATGAGGAGGAATTCACTCATTTAGCTAGTTTTGTGCCGGAGGAGAGGAGAATATCAAAGTTCATTGGAGGTTTACACTAGAGGATACGACAACACCTGCTGGGCAGTCCAACTCTGTAAACTTTTGGGGATGTGATGAACGCAGCGTTACTCCATTGTCAAGATCATCGATTGCATATTCAAAGTAGTAAGAAATCTTCCGTTATGGGACAAGTAAGTAATCCAGGAGGCAATGGTGCAGGAGGTGGAGAACTACCCTCGTCCCAATCATCGGGAGGTAAGAAAAAGGAAAGGGACTCCCAACAAGGGGATTCGTCCAAAAGGCAGTGTTTCGAACGATTTAATCTTGGAGGAAGAAATTTTAGGCACGATCAAGGTGCCCAGCAACATCAGTAGGTGATTCAGGCAGGCCGGGGTAACAATGGGGGACGAGGCCATCCGGGCCAAGGCTTTGGGCAGTTCAGAAATAACAGGGGCATAAATCAGGAAAATATGACGGGCCGTTGTTTTCAATGTGGGGAGCCAGGTCATTATAAGAAGGCATGTCCATAGTTGATTGGCGGACAGTTTCCTAGAATTCCACAGCATCAACCGACACAGTTACTGCCACCAGTACCTAATCCAGTCGTCCCTCCACAATAGGGACAACTACAGTATGGGCGTGTCTACCACATTCAGGATGCTATGCTTCCTCCAGCCCCGCCTGCGCCGCCGACTATTGAGGGTAAGTTTCTCATTCAGGGGCATATTGGTCGTGTATTATTTGATATGGGTACGACCCACTCGTTTATTTCTAAAAATTTTGCTCAATCGACGGATCTAAATAAGTCTACAGAGAGTACTACTCTAGTGTTGAATCTTCTATGGGTGATGGTTCACTCCTTTTCTTTGTTTGTAAACGATCAGGAATAAATCTTAGTAATTTATGTTTTGAGGATGATTTGCTCGTCCTTGATATGGTCGGGTATGATGTAATTCTCGGTATGGATTGGATAGTAAAGTATCGTGTGATTGTAAATTACTATAGGAAAAGTATAGTTTTTGCCATTCCGGGTCAAGAGATGTTTTTAGTGGCTATGCCTCATTCAGAAGGAGGTTCTAGCACTTATTTGTATTGTATTGCCGAGGAGACTTCTCGGGATATAGTCGTTTCCTTAGAATCGATTCCAGTTGTTAGAGACTTTGAAGATGTTTTTAGGGAAATATGGGGTTTTCCTCTAAGTAGGGAGATTGAGTTTGTGATCGATTTAGCACCGGGAACCCGATCGATTGCTAGAGCTCCGTATCGTATGGCTCCTGTTAAGATGAGGAAGTTAAGAGATCAGATTCATAAATTGTTAGAACAAGGGTTTATAAGGCATAGTACGTCGCCGTGGGGCGCTCCTGTGTTATTTGTGAAGAAGAGAGATGGTTCTCTCCGGTTGTGTGCTGATTAACGGGAGTTGAACAAAGTTACTATCAGGAATAAATACCCATTACCTTAGATTAACGATTTATTTGATCAACTTAGGGGAGCATCGTACTTCTCTAAAATAGATTTGATAATTGGGTATCACCATCTGCGAATACGAGAGCAAGATGTGTCCAAAACTGCGTTCCTAACTATATATGGGTCCTATGAATTTTTGGTTATGCCTTTCGGGTTAACCAATGCCCCTGCAGTGTTTATGGACCTTATGAATAGAGTGTTTCAAGACTTCCTGGACCAGTTTGTTATCGTGTTTATTGATGATATCCTAGTGTATTATGAAACATAAGTCGATCGTGTTTCTCATTTACGGTTGGTCCTACAGACGTTGAGGGATCATCAATTGTATGCCAAGTTTGAGAAGTGTGATTTTTGGTTACAGGAAGTACAGTTCCTAGGTCACATTGTGATAGCCTAAGGTATTTCTGTAGGCCCGAGTAAAGTTATTGCGGTGAGGGAATGGGGTCAACCCACAACAATTACAGAGATTCGTAGTTTTCCGGGTTTGGCTGGCTATTACCGCAGATTTATCAAGGGTTTTATAATATTGCTAGCCCTTTGATAAATTTAACTCGGAAAGGAGTGCGGTTTGTTTGGGATGATTCTTCTCAGCTAGCTTCTGATGAGCTGAAAGATAAATTTACTTCTGCTCCTGTACTTGCGTTGCCAAAGTCGGGTTTGGAATATTTGGTCTTTACGGACGCGTCTCTGTAAGGTATAGGAGGTGTATTATAGCTAGAGCATCGGGCTATTGCTTATGTTTCTCGTAAGCTAAAACCTCATGAGAAGAATTATCCGGTTCATGATTTAGAACTTGCTGCCGTGGTTTTTGCCTTGAAGATTTGGAGACATTTCCTCTTAGGGGAGAAGTTCAGTCTTTTCATGGATCACAAATCGTTGCAATATATATATTTGCAGAAGCATTTGAATATGCAACAACGTTGATGGTTGGAGTTTGTGAAGGACTACCAATTTGATATACATTATCACCCGGGTAAGGCTAATGTAGTGGCAGATGCGTTGAGTAGGAAACCCGAGGGGGAGTTAGCCACGGTATGGAAGGCTAAATGGAAGGAGCTTAGCCAAGAGGACGCTGTTGCAAGGGAATTTATGTCAGTGTTGACCGTTAGGCCTACAATAGTGACAATAGTTGTGGAAGCCCAAAGAATGGACCAGGGTTGTCAAGACCAAAAGTATCAATTATGAAACGAGGGAGCGGAATCCTACTCTATAAGTTCTATGGGTGGGTTTCGTTTCCACGGAAGACTTGTTGTTCAGAAAGAAGGGGACTTAAGGCGGGCCGTAATGACGGAGTCTCATGGTTATAAATTTGCAGTACATCCTGAGGGAGATGAAATGTACCAAGACATGCGTCATCAATATTGGTGGGTAGGTATGAAACGGGACATTTCTGAATTTGTTTCCCAATGTACTACTTGTCAATTGGTAAAAGTGGATCATCAACGATCGACGGGATTGTTATAACCCTTAGAAATTCCAGAATGGAAGTGGGAAAACATCTCGATGGATTTCATCATGGGGTTGCCAACGTCACAAAGCGGTGATGATTCCATTTGGGTTATCGTTGATCATTTGACTAAGTCGAAACATTTCTTACCGGTACGAACTAAATATAACACTGCTCGTTATGCCCGGTTGTTTATTACCGAAATTGTTAGACTCCACGGGGTTCCCATTAATATAGTCTCCGATCGCGACAAAAATTTTGTTTTCCATTTTTGGCGAAGTTTCCAAGAAGCTATGGGGACCGAATTAAAGTTGAGTACCTCTTATCACACTCAAACAGATGGGCAGACAGAAAGAGTCAACCAAATGTTAAAGGATATGCTTAGAATGTGTGTGCTTGATTTTATAGGAGGTTGGGAACAATGTCTTTCCTTGGTCGAATTTTCTTATAATAATTTATACCAATTCACTATTGGGATGGCGCTTTAAGAGGCCTTATATGGCCGACCATGTAGATCACCTACGTGTTGGTTGGAAGTAGGAGATAACAAATTTCTTGGACCTAAAATGATCCAGGACACTTCTTCGAAGATTGAACTCATTCGAAATCGCATCCGAATTTCTCAAGATTGTCAAAAGAGTTATGCCGATGCGAATAGAAGACATGTGGAGTTAGAGTTATGAGATCAAGTATTGTTGTGAGTATCACCAATGAAGGGTATAAAGAGATTTGGGAAGAAATGAAAGCTTGCACCGCGCTACGTTGGACCTTTTCCCATTATTGCTAAGATATGCCCAGTAGCGTATCAACTTGCCTTACCTAAACAATTACAACAGATTCACGATGTGTTTCATGTTTCATCCTTGAAAAAGTCCAAGTGGTGTGAAGGACCTCACTGGCACGTTCCCTTAGATGATATCAAATTGCAACCTGATATTTCATACGAGGAACAACCAGTTGCAATTTTAGGGCATGGGGAGCGAAGACTGAGATCTTGAGTGGTGCCCTTGGTTTGGGTTCAATGGGGTCATCACAACGTCGAGGAATAAACGTGGGAGCGTGAGGATGGTATGTGAGAAAAGTATCCACGTCTTTATTTGCAAGGTACGCCTGAATTTTGAGGGCAAAATTCCCTCATAAGGGGGAGTATATAATAACCCTTACTTTTGAGTAATTTATTTTATATTAATTTACTGTATGAAGTAATTATATAAAATAATGGGTGATGGAGTAGATATCAATTAAGTGAGTTAATAAATAATATTTACTAGATCGTTGCCTATTTACTGTTACGTGCATGGAAATATCATTATGTTGCGTTTTAAAGTGTCATTGTGTTTTAAAAGACATTTATGGTTTAAATGAAGTCGGAACTTGAAATGATTTATATATATTTCGAATCCCAATTTAGAGGGCGCGGTGAGTCCTGCAATAGTCGAGATAGTCAAAATAAGTGCCATATTATATTTTTGGGTTCCGTGCACTTTTGACTGGTTGTGACTTTAATGTGTAGTTACGAGTCATTTTATTGGTGTATGTACATTTAAAGATGGGAATTAAAGATAGAGGCCCGTTTAAGTCTTGCACCTCATTTTATTTCTTAAGTGTGTATTTACTAAACCTAGAGATAAAGAGAGAAGAAGAGAATTGTGGAGAAAAAGAGAAGAAAAGGAAGAGAAGTGAAGATTTAAGCTTGGAGTTGTTGCTACCATAGGAAAATCTGAGATTGCAAGTTTAAGGCAAGTTTCTTACTTGCTAATATATGATTTAGGTTGAATAAATATGTGTGATGGTTGTGTATTGGAAATGATTTAACAATTTTAGGGTTTTCAGAGAATTGTAGTGTTTGGACCCTTAAAATTTGATTTAGATAGTTATTGTATGGATTAAAATAGTTAGATTGCATTTATGATTGTTTTGGGTTGAATTAATGATGTTGGTTTGGGTAGAATTGAGTTGGGGGAAATTGGAGTTTCAAAACTCCATAGCCAAAATTAGGATTTCTGGGCTGGGTGAATCGATTCGCCCCTAGCGAATCGATTCTCTAAAGGGGTAGGCTACAGGTCTGATTAGACCGAATTGATTCAGCCAACCTGAATCGATTCGGCAGTTTGCATAATGTTAGGTTCTTTTGACTGAATCGATTTGACCTATCCGAATCGATTCGGCTAGGGCGAATCGATTCGGAATTCCTGCTGTTTTGAGTTATTTTTCTTACTCAATTTTAACCCTTTTCTTTTGGGCTTAGGACCTAGGAACCTTCTCTTATGAAGTAAAATTAGTGTTCTAGAGTCTTATATTAGCTAGGTAACTACCCAATATTAGAGAGGGAATAGACGGGGCTTATTCCAGGGATTTTCAAATAGATGATAAGGTATTATCTTCTCTTAGCAAGTTATTTTGAGATTAAGAGTTGTAAGATTATATATATATCGGGGGACTTTAGAGACTCAATTGTGCTATGCTAGACTTGGTGTCCTATAGAAACATCGTATTTTCTTGGAGACTAATTTGGGAATATATATTAAACATAAAGTTTATAATGGTGGCCTTAGATGGTTATGGTCTCGAATATAATGTAGTGCATATTTTAGAATGGGAATAAACTGTAAATGATAATTTACGTAAACACACCTCTCTAAATGCTATCATAGGGAAAGTACGCGCATGAGGTGAAGTCCCCTGGCTAGTGAATGCAGGGCGAATATAGTCCTCGGCCATAGGACCGGTTATTATATTTATTGTGTGATTTTTATTTTGAAGTGAGGTAATTCAGGGTGTGGTTATGACTCACTGTCGAAGGTATATGTCCACTTCCCGACGTCATGCATTATAGGATGACCAGGTTGTCTTGTGTGATAGGCCCTGGAAGAGACCGTCCTTCCGGTGGGGAAACTCGGAAGGACGGTCTTAGAATCATTATATATTGTTTAATATAACAGTTCTTATTAAAGTGGGATTAAATTGATGACAAAGTCCTCTACGAATTAAATTTCTTTGAATACGTTTCCTAATCAGATTTGGAACGGTGAAATGAAATTGTATAAAAAGGATAGTGAAGCTCAGTTAACAATATTTTATTCATACCCTCTTGTATAATTGAATTGGGATTATGGTCATTATATTTTCTTTAGTTTATGCTCTTAGATTGAGTAGTTAGATTCTTATCATTATTGATGATGATTAACTGTTCATAACTGTCATACTCTTTATTCATCTGGTGATCATATAAAACAAGACCCTGACCCGTTCATATTTCTTGTTTTGCATGAATCTTATATTTACTCAGGTGCTCCTCCGTAAGGACGCCCGTTTTGACTTTCCTATTCCGGTGTCTTGGAGCGGTAATACCTTGCGGATGTTATGGGATATTTTGTTATATACACCTCCATTTTTGTATTCTAGTTATGATCGGTTTATCGATTCGAGCATGTGGCCCAAGCTTTTGTACTTGCCTAGTACAATGTATTATGTAACTTAATTAACTTGTTTTATATGGGTTGTAAGAGACTGTTAACCGACAGCTTATTCAGTTATTTGGATGTATATTGTTGTTTATGTAATATAAGTCTGTTCGATATCCATCTTCTTTTAAATTGAATGGTTTAAATGTTTCTTTTAAGGTACAAATATTATTTTTGACAATCCGTTTTCTAAAATTGTGGGTGGTTATCCCGTACACTTATTATATTATTGTGATGCTAAGAATGGACCATCTATAATTCCTGCCATTATTGGAGAATTGGGTCGGCCACCTCGTATTTTAAATAATCGGGTTGTCACAAAATCACTTTTCGACGCATTAGATGGTAAACTAGTTGATTCTCACATGTTTGCATATGATTCGTCTCTTGCTATATCATATCATTGATTACTTGCACGTTTGTCATACGCTAGTCTTTGTGCCATGATTTTATTTTGCTAGTGTTATGATATGTGTATTTTTTATATTATATTTTTCTTTTATTGAGTCATATTTGAAAAATACAAAAAGATTTTTGGTTTTATAAATATTTTGAAAAAACCCAAAAATATTTTATGTTCTTTGTGTTTTAGTTTTACACATTTGGTGTGGCATATTGGTGTGTTTGAATCCAATTCACTACTCAATTTCCATGTGGCTAGGACATTTTATTATGAATTTGGATGCTTATATTGTTCTTAACCATATTTATGGAGTTGTTTCGAACTTGACTTGCTTTATGGATTCGACTTTGTATATGCCTATACACACACACATGGAGGGGTGCATTGAATTTTGACTTCATGATGTACATTTGATCTTGGTGAGATGTTCTCCTATTAATCTTATCATCTATAATTTTATTTGACTATAGAAGATTTGTGCATGTAAGAACTGTTGCCCGTGAGGATTTTGTGTAATATTGAAAAATGATGAGTGCATGGGAAAGGGCCGCGAGTGAATAAAAATCACGTCGTGAAAGCCACTATTTGAAAAGAACCGAAAAAATTAAGGCAATAAAACGAATAATATTCCAAAAGGGGCCAATTTGTTTATTTTTATATTTTCATTCAAATAAAGGAAAATAATTATTTTAAGGGAGTTTGGATGGAAATATCAATGGGTTTGCATAATGACAATGTATCTTAGTTAAGCTTGTTTTGTCATGATGCTATTGATTTGTAGAATCATTAATATTCTAGGCTTGTGTGCATTGTTCTTGTTTTGTTCATTAAATTCAACGTTAATGGTCACTTGAAGCTAAAGCTTAGTTTGATAAAGTTTTGCCTACAATTAAAACTTCTTGAACATATTTGAGTGTTTGGGTTATAATTCTTTTGTTTCTAGTTCACACCCATTCATTCCATTCCACATGTTTGGACACATCGATAATATGCTAGTGTGTATGACTTATGTATTTTGTGTCGTGGTTTGTGGTCGTTTATACCTATATATGTGTGCTGGATTTGTATTGATATATTTTGCATATATTATATATGGTATTATTTGTTGTATTTGTGAAATTTGTTTTGTTTTGAAAAAAAATTGAAAATTTTGAAAAATAGTTGGTGTGTTTGCCTTTGATATGATCATTAGATGTGCTTGATTTACATATTTTGTGATGATATCTTTTCTTTGACGTGATGCTCCGTATTTCATGTTTATTGTTTCTACTTCTTTTTCTATTTATCAATTTCGATAAAAACAAATGGGGGGAGAAAATTAAAATGGAGTTTTTGAATTTGATGAGATTGAATTATGAGGGAGAATTTATTTATGTTTAATTTGTTCCAAACTCGGTGTATCACGAAGGTATATGTTGTCTCATGTGTGTAGGCACTCATTTGTGGATTTCAAGACACACGAATGAAGACAATGTTTAGAAAAGGGAAGAAATTTGAAGTTTAATAACAAAGAGACCTATGTCGTTCCGTTGTTCTAGGGCTAGGAAGGGTGTTAGTACTTTTTAAAGTCTGTAATAGGAGATTTTGATTTTAATTTGGTGTTCGATCATTTCTTGTGTACCAGAATATCCAAATGGGGAGATTTCTAAGAACAATGTTTCTATTATTGTTCATAGCATAATTTTAGGCTAGTTTGGCGTACCCCGTTCCAAATCGTTTCTCACCAGGAAGACAAAGTGACTCAAGCATCTCCAAGTTTGAAGACTTCCCGACATTCGAAAAGGTATAAAATGATTTAGAGTTTGAATTAATTCATAAAATTATATTTGGGATGTTTAATTTTTATCAAAAGATGAACATGACTGTTTTGATTTCGAAAATATGTTTTTTTATACCTGTAGGCGGAGTTTAAAAAATAATTTTTCTTGATGTTTCATGTCGTTCTAACCACATTGAGATGTCGTTTGAACCACATGGACATGTCGTTCAAACCACATCTTGATTTCATTTGAACCACATCTTAATGCCGTTTGGACGAATTTGCATGTTGTTCGAGCGACCCCACTGACTCAAATTTGTTATAAATACATGTTTCATGATTAAGTTGTTTAAGGCTTTTGCAAAAGACATTTCTGTATATCAGCAACAAAAGTTCTTCGAGTTTTGTGTTTTCTAAATACTTTTAATTCACAAAAAGCATCCTTGAATATTGTTCTTGTTAATTAGTTTAGAACCCTAGAAAGTTTTGTATCTATTTGTATACACCTTGTGGAGAGGCACTCCATGGCTGATTAGTATACCCGAGGTGATTCATTACTAACAATGCTTGAGGCTCGGTTGACGATTATGGTCTTTTAGGAGTACTTGAGGGTGTTTCGGGATGATTCAGAACTACGCGTTCTTGTTGATTTACTACAGTTAATCCATTGCAGATTTCATTGTGTACGTTGTAAGTTATGATTTATTGTTTATATAAAATAATGGTTTTACCCGAAAGGTTTTTTTTCCTGAAACCTGGCCTTGTCCTATTTTCTTAGTTTGATTTATCTATTTCATCACATAGTTTCATGTTTAGGATAAACAAGATAAAATCTATTTAAAAGTCATTTTCGCATATTTAAAATTGGTGTTACAATTTTTTGTTAAAATCATCCTTTACAAGTGGTAACGGGCTTTCTCATTGGGCTTCACAAGTTAGACTCAATATAGCTCCTATTTACCCAATAAGAATTGGGATCAAAGACAAAATTGTTCTAATAAATGGGGTTGGAGTGTATACATGGGTTCAGGAATAATATATTGAGATATGTATTATGAGTCTTGGGCTCCACAAATTTACCTCGGTATAGTGCGTATGTGCCCAAGGATTCATGGGATCAAAGCCAACATAATTCCAACAACCGAGGTTGGATAGTATATAGGGGTGTAAGAATAATAAGCTAAGATGTGTATTATGAGGAGCTTCACGAGTTTAGATTGGTAGAGCTCCTATATACCCAAGGATGATTGGGACCAAAACCAACATAGTTCCACTATACGAGAAAATATTTACAGGGGTAGGCTGAGGGATACGGGTATACAAGGTACAATCATGCGATATTTATGAAGCCCAATCCTTAACATTACATTTTTGTTATATTTGATTGATATATTTGTATGTTAAAATGACATGTTGATCAAATGGAGATGTTTGAAAAGTATTGAAATGAAAATACAGAATTAGGGTGTCGTGAATAAATAGGCTTTGTTCACTGGGAGAAGTGGTGAGTGTAGTCGAGTTTTAGACTTTGACCTATAAAGTTTTGCACTAAATTCAACTCAATGTCACTCTCCTGAGAACATATTTTGAAAGGTATGTTTTCATGTTTATATTTTAGAATCATGTCATTTGATTTGTATTATTTATCATATGAGTATGTCAATTCTTGATACAAGTGGAGGTGTTGGGTTTAAACGAATATAAAAGTTATAAATTGTGTAGTCGCCCTCTAAAAGGGGTCCGGGATAGAGAGGATATACAAGTATACTCATTATATCACAGTATGTATATCTGTGGTGTAACCCCAAATTTGGTAATAGGTTCTTTACCCTCGCGATGATAGTTGACTTTTTTGTCTTGGAAAAGCCTCACTTTTGGTGCTTTTCAGTCAGGAAGAGCTTCGGTTAGAAGTGTTAACTTTTTTTGAACTTATGTAGAGGTTAAACTCTATTTATTTCTCAGATGCGACTTTTCAGGACTATGAACCTCGTTTTAAGGCGACTCCATAGAAGTATAATCTTTTCCTTTTGAAAAGTGACATTTTTGAAGTATGAGCCCTTCGAGATTTTTTAAAAATGAGCTCGAGTATCTAGGGCATTTGGTATTAAGAAAGATGGAAAACCGTTAGGACTTTTCTCCCATTTTAAGGATGATGGGCACCTTTATTTATACAGGGTTTGGAGGTGGATTTCATCAATCGACTAATATAGTCGTTGATTTTTATCAATGACTGAGAAAATATTAGGATAGAGCTTTGGGTGATCGCCTAAAGCCTTTGGTCGATTGTCTATCCTTAGAAAGGACTTTAGTCGATTGGTTTAAGGTCCTAGAGGGACTGTTTGTTGGTTGTTTTAATAGATTATGTGAATTTTTATACCTTGCTTTTTTATTTTTTTGACACCATAAATTTTATTGTAGGTTCCAAAATTTGGTTTTTATCAGGATTTGTTCCAGGGTTATATGAAGAAATGTCCCAAAAACATGATTTCAAATAGAAATGTCCATATAGGGGGTCAATTATGAGTCTGTGTATGAGGATAGTCTTCGTTGATATCTCGAAAAAATGTGTTTGCCTATTTTGGAAATATTGTGGGCCATATGAGGGATGGTTTGAAAGTTTAGGGGAGGAAAATGGTCTTTTGGAAAATAAAAGGGTTTGGTCGATCATCGAAAGGGAGGAGATGAACAATTAGTCGATCACTCAATGCGTATTTCTGGATGCGGGACCACCTCACGACTGGTTGGCATTCCTAGTTGGTGGGAACTTAGGTTTAGGTTATTAAGTGTGAACAAATAGTGATTCAATCCCTGAGAGTGAGAGAAATCCATATGGGTATAGGGTATCCTGATTTAGACTTTAGTTTTAGAAGTGATTTAAAATATTCCAACCTATTTTTATCTAAGGTTGCTACGGGGATAACATATAGAAACACGGGGTTTAGCGACGCCTATTAGGGTACAGGATCAACTCATGACTAGTTATACTTCCTAGTTAACACGAACCTAGGGTTAGTTGATTAATTGTGAAAGTATGGCGATTCAAGCACCGAGAGGGAGGGAGATCTATAGGGGTGAAGGGTATCCTAATATTAGACTTTGGTTTTATTAAGGACTCAAAATATTCCAACCTCTTTCTATTTAAGGTGGCTACATGGACCAGATTAGAAACACGGAGTTTTAACGACGTTTTTTGGGGTGTAGGACCACCTCACGACTAGTTATCATTCCTATTTAGTGTTAACCGATGGTTAGGTGATTAAATGTGAACGTATGTGATTCAAGAACCGAAAGGGAGAGAGATCCATAGGGGTATAGGGTATCCTGATCTTAGACTTTGGTTTAAACAAATATTTAAAATATTCCAACCATTTTCTGTTTATGGTCTTTACGAGGACTATATATAGAAGCATGAGGTTTTGGCAACATCTTTTGGGATGTAGGATCACCTCACGACTAGTTATCTTTCCTAGTTAGAAGGAACTGAGGGTTGGGCGATTAAGTGTGAATATATGGTGATTCAAGCACGGAGAGGGAGATAGCTTCACTTTGGTTTTAATAAAAATTCAAATTATTCCAACCTCATTCTATTTAAGGTCTTACAGGGAACATACATGGAAAATGGGGTTTTGGTGGCATCTTTTGGAGCGTAGGATCACCACATGGCTGGCTATCCTTCTTAGTTAGCGGGAACCTAGGGTCAGGTGATTAAGTTTAATCGTATGGTGATTCAAGCACTGAGAAGGATAAATATTGATATGGATGTAGGGTTTTCTAATTTTCGACTTTGGTTTTAGCAAAGATTTAAAATATTTTATCCTCTTATTATTTTAGATCACTGTGAGTACCAGGTTGATTTAAGCGTAAGATATCCTATTTTAGGTCTCGTGGGGGACATTTTTATTTTAAGCGTGGGGTTCCTTATTTAAGGTCACATAGGGTACCGAGGATGTTTTGAAGTGCATGACTTCCAATTTAAGGTTTCATAGAGGATCAATTTATTTTGGTGTGCATGTCTCCCTATTTTAGGTCGCATAGGGGATCGAGTGGGTTTGGAGTGAAGGCACCCTATTTAAGGTCATGTGTGGGACCAAAATCTCTTAGAGCACATGGATCCCTATTTATGTCACATAGGGGACCATATTCGAGAGTGCAGGGATCCTCATTTTAGGTCACATAGGGAACTAATTTGTTTTAGAGTACATGTCCCCCTATATTAGGTCACGGAGGGGATGATTAATTTGAAGCGTAATGATTTCTATTTAAGTTATGTAGGGGACCGAGTGGTTTGAATTGTAGGGCTTCCTATTTTAGGTCACATAAGGGGATCGATTTAGTTTGGAGAACACGACTCCTTATTTTAGGTCGCGTAGGGGACCAAGTGGGTTTGGAGCACAAGGTTCCCAATTCAAGGTCACGTACGGAAACAAATTGTCTTAGAGCGCAAGGCTACCTATTTTAGGTTGCGTAGGGGAAATATTTAGTTTGGAGTGCATGACTCCCTATTTTAGATAATGTAGGGGACTAAGTGGGTTTATAGCGCAAGGCTCCTTATTTAAGGTCACGTATGGTACCTAGTTATTTTGGAGCCTAAGGCTCCCTATTTTAGATTACTCATGGGACTGAGTTAGTTGATTTGATTGCTTTGGCTTTGGTTGGGAGTTGATTTAGTTTTTTTCTCGGGTAGAGCCTAAGGATTTTGTGGGATGCTTAGAGGAGTTTAATGTTTTAGTGAGAGGTATTCTCGAGTTTTTTTGTGAGGTTGATCGGGGAGTTTTGAATATTTGAGTGGTTTCCTCAGAGGATTCTTATACTTTCGGTTAATAAATATTCCCAGGCAGTGTCCAAGGCTTTAAGTGAGATGTTAAAGGAAGTGAGGCTTTTTGAAATTTTTCTCAGGTGCTGCAAGTCACTGTCCGAGGATTAAGTGGGACACTAAGGGATGAGTGATTTTTTAAGGGGTTTGCTCAGGTGGTGTTTGAGGCTTAAAAGATGTTTTCCAATGGAGTTTGAGGCTTTATAGTGGTTTTCTCAGGCGGTGTGTGAGTTTTCGTAAGGTTTTGTGGATAATAAGGCTTTTATTTGCTTGGGTGGAGTCTGAGGATTTAATGAGTTTTTCTTAGGCAGTGTTTGAGGCTTAAGTGTGTTGCTCAGGGTAGTGAGGCTTTTGTTTGCTCAGGTGGAGTTTGAGACTTTAGATATTTTTGGTCATAGGAGTTTGAGGTCTTGCAGTGGTTTCCTTAGGCAGTGTTCGAGGCTTAAATGAGGTGCTCAGGGTAGTGAGGCTTTTGTTTGCTCAAGTGGAGACCTAGGATTTTGAGAGGTTTTTCTTGGTGGTGTTTGAGGCTTATATGAGGTGCTCAGAGTAGTGAGCCTTTTGTTTGCTCGGGTAGTGTTCGAGTCTTTATAGTGGTTTACTCAGACGATGTTTAGGTTTAAGTGGGATACTAAGGGTAGTGAGGCTTTTGTTTTCTCGGTTGGAATTTGAGGCTTTAGAGAGATTTTCCCAGAGGTGTACGAGGATTTGCAGTGGTTTTCTCAGGGGGTGTCTGAGGCTTAAGTGAAGTGCTCAGGGTAGTGATGCTTTTGTTTACTTGAGTGGAGTTCTAGGTTTTAGAGAGGTTTTCTCAGAAGAATCCGAGGCTTTGTAGTGGCATCAGTGAGGTGCTCATGGTAGTGAGACTTTTTCGCGATTTGCTTATGGATTTTTGAGGCTTTAGAAAGGTTTGGTTAGAAAAGTCTGATGCTTTGAAGTGGTTTTCCCAGGCGGTGTCCGAGGCTTAAATTATGTGCTCAGGGTAGTGAGTATTTTGTTTTGATCAGGTGGGATATGAGGCTTTACATATGTTTACTAAGAGGAGTTTGAGGCTTTAAAGTGTTTTTTTGAGGTGGTGCCTGAGGGCTAAGTGAGTTGACATGGGTAGTGAGACTTTTATTTACTCAGGTGGAGTTTGAGGCTGTAGAGAGGTTTTCTCAAAGGTGTGTGAGGCTTTACAGTGGGTTTCTCAGGCAAAGTTTGAGTCTTAAATAAGGTGCTCAGGGTAGTGAGGCTTTGGCAAGATGCTCAATGTGAGGCATCATTATGGTTAGAGGTAATGTCCGCATGTCATGGGGTTATATGTAATCACTGACTAGTGACATACCGAGATATTTTTAGGAGATACGGTTTATTTTCTATAAATGAAATATAGAAGGTGGTTGCTCTTTAGAAGGTAGATGGGCATATAAGGTAAATGGCTCTTTTGTGCAGGCCATGAAGTGATTGATCTTCGAGAGTTTTTCATTTTTCTCATTTTTTGGGATTCATCAATCATTTCTTTCTTTTAAAAAAAAGGAGTACTCTTGTGGGGTTATCTATGACACAAAGTTTGTTATTTTTGGGTTGAAATTATGGGTGCAGAGGATGAATGGTTACCTAAAAATGGAGGGTAACTTTGAAGACCTTTCTAGACATTTTCATTAAAGTTAGCTTTTTGAAAGATTTTCTTATTCTCATTATATGGCATGAAGTTATTCACCGGGGTTTAAGATTCCTAGTATTGTGGATTTGATCACAGGGTTTGCCATTGGTTCAAAGGGCTTTGAAAAAATGAGAGATATATTTTATGGTGTGAACGAGTCTTTGAGTGGGCTACCTACATATCTCTTAAATAGAATTAGGTCAAATGTACTTCCAGGGTATGGTGGCTTATAGTGAACCTCAATTGAATGTTATAAGTCTACGATGTTTTTGGGCCTTGTCTTGAGAGCAAGGATTTTTTATAGTGGAAAATTGAGGGGAGGGGAATGTGCTTTCCCACTAGTACTCATAAGTTGTGATCTAAGTTTACTGGCTTTTGTGTTATGTTTTAAATAATGATAACCCTTCAGAGTTCAGACACTTTATAGTGCATTTTATTACTTATCATAAATTTTTAAACCATATCGATTCTTTCTTGATTAAGAGACAACGACCATGTTTCTTGAAAAACTAAGTTAGATTTTTGTGTTTAGTGTTCGATCGAGTCCTAAATGATATATCGGGTTACCTGCATATCTCTGATTCAAAGACAATGATATGTATGTATTTAAATGTCGGCGATAAAAATATAACGATGAATTATGTCCACGTAGTTCTATCGAATGAAAAGTTTGGGGCTCAAAGCTTTCAGTTGATTTCAAGCAAAAGGTTTTGGCTTAACTTAGGTTTTTGATGTAGGGCTAGGAATGTGAATGGTTGCAACATATCTCTTTCTAGCTCCAGTATGTTCTATTCATTTGTATCAGCGAACGATTAATACATCACGAATATTCCATATTTGTGCCCATTATTCTCATGCATTGTATCACTTTTGTGTTCCGTAATTACCATTTTAAGCTCGTCAACCAAACAACCTCCTTTAAGTACATTTATGTGCTTTGTGAGGTATAATTGAGATTTTTTAGGTATGGGAATGCTTAACGTGTGGATTGATTGCATTTTGAGTAATTTCCATCATTTATTGTAAGTTTAAGGTCATTTCAGTATTTTTATACCTTATGTCCTAACCAGTGGATCTCCATGTAAGCTTAGTTTGTTGATTTAGCTTCGCTTAGCCGCAAACAACACATCATTTCGGGTCTGAATCAAGAAGTTGGAGCAATTTTATTGATAGAGATTTTCCTCCTTTTGAAGAATCAATGCCCCCAGAAAATAGAGCCCCGGATGACGGGACCATGGTTGGAGGTCAATCGACATTTCATTTTATGCCTACGTAGGAGGGAAGTGGGAAACATTCCAGACATCCTATCGATCGGTTCCTGACGCGCGACCGAATGGGCCCATAAGATATTTGGCACTTTATTTTATTTTCTCTTATCTTTCATATTAACTTACTATATATATGTTAGTTGGCTTTCTTTACACATATACATATTAATTAGATTTTAGTTTATTTTAGGTGTGGATTTTAGGAGCTCATATTCTCTCCCTCTCTCCTAAGGTTTTACCCATTTTGTATGCAAGTTACACTTTTCCGTCTTCTTCCCCATTAATGTAGTTTCATTTCTTTGATTTCTTTCTTTGCTAGAATGTTGTCTTAATTTATTTACTTCCTTTATTTAATTGTTTTCCTTTAATTCATGTCATTTAAAATGTTTTGTAGCTAACTTATTTTAGGTTGAGATTATTGAAATCACTTTGGATTAATTTGGTTTCTTTACTTGGGTGATGTATTAGATGAGTTTAAATGGGTTAGGTTGTTCTTAATTTTACGCCTTGGAGATTTAACGATATATACCATGCATTTATGACCTTGCATGTGTAATCTACGAGATATTTGTTGAAGCCAAAATAAATTAAGCTTTTATAAAAATTTAGGGGGTGACAACTCTAGATTTAATTAATTGTGAATATGAGATTTAATCTTGATAAAATTGTCTTCCCATGTAACAATATATACTAATCAGCCCCAGGTGAGGGATATTATTCTCAACCTACAGTTTTTACCCCTTTTTGTTAATATTAGTTTAAATACTTGCTTAGATCAATATTTATTGTTATCATTATCTTTTACACTTTTGTTGAGAAATAATAAGCCAATTAACATCTAACAACATTCCCCGTGGATTCGATACCCGGACTAGACGCTATACTCCCATAAAGAGTGTAGTAATAGTTTATGATTTTGGTATTTTGGAGGGAAAACAAACAATGATAGTGTCCTTACACAACCACTTGATTTCCCTTGTAAATCAAAATGGCGTCGTTGCCGGGAAATGTTTTGTTTTAGATTGTAATTGATTTTTATTTCGTAATATTTTGTCTCTTCATTTGTATTATTTGTTAACTAGTTTTGTAGGACTTATATGTTTGAGCGCTAAGAAATGCTTGAATTTATTGGGCGCACATAACTTTGTGGAAATCACCATCTTGAGCCTTATTTGGGGTAAGTTTGTCATATTATATTATTTTTGATAATCGCATTGATAAATCTCAAAATCCCCCTAAACCTATGAGTTTTTGTGAATACTCGCAAAGTAAAAAACTTAAAACATCTAAAATGGCTTTGGGTGAGTATTAAAAAAGTCAAGTTATGTATTATGGGAATTTTGAGAATGATCTTTCCGATAGTGGGCCACAAAGTCGCTATAATAATCAGAACGTTGAAACTAGTTGCAATATCTTTCTAAATTCTTATAAAAATGATTTTGATAATAATTATGAGAATAGTTTTAAAAATTCTCATTTTCAAGAATCCACGCCTCCACCTAGGATGTTACGTGAGGGATTGTGCATTCTTGTAAATTAAAAAATTAAAAACCATTATCGAGAAGAAAATTATTATTGGGAACAAGAGTTGGATGCATTATTTGAATCCAACGATAATTTTTCTTTCTAGATTTTTGAAGTTGAGGACTATTTTGAACTAAATGAGGAATCAAGGCCTACTTTGAAACAAACCATTCTTCATTTGGCCAAAGGCATAATATAGAATGAAAGTGAGGAGGAAATGGATGTAGTATCAATTTCCAATGAAATGATTTCTTCTTTGGTAACCAGGGAAGAAAGTTTCATTGAAAATGATCCTATCTCCTTCGAAATTCAAACTTGGAGTGATGATAACTAATCTCTCGAGATTGAATTTATTTTCTTCCCTTTTTCATTCTCCCTTATCTAACCGTTACAAGTATCCTATGAGTCAGTTCAAAACTTTCAAATGTTTAATCCTTTTATTGATGAGGACAACTTACTTAACTTGCCTTCCAAAAAGGCAATTTTTGCATCGTTGTGCGCCACCTCCCATTCTAATTGCAAAGTATTTGGGAGGAAATTCAGTTTTTATTGGATCCCATGTGTACTTGTCACCCATTTTATCCAAATCCCCCATAAAATTTTAATTGGTGATGGTTTCTTTCTTTCACCTTGCACATACTTTCCATTCTTCAAACATAATTCTTATTTTCCGAATAGTATGTGATTCGTGCTAAATATTGCATTTTATTCACTTTATTTTTTCACAATAAAGTAGTCTAATGCTCATTAAACTCACGCTTTATACTCATTTACTGTATAACCTCAATTATTCATCGCTAATCGCTTGCAAAAGGTTTATTTGAGTATTTGCAGGGGTTTTTATGCTAAGGACGAATACTGGATGCATTTCGGATGAAGAACGGACATAAATGCACCTTCAGGGGCAAAATGGTAATTTCAGATGACTCATTTCAGACTTGAACCAAACATGTAAATTTGAATGCCTTGAATCAAGTGATGTCTGGGTTTAAGCGGCGTATCAATCGGAGTTGAAACGAAGAAGTTATGGCGGTGCAAAGTTCGAATTCAAAAAAAGTCAAAGTCAATGCCCCGAGTCAATACCCATGACCTGAACATCATGAAAATATTATCGGCCTCGGAAGGAGGGTCATGTGGGATTTTGCAGATTGTCAATTGGAGTCTGTATGCACAAGTTACGATTTTTGGAAGAATAAAATGTAAATATTTAATTTAGGATTTTATTAGTGCTTATATATCTTTTGTGCACTTTCTGTAATCTAGTCCCATGTGGGCTCAGCTGGTTAAAAGCGGTTTTCCTAACCAACAGGTCACGAGTTCGAGCCTGGGCAAAGGCAATTTTTTCTTAATTTCCACGTGTCTCCATATGGGAGCGCCACGTGTCCGACCCAGAACCAACCTGACCCAGAACCAACCAGATTTGACCCGCCCGTGATCCAATCCGACCCGCACGGACCCGCCACTTCCCCTCTCCCACCTTCCAACCCTAAAGTTTTTTTCTTTTTCACTTTCCACCCTATATTCTTATTTCTTTAATAACTTTCTCATTTTAAATCCTTTTCCCCCCATTATTTTTTCTAAATTTTTCTAAAAAGAAACCCTATCAGATTTTTCTCAATTTTCTGGGCTCGCCATGTGTCGCCATATGGGAGCGCCACGTGGCTGACCCAGAACCAACCTAACCCAGAACCACCCAGATTTGACCCGCCCGCGATCCGATCCGACCCGCGTGGACCTGCCACTTCCCCTCTCCCACTTTCCATCCCTAAAGTTTTTCCTTTTTCACTTTCCATCCTATATTCTTATTTCTTTAATAACTTTCTCATTTTAAATCCTTTTCTCCCCATTCTTTTTTCTAAAAATTTAAAAAGAGTATTAATCCTATTTTATTCGCATTTTATCTATGTAATCATTTATGCTACATGCGCCGAAGCGTTGAAGATAATTTCTAACTTTTGGTTTACTCCTTTTAACGTAGTTTACATGCTTGTCTAAATTAATCATAGTATAATTCTTTCAACTCCCTCATCATCTTTTACACTTTTTTTAGAAGTAATAAATTAATTAAAGTTTTTGAACATCATTCCCGGTGGATTCGATACCCGAACTCGCCGCTATACATATAAATCATGTGTAGTTAAAGTTTAGGTTTTTTGCATTGGGTCGAAAATCGTTTACAACGACAGGCGCTTCACACAGGCTCAGTTTTCGCCTAATCGAAATGGCGCCGTTGCCGGGGAGTGTTTTGTTCTAAAATTTGATTTATTTATTTCTTTGTACATATTTTTTTTACTATTTGTATCGGTCATGTACAACTAAGCTTAAAGGATTATCAACCGCTCGACCATTCATAACTTTTTGGAAATTTCATCTACGAATCACTCGAGGTAATTATGTCTTATCCTATTCTAATGGTTTTATGGGTGCACAGTTTTGTCATAAAAATAATTTTCAAATTCCCCCCAAACCTATGTCTTTTGGCGAATACTTGCAAAATGAAAAAAAATGAAAATTGCCAAATAACTTTAGGTGAGTATTTAAATAGGCATGAAAATGGTTTGGGGACATATGAAAATTATTCTAATGAAAAAATTGCTCAAAATTGTTATGATAATAATATTAATAACTATTGTGATAATATTTCTATGAACTATTATAACAATAATTCTTACAATTGTTATCCTAATAATTTTGAAAATAGTTACGATAATACTTCTCCAAATTTTCTTTTTGGTGAAGTTTCTCTACCGCCAAATTCCTATAGTGCGTATTTGCAAAATAAAAAAAATGAAGAATTTGATAATTATTATCGTGAAGAAAATTATTATTGGGAAAAAGAATTAGATGTTTTATTTGAGTCCAATAATAATTTTCCTCTTAATAACTTAGAAGACGAAGAATGTTTTGAACTAAATGAGAAATCTAAAAATTTTAAAGAAATTTCTACTTTAGAACAAACCATTTCTCATCTCACCCAATTGATAATGAAAAATGAAAATGTAAAGGGTAAAATTCAACCCATGCTTATTAATAATGAATATATTGATGTTGAATTTTTATCTTCACCATTTTCATTTACCATTATCGAACCATTACAAGTACCGCAAGAATCGGATGAAAGTCTTGATAACTTTGACCTGATTCTTGTCAACGAATGCTTGTTCGAATTGATATCCATGATGGGATTTTCACTTGATCGTGCCCCACCTCCCATTCCAATCGAAAAATATTTTGAATTTTTTTTTTATTTCCTTGGAATCGAGTTGTACTTGTCCCCCGTAAAATACAAACCACCCATCATGCAAAAATATATTTATTCAAAAAATTGTGATGGTTCATTTTTTCATCCCAACTCATGCCCCCCGTTGCATAAACGGAACTCTTATTTTTCGGGAGGCATGAAAAATTATGGGAGTCCACCATTAATCCCACATAGTCAACACGTTTTCTGGTTGGACCCCCAAAAATTTCGTCTTCAAGTTTATGGTAAATTAGAAGACAATATTTATTTTTGTATATATCTTATTAAAAAAATAAAAAAAAATGTTTTTGTTTATTTTCTATTACTAATTTTTTTTTTGCAGGATAATTGAACTTGATATCTGAGGACTGCCCCATAACATCTCTTTATAGCTTGAATTTAATATTATTATTAATTTACATTGAGGACAATGTAACATTTTAGTTAGGGGGTGTCATGAGGTGTTACACACATCATGTTCTCTTTTTTCCTTTATCATAAAAATTATAAAATTCTTTAAGTGATTATTGGCGGAAGTTTCTCGGTGAAACCAATTCTAATCATTTATTAAAAAATTAAAAATTTAAAAAATATTTTCTTTCTTTTTAGGCCTTTTGCCTAACTTTTGACTGTTTTCTTATATTTTACTCTCTAAAATTTACCTCATTCTTTTAAACCAGAAGCATTAAACTTATCTAAGTATGAACCTGTCTAAATAGCTCATTAGTTTATTTACCATTGCTATTATGCTTTAATAATTCATACGATTCATTTATTGACAACCTCATTTGCATCACGAATTATACTTGCGTAGTTGTTAAAAGCTAAATTGACTTGGTAAAAATAAAAGATGCATAGATAAACCCACCTTGTGAGCTTCATGTTCTCTTTCGTATTCTGAGTGATGTAAACACTTATTCATTATTCTTTTGAAATTGTTTTAAAGTCGTTGGTAATCTCAATTTTCTTGTTTTGACTGTAGACTAAAGAATGGTGATATCATCTTTTTTTCGAAATAACAAAATTCAAAAATTATGTTTTAACTCCACTTTTGATCAAAGGCAATTCATTTCATTATCTCATTCCTTTCACTAACACCTTGAAAATTGATTAAAAAAGAAATGCAAAGGAAGTAGGGACTGAACACAAACAAAAGAAGAGAAGAAAATAGAGAAAAGAAAAGAAAATAGAGAAAAAAAAAGAGAATAGAGAAAAGAAAAAAAAAAGAAGAGAAGAAAATAGAGAAAAGAAAAAAAAGAGAAAAGAAAAGAAAAATAATTTACTCTTCAAAAGTTCACCCTTTCTTCAAATATACAAAATCATTTTAAGCTGTTGATCATTTTCATCCATGTTCACATTTTCCAACCTGAAAAGTCCTTAAATGGTCCCAGGGTTAACATATTTTTTTTAAACATTGAAAAGATTACATTTTCACGTTCTTTAGAAAATAGTATCCTTTCATGAGATTACATTTTACTGTTTTATATATAAACGTCTTTCATCATTGACATGTAAAAAGTTTTGTTTTCAATTACATTTAATCTTTACGCCTGCATGTCCCGAGTGACTTACCCATATTTAGAGTGTTTTCATTTGTTGAGCGTAATCACCGGCGAGAATTGAATTAGTATGCGCCATTATAAGCATCGAGTCAATATAAGCTAAAAATGAGATCGCTTGTAAATTTTGTGACGCGCACACACACACTCGTCAATTCATAGTTATCTAAAGATTTACTTTAACATAATCGTTATAGAAAATATATTAATGGAGAAATCTGCTAGTCATTGCTATTTACTTGTTAAAACTCAAGATTATATTTAAACGTTTTGCTTAGAAAAATGGGTAACTTTTTGAAGTAAAATCTGATGTTTGTGAGTATCATCACTGTAAACTCTCACGAGACAAAACTCATCCACTAGGGTAACCTAGGAGTTTAACGGCTTGTTGCATAAGCTAAATGCAACCATGCATCCCACGGAAGTGGATCTCTATCTTTTTTATACTTATTTTTGAATAAATTGCAAAATTCAGCATGAAACAAATCTTTTACTATAATGCTAAGGACTAGCAACACGTTAGTTAGGGGGTGTGATTCGTGCTAAATATTACATTTTATTCCCTTTATTTTTGCACAATAAAGTAGTCTAACGCTCGTTAAACTCACGCTTTATACTCATTTACTGTATAACCTCAATTATTCATCGTTAATCGCTTACGAAAGGTTTATTTGAGTATTTGCAGGGTTTTTGATACAGGGGAAAAATGGTAATTTCAGATGACTCATTTCGAACTTGGACCAAACATGTAAATTTGAATGCCTTGAATCAAGAGATGCCTGGGTTCAAACGACGTATCAATCGGAGTTGAAATGAAGAAGTTATGGCCGTGCAAAGTTCGGATTCAAAAAAGTCAAAGTCAACGCCTGGGTCAATTCCCGAAGTCATCACCCATGACCCAAACATCATGAAAATATTATCGGCCTTGGAAGGAGGGTCATGGGGGTTTTTGCGGATTGTCAATCGGAGTCCATATGCACAAGTTACGATTTTTGGAAGAATAAAATGTAAATATTTAATTTAGGATTTTATTAGTGCTTATATATCTTTTGTGCACTTTTTATATTCTAGTCCCATGTGGGCTCAGCTGGTTAACAACGGTTTTGCTAGCCAACAGGTCACGAGTTCGAGCCTGGGCAAAGGCAGATCTTTCTCAATTTTCTGGCTCGCCACGTGTCTCCATATGGGAGCGCCACGTGGCCGACCCAGAACCACCCAGATTGGACCCGCACGTGATCCGATCCGACCCGCACGGACCTTCCACTTCCCCTCTCCCACTTTCCATCCCTAAAGTTTTTCCTTTTTCACTTTCCACCCTTATATTCTTATTTCTTTAATAACTTTCTCATTTTAAATCCTTTTCTCCCCATTCTTTTTTCTAAATTTTTCTAAAGAGAAACACTATCATATTTTGCAGCCCATGCCAACTTTCATTAGCCCCTCACTCCTTATTAAACAAATCAAGCCCATGTTATTATTTATTTTTGAAAATAAAATATGTAAAATACGAAAAATACACCAAAGCCCTTATTCCCCCTATTTAAAGCCCCTCACCCACACAAAAAAGACACACCTCGATACACCATTACTCTCATTATTTTAGTTTAGTTTCATCATTAGGAGTAGTGTAATTTAGTTTTTTTCTTCTTTTTTTGTAATTTCTTTCTCGAATTAATGCAAGTTTCTTCTCTAAGTTTCCTCCATTTCTTCACGTATTCTAATGCAATTTTTCACATGCTCTCATATTTATTTCTCATGCTTTAAAATCAGCATACTTATTCTCTTAGTTAAATTCTTCTCATACACACAAAGCACGGCTAATTAGTTTTATTTATTTTTTCTTAAATAATAAAAGTTGTAGTTTTTGGACCCTTTTCAGACGTTTAGTTGCTTCGCTATGATATGATTGTTTAAGACCGGATCTTATCGAATTAATTAGTACCGAGAATATACCGAGGGACTTTAATGGTGTATATCAAGTATACACCGTATTTAATACCAAAAGTGCGGTTTCGGGACTATCTTTGACACCGAACTCTTAGCGGACTTTTATAACATTCGGGAAGTGACATTCCGGACTTAATAATTATTTAAAAGGAGTATTAATCCTATTTGATTCGCATTTTATCTATGTAATCATTTATGCTACATGCGCCGAAGCGTCGAAGATAATTTCTAACTTTTGGCTTACTCCTTTTAACGTAGTTTACATACTTGTCTAGATTAATCAGTATAATTCTTTCAACTCTCTCATCATCTTTTACACTTTGTTTAGAAGCAATAAATTAATTAAATTTTTTAAACATCCTTCCATGTGGATTCGATACCCGAACTCATCGCTATACATATAAATCATGTGTAGTTAAAGTTTAGGTTTTTTGCATTGGGTCGAAAATCGTTTACAACGACAGGCGCTTCACAGGCGCTCGGTTTTCGCCTAATCAGTATGCATGCAAAGGAGGGAACACCGTTTATCCCATAAATTCAAATAGTATTTTGGGTGGACCCTAAAAAATTTATACTTTTAGTGTATAGTTATTTTGAAGTTAAAATTGTAGGTTGTACATATTAGGTAATTTCTTAGTTTTTAATTATATTCTAGTCTAATTAGTTAAAGTTTTAGTTCCTCTTTTTTGTTATGCTTGGTTCTAACTTATTTTGTAGAATCATTGGACTTTTACATTCTGGAGATCGCTCAATTTTGGGTAATATCACTCTTTTCCTCTCTTTAACTTGGTTCTTGGTTCACATTGAGGAAGAACATATAATCAATAAATGGAACACAACAAAGAATGGATAGTGTGGAGGCAATTATTATGCAACACAAATAAATACGAGAGAAGAAATTATCAAGGAAGAACAAGGAATATAAGATGCTAATCACACAACAAAGGATGTACGTGGTTCAGCAAGGATGTGCCTACGTCCACGGTGGTGCAGTCGATATTATTTATATATACTCCGGAGAGTAATTACAGAGAATACAACTTGTCCTTTTGCCCCGGACCTAGGGTTTAATATATACATGTACATGTAGGTAAGTGGAGGTGATGGGTTTCTCCACATTTTCCATCTCCCGTATAACTTCCAATTGTGGAAACGTTGGGGAGACCAGATCAATATAAGAGATGAGGGGCCCGAACTTTGGGCCGCCAGGACTGGGCTACTCATTCGGGCCCATGGTTCTAAATTTCGGGTACCCATAATTGCCCCTCAATTTCTTGGGCCATGTTTATGGGTTCAATGGATTTAAATGATCAACCATTATGGCTGATTTGCGATTCTTCGAAAACTGTGAAGTTGATTTGGCAGCACCCGCTTCGCTTATTGTGCGCTATGATTAGAATGTGAAGGCTTATTGGGATAGCCACTTTTTCTCCCGCCGCTTCGGCCTTTCCAGTACTCTTCTATCTTCTGAGAACATTAGCGCCTCGTACCTTCTTCTCTCAATTTCCATTTCCATTGTTTCTTAGTTGTCTGAGCTCGCGCTTCTTCATCACTTGAACCGATTGTCTAAGCTTGTGCTCCTTCATCATTTGAGCCGATCTTCTATTTTTAATTTTTTGTGCCCTTTCCTTGTACTTTCTCTTTGGTTTGTAGCTTTTCTTGGGTCTTCTAATGGCGAAGATTGGGAATAGGTCAATCTCTGAATTTAGGAAGTTTTACAACATTCCTGAGTGGGTAGATATTGAGTGTTGTGCCTCCCCTCCTAGGAATGTTAGGGATATAGATGATTCTCACTGGATCCATGTTCTGTTACTTTCCCAGGGGGGACTCACTTTCCCTCCCGATGATTTGTTCCTGCATTCCTTTGGCTATTTCAATATTGTTCCTGCACAATGCTCGCCCAATGTGTGGAAAATAGTAAATGGCGTCCATAGGATAAATCAATTGTATGGTACTAGGTTAGGACTTGTCGAGGTCTGTTTTTGTTACTCCTTTTCTCAAACTAGTTCAGGTGTCTTATACCTCAAAGCTAGGAGCCCTGATAGGGTATTGGTAGTAAATCTACTGTGGCACCCCGACTAATTAAATATAGGGTAGCTACTCCTTTATTAAATTAATACAAAATGCCAAGTTGGTTCAGTTAATAGCATCACTGTCGAAAACATTTTAATGATTACTAACCACCTATTATTTAAAAAGTAAGATGTCAAATTTTAAATTAAATTTGATTACCATGCGATAAATGAAATGTAAAAGAATAACATCACCATACACCGTAAAGTCTCAATAAATTAACCAACAAATAGTAATAAGTCCGGAGGAAAACTCCTCACAACAATCCCACAAACTGAAATAAATAAAACAGTGTATCCTGAATTAATTACATGCCAAAAATCTGAATAACTGAATTATGAAATGTCTATAATAGAAATGGGCGACATGCCCTACCAATGATGAAACTGAATATGGAGTCAAGACTAGAAAATGAGGCGTCTAATATCAAGGCCCTGTAACTTTCACAACAGCTAGAGCTCGTCACCTGAATGGAAATCCTATGCATGGTGTCCTTGTGGCTGGGCACCTAAAAAGTTTTTACAAAACAAAAATAGATTTGGAGGAAAATGGGTCAGAGCCCGATGTGAAAACAGTTTAAAAGTTTAGCAAGTGATTTAAATTACAAATTAACATCACATATTATAAACACGTTAATTGCGTACTCTCACATGAGTTTCTTACCTCTCAACAACTGTGCACGCCTAACGTATGCCTTTAACCCATCCTAGATATGCCACCATCTAACTAGTTTGTACCACTCCTGCCTTTGCATTCTAATATAGAGTATCTACACGTAACCCCCAAATAACCCATATTATTAAGCCATGTTCACATTCATTAAATCACTTATCTCAAGTGTTAATTAATTTCTCATTCTTAACCCATACAAATATCTTAGTTATTCACATCCATTAAGTAACAATGAACTAGTCACAAGTACATAAGTATATCACTCTAATACATAGATACATATATGGCACCCCTAGGCTAAGCTGCGGTGCACGCATACTCTGCTATCGAATCCATGTACATCACGTACGTAAAAATCACGTGTTCCGAATCACTCAGGAACCGTTGAAATACAAATCACACATATTGGAGGCGAACATAGTTCACATACCCACGGGTCACGCACATACCTACGCTCCCATGGTTAGCTGGCTTATCAACTCACAAATAAGTCATTCCAAGTACTATGTCCTTAAGGTACCAGTCTATATCCAGGCACACAAGGATTAGATGGCCCTAAGCGAGCGTCAACCTCCTGTGATAGCATGTATGGTAGGTATGTCATACACATGAGAAATCCATACACTAGGCATTCGAACAACCTAAGTAATCATATATCAATATAGATGTTCACACATTTCATCTAGTTAGTCTCGTACGTGGCAAATTTACTCCGAGTATTACATATAATATATATTCCGTTTGATAACTCTCTCGTCGTATCAGTTTGGGTACTTAAACCTAACTCAAAAGGTTACTAGATTTCTTATAAATTTCAAATGTTATCTCAGTACTTAAAGTCCCTCCGTTACTGCCCTTATCTTACATCATCCTCAATTCTCAATGTAGTTCCAATTCGAACATTTTCTAACCGTACATCACACGGTAGACCCTCGTACGTAATATCAATCAATCCCATAAGCTATAGCATTCTCCGATAATAACTAAGGCCCTACTGACTTTAATTAAGTACCAAAATATCATATTAATCTCCCTAATAACCAACATCGACTTTGGAATAATCATTAACCTTAAAGAGAAACAATTGCCAAAAATCAGCATAGGTAGATCGATCGATGAAAAGGGGTCGATCGATCGATGGGTTCGATCGATCGACATTCTGGAGTCAATCGATCGATCAAACAGGTACCAACCCAGAAATTCTTAATAGTTACGGGTTATCAACTTTTTACACCTCTAAATCTTCATTCTAATGCCCAAAACTCACAAATCAATATTCCAATCATCCTACTAACATGTTTACATCATTCCCCATGTTTTAGATTTATCAAATCAACCTATAACATCCATTACCTACATCAAAATACCCAATTATCATATAAAAACCTAGTTTTCCTATTTCTTCAAGAACATTACATAATTCAATCCAAATTTCATAATTCTCCACCCATAAATCATAAATTCGTGGTTATTATCATCTCCAACATTTACTACATGCAAGTCCTATCCCGATTTTGATTTTTAAACCTTTCAAATCCATTAAATTTCCATTTTTCATGATAAATCTTCAAATCTATAAAAACATGTAAAATATATGCTTTGAATCTTTGCAAGATCAACCACTTGCCTGTAAATCTGATGTTCTAATCCGTTGTTGTTGTTGTTCAAGGGTTGTTCCTCTCTTCTTTCCGGTCACAATTCCGTCCAAATTGGTCGTGGTGGGTGGTGGTTTTGGGTGTCGGTACTCTTTGTAACCTCTCCTCTAACTCATGTAACTCCCCTCTATGTTTTTGGCTGATCATGGCCCTAATGGCCTAACCAAAAATAAATAAATCAACACTAAAAATCGTGGGTCTTAATTCCTTAATTTTTAAAATTACCAAAATACCCTTCCGGGTTGCCGGTTTGGCCTAAAAATGCCCCGGGACCCAAACTAAACCCCCGGCTAGTGTTTTCTGACTATTTCGACCCTTCCGGACACGTTGGCGCACTCAAAATGACCATACAATTGATAAAAATAAAATTCACTTTTTAATTTAAATAAATACATTTTTGACGCGACTGTCACGCGCGTCCCAACAAAATTCCAAATTGCCGTATTTCTATCTCACGACAATTTCAATATTTTCAATATTCATATCACAACATATGTATACACATCATAATAAAATACTAACTCCCATCTCGTTAGTATTTTATCCGGATTAATTCTCAATTAATTCCCATTTAATTTAATTAATCCCATAAATAAATATCCATAAAAGTACGGGGTATTACATACTTCCCCCCTAATAACAGAATTTCGTCCCGAAATTTGGATAAGTAAGGCACACCTGGAAAAATTAGGTATCCTCCAGTATTCAAACAATTTTAAAGAAAAGCCCAAATCACTAAAACCCTCGCTTCACAATAAGTTTGTTTAACATACTTGATACCTTATCAGAATAATCTTCGATAAATGCACCTCACGTTGTGCTCTTATTAAACAACATTTGAATAAAAATACCTTATACATCATTGGCCGTATTATCTCAATATTATAATGAGTCCACACCTCACTATGCATTAACTCCCGCGTTTATCAAAACGTGAAACACCCATTCTGGAAAAATCAATAACACATCTGACTACTCTTGCCCACTCTTTGAATCTCTATTCCCGACGTTGTGACCTTTACATAAGGAAAAACTACTACATCCGAGTGGTGTTACACAAAACAATTGTAAGCACCTCGTTCACTATAAAATAGATATGGGTTCTTTCCCCCAGCCCTACTATTAGGTAATATCTTCTCCCCATTACTACAATATACTTCACTTACTTATTATTCCCGATTTGGGAAACGAAAAGATTGCAACGAGTCCCAAAATTCTTTCATACAATCCACCAGTCGTCACTCACCTTGTGCCTACACCTCGGGCTATAGGTGATACAACCCTCAGAATGAAGCGTTAATTTCACTACATCTTGCTACGCCACGTTGAATGTGGATTTCGGGGATCTCATCCCAGTTCTAAATAATACCACGTTCTACCACGTTCCGGTGTGATCACTATTTGATAGTGTAACTCCTCCAAGTATATATAACAATTTCTCTCCTTCTAGACAACATGTCCCACATAATCGAAGGAACTCATTACTTATCAATAAGTTGGCTACCTCTCAAGAAAATTCTCCAACTTGACCCTCCCATTCTTGGAATCGTCGTCTTGATACAAAATTATTTGGTTGATCATCTCACCCCAACTGTTCTACTACTTACTATACCTCTTTCAATGTCGATATTCACATAAAATTTTCCTCGTTAAATGATACTTAATGATCTTATTCTCCCGACGGATACCAAAAGTTTGGACCTTTACACTTTTCACCACTTTGTGCATATCTGGACTATATACCTGATTGACATCCTCATTCTATTTACTCTTGAGTCACCCTCAACACTCGATTGATCGGAACTCTACTCCAAATTTCTCATAATAATTTATTCGCCTTCTCAAGAGATATCCCTTTATTAAATGGCTTTCTACTGCCTTTTCTCCAAGTTTGAGCGTGCTACACTGACTACACATGATATTCACTTACACCTTTTCTTATGACGTTTAATCTCCTAAGTAATAATCTCACCCGTCCATGTTCCCTCTTCCTTTAATTTACACTTTAGCAAATCAAGATGTCTACGCCCCTTATAACTCAACCATACGGTTTTTAAACATTACATACTCTTCATACAAATCCCAAACTCTTTATTGTCACTGTAAATATAACGGTGCTATACCACTTGGGCGTTCTCACTCGCTTCTGAATTAGAAATCCTAAATCCTCCTTATCCTCAATGCGTCCTCCAACACGCTGTGACAAAACCAACATTATTAGTACTTATATCGTAATTTACTAACAACTGGCTCTAACTACCTTACATCATAATTTACTCCTTGTAACTTCCCGTTATAACTACGTACTCCCATAACGATAGAGGTATCCAAATCATGAACGAAGGGCCACACATTTCCTTACTACCAACCTTACGCTAGGTTTCATGCGTGGGGTGTCTCGCAAAGCGAAATCCAAACAAGGAACCCCCCGATACACTACTACCTAACATTGTTGGTCATCGGAATCCGTTAAGCCCTCTCCATAATATGTACCCCTACACTCTCGTCTTTTAACACAAAGTTTCATCTCAGTTCGAAATTATACATAAACAAAGAACTCCTTCTGAAAGACACATTTCTCTTTAAAGTGATGGAAATCACATTTCGTATACCACATGCGAGATATTTGAGACCTTCAAATTACCGTCCCCAGACACATAACTATGAGTATAAACTTCCAAATCTCTAACAGGTGATAAAATAATGCACTCTTTTTGTTACGACCTCTCATCGTTAATTATAAAAACCAACTAACTCTTTGTTGACTAGTAAATCAATTACATACAACTCATAATAATGAAATACCTACGCATACTGGGATTAAATATCCGAGACCATTATACCTTGAAATCACAACATATATATATATATATATATATATATATATATATATATTCATATATGCACGAGAGTACAATTGCGAGCCCGACCCTCTAACAGATGGGGCCTCGCCAGAACAAAACTTGCTACCCCAAGGTGGCAATCCCAATAAACTTGCAATACCAGCACACTATCGGTATAATCATATATATAAAACCATAAATAATATCATATCATACTCGTATAATACAGAACTAAAACGAGTAATTTCAATAAAGTATAAACCGCTATCAATATACCCATTCATCCTCCGCATATGACAATAAAAGTAACCCCCCACACTATCAGGGAAAAAGTTCTTATATATAATAAACTTACTGATATACTCACTAAACTCGACTCTCAAATGAAAATAATATTGTAACAAATGTAGTAACTCATTCATGCCACAAATAACATGCATCCTCATCTGAGGATATAACTCATACTTCTATCCTAATAATCGTCCTGGCTGCTCTAATAGTTTTTGGTCTTAACACCTGTCCGTACCACACCAAATATTTCAATAAGTGTCGCCCTTGACGGGCATAATACCTTTATCCCTACACTTGCAACGGGAAACATTTATAATGTACGAGTTTTCACTCCCACAAAATACCTCTACACACACTCCACTTATTTCCAGTCACCCTGACTATGTTAAAGTGGTCCTTTCCACGGACGTTGGTGGTCTCAGCTCTGAAGACTATCTCCATCGTTCCCTTAGCTTGATGTACCTAAGGAACACACTACTAGTTTTCCACCTCTCTTGCTGAAATTACCATCGCTCGGTAGTAATTTCGCTATCGAATTATTTTAACGGTTTCTCTATTGGGCCTTCCCATTGTGGTGTTCCTCCAACACCAGTTTTCCCCAGTCTTACTTTATATAAAGTTCTTGATTCTTGTATATCCCCACCCGTGGTTGTTTACCTCCAAATTAACACTGCGACTATACCATTTGCTTTAACCGTCCAAGCAGAATTCTGCCAGAAGGACTAGCAATTCTTCTATGTAAATTTTCCCTTTAATATCCCCTTCTCCGTCTCACCTACTTCACCCGGTGTAGGGTTCACTAAATAATTTTATTTCTTCTCAAAAAGTGACCTCTGTCCGGACCTCTCGTGTGAGTTCATAACGACATTTGGTTTTCATCCTAAACATTTGATCAAGGAACTTATGGTCAAACCATTCGTGTACACCTTCTCTCGACGCCACATTCCACTTATAAGTTTGGTGATTGTTTCTCCCCATTAAAACTCCGCTCTCACGAGACAAGAAAAATTTTCCTCAAATTTTCACTCTCGATTGGCCATACTCCGACACAAGTCCAAGACTTTGGATACATTGCGTTCGTTTGTCTAGCACATGCCGTCTTCGCCTTTCGAGTATTGATACTGCTGGTTCTCTTCAATGTTACACCTAACTCTTTCTCTCCCATTCCAAACTTGTTGGATGTGTCTAATTTGACCCCATTCCTACTATAGCCGTACCCGGAAGTCTCAAGTCGCGCCTTAGCCTTCTATATCATCCAGAACTTCCGTGCCATAATATCGGTGACTTCAACCACGGTCGTCCTTCTTTAAATAAATCAATTAACCTCAATATATGTTTGCCTCATGCTGTTCACCCAACTGTCTTCGCCTGACGTACTACATTGTTCAGCACACGAATACACCCGATCGCAAATAAGATTCACTACCATATATATATCAAAGCAGGAGAACGAAATTTCACCAAAAATATCAACAATCCTAAACATAGGGCTCTACATCAAAGAAAGCTCAGCGGAAACATAACAAGCCGTACAGATCCTAAAGTACACTAGAACCTCGCTCTGATACCACCTGTGGCACCCCGACTAATTAAATACCGGGTAGCTACTCCTTTCTTAAATTAATACAAAATGCCAAGTTGGTTCAGTTAATAGCATCACTGTCAAAAACATTTTAATGATTACTAACCACCTAGTATTTAAAAAGTAAGATGTCAAATTTTAAATTAAATCTGATTATCATGCGATAAATGAAATGTAAAAGAATAACATCACCATACACCATAAAGTCTCAATAAAGTAACCAACAAATAGTAATAAGTCCGGAGGAAAACTCCTCACAACAATCCCACAAACTGAAATAAATAAAACAGTGTATCCTGAATTAATTACATGCCAAAAATCTGAATAACTGAATTATGAAATGTCTCTAATAGAAATGGGCGACATGCCCTACCAATGATGAAACTGAATATGGAGTCAAGACTAGAAAACGAGGCGTCTAATATCAAGGCCCTGTAACTTTCACAACAGCTACAGCATGTCACCTGAATGGAAATCCTATGCATGGTGTCCTTGTGGCTGTGCACCTAAAAAGTTTTTACAAAACAAAAATAGATTTGGAGGAAAATGGTCAGAGCCCGATGTGAAAATAGTTTAAAAGTTTAGCAATTGATTTAAATTACAAATTAACATCACATATTATAAACACGTTAATTGCGTACTGTCACATGAGTTTCTTACCTCTCAACTACTGTGCACGCCTAACGTATGCCTTTAACCCATCTTAGATATGCCACTATCTAACTAGTTTGTACCACTCCTGCCTTTGCATTCTAATATAGAGTATCTACACGTAACCCCCAAATAAACCATATTATTAAGCCATGTTCACATTCATTAAATCACTTATCTCAAGTGTCAATTAATTTCTCATTCTTAACCCATACAAATATCTTAGTTATTCACATCTATTAAGTAACAATGAACTAGTCACAAGTACATAAGTATATCACTCTAATACATAGATACATATATGGCACCCCTAGGCTAAGCTGCGGTGCATGCATACTCTGCTATCGAATCCATGTACATCACGTACGTAAAAATCACGTGTTCCGAATCACTCAGGAATCGTTGAAATACAAATCACACATATTGGAGGAGAACATAGTTCACATACCCACGGGTCACGCACATACCTACGCTCCCATGGTCAGCTGGCTTATCAACTCACAAATAAGTCATTCCAAGTACTATGTCCGTAAGGTACCAGTCTATATTCGGGCACACAAGGATTAGATGGCCCTAAGAGAACGTAAACCTCCCGTGATAGCAAGTATGGTAGGTATGTCATACACATGAGAAATCCATACATTAGGCATTCGCACAACCTAAGTAATCATATATCAATATAGATGTTCACACATTTCATCTAGTTAGTCTCGTACGTGGCAAATTTACTCTGAGTATTACATATAATATATATTCCGTTTGATAACTCTCTCCTCGTATCAGTTTGGGTACTTAAACCTAACTCAAAAGGTTACTAGATTTCTTATAAATTTCAAATGTTATCTCAGTACTTAGAGTCCCTCCGTTACTGCCCTTATCTTACATCATCCTCAATTCTCAATGTAGTTCCAATTCGAACATTTTCTAACCGTACCTCACTCGGTAGACCCTCGTACGTAATATCAATCAACCCCATAAGTTATAGCATTCTCCGATAATAACTAAGGCCCTACTGACTTTAATTAAGTCCCAAAATATCATATTAATCTCCCTAATAACCAACATCGGCTTTGGATTAATCATTAACCTTAAAGAGAAAAAATTGCCAAAAATTAGCTTAGGTCGATCGATCGATGAAAAGGGGTCGATCGATCGATGGGTTTCGATCGACATTCTCGAGTCGATCGATCGATCAAACAAGTACCAACCCAGAAATTCTTAACAGTTACGGGTTATCAACTTTTTACACCTCTAAATCTTCATTCTAACGTCCAAAACTCACAAATCAATATTCCAATCATCCTACTAACCTGTTTACATCATTCCCAACGTTTTAGATTTATCAAATCAACCTATAACATCCATTACCTACATCAAAATACCCAATTATCATATAAAAACCCAGTTTTCCTATTTCTTCAAGAACATTACATAATTAAATCCAAATTTCATAATTCTCCACCCATAAATCATAAATTCGTGGTTATTATCATCTCCAACATTTACTACATGCAAGTCTTATCCCGATTTTGATTTTTAAACCTTTCAAATCCATTAAATTTCCATTTTTCATGATAAATCTTCAAATCTATAAAAACATGTAAAATATATGCTTTGAATCTTTGCAAGATAAACCACTTGCCTGTAAATCTGATGTTCTGATCCGTTGTTGTTGTTGTTCAAGGGTTGTTCCTCTCTTCTTTCCGGTCACAATTCCGTCCAAATTGGTCGTGGTGGGTGATGGTTTTGGGTTTGGGGACTCTTTGTAACCTCTCCTCTAACTCACGTAACTCCCCTCTATGTTTTTGGCTGATCATGGCCCTAATGTCCTAACCAAAAATAAATAAATCAACACTAAAAATCGTGTGTCTTAATTCCGTAATTTTTAAAATTACCAAAATACCCTTCCGGGTTGTCGGTTTGGCCTAAAAATGCCCCGGGACCCAAACTAAACCCCCGACTAGTGTTTTCTGACTATTTCGACCCTTCCAGACACGTTGGCGCACTCAAAATGACCATACGATTGATAAAAATAAAATTCACTTTTTAATTTAAATAATTACATTTCTGACGCGACTGTCACGCGCGTCCCAACAAAATTTCCAAATTGCCGTATTTCTATCTCACGACAATTTCAATATTTTGAATATTCATATAACAACATATGTATACACATCATAATCAAATACCAACTCACATCTCGTTAGTATTTTATCCGGATTAATTCTCAATTAATTCCCATTTAATTTAATTAATCCCATAAATAAATATCCATAAAAGTACGAGGTATTACATCTACCTGATTTCCATAGGGACTACTGGCAAGAAGGTTTCCTTGCTAGGAAATGGCAGTTCCCTCCCCAATTTGAAGGGTCGAGGTCTAAGAGGTTCTCTGTTCCTTTTCACGGGGAGGAATATGTAGGTAGACATTGTACTGTTGTTTCAACTTTTGCTGATTTGTGACCTTTCTAACTCTTCTTTGCTTTTTCTTGTGCAGCGAAGTCAAAGAACTTGGAACCTTCACTCAACGAGGTCCGTCTTTCAGAATTGTTAAAGGCTTGGAAAATTAGGGAGCCCTTAGGTGACGACGAGCACCCCAGATCTGCCGCCTTCCTGCTCGAGTATAAGAACGTTGGCTCCAGCTTCATAGCGAGGCCTGTGGATAGTATACCAAAGTTTGATTCCTTCAAAGATACTGCTGCAGAGCCTATCCAGTTGGACGAGGAGGAGAGCAGCTCTGAGAGTGACTTTGCAGGAGCCGTGAGCAATTTGGGTGGAGAGAGCTTTGATAGTAGCAGTTCCTTTGACCGTGAGGAGGTTTCTGAAGCTCGGAGATCATTGAGCACTTCTAGTAGTTCAAGTGAAGACATGGTTCCTCTGAGGAAGAACTTGATTAGGGATGATGATGATGAGGACCACGTGCTCCTTACACAGAGGTCGAAGAAACAAAAATCCACTTCTGGGGCCGTGGATACTGGTTCCCGGTCCTCCGCTCAGGAGGAGGAAGGACGAGGAGCTGGTGAGAGAGGAAAAAGGAAGAATAGAGGAAGAAGTTGGAAGAGAAGAGGAGAGAGGAGGAGAGGAAGAAGAAGGAGAGCAAGAAGGAGGAAGAGAAGAGAAGGGCTGAGGCGAGGACGAAGGCTGGGAAGGCCTTAGTCCCAGTATCTGCTCTTCCTGAAGGGGCCTCCATGGAAATTTCTCCTCGGTTGACCCCGGCTCTGCTCGAGAGAGCTGTCCTCCCAGTTGATCGCCAAAGGGCAGTAGGTTCAGAGTACCTGGCCCTTCAGGCTAGTCAGAGGCTTGCTCTGGTAAGGTTTTTTTTTCTCTTATATTTTTTTGACTTCCCTCTTTTTCCTCTTATAATATCTTTTCTTTTTCGTAGTTTGTTACTGACTTCGTCGTGCTGTATTTTTCACGCGACGAGCTGGTGAAGAAGAACAGTGAACTGGAGCAAGAAAACTCTTCCCTGAAGCTGAAGGTAAGGAGTTCGAGTCCAGTTTTAAGGCTGTTGACTCTGCTCGGATCTCATACGACTTGGCTCTTACCACTGCGAACAAGGAGAAGGATGCAGCGATCACGGATCTACGGGAGCTGAGGCAGGCCTACGACCTAGTTTGCTCGAGCAAACTTGCTGTGCTGGAGGAGAAAAGGGTGCTTTTTGAAGAGCTAAAGAAGAAGGAGTCCGAGGCTGTCATTGCTAAGGAAGACTCTTATAATTTCGGCTGGGCTGCGGCATACGAAGATGCTGAAGTTCAGATAGGCTATATCAGCCATCTGAACTTCAAGAAAGAATGGAATAAGGCTCTCGTAGCTGCTGGGGTGGATGTTGCATCCCCACTTTTCGACGAGCATGACCCAGGGCCGAGGCCAGTCATAGACAAGGACCCTGCCCCAGCTATTGAAGGCCCTGATCTTATCCCTCAAGCGACTCCTGCTGACGTTTCTCTTGTTGAGGGGGTAGAGGTCATCCCTGCCGAGGATATTGCTCCTGCTGATGCTGATAAGGAGAAGGGGCCATCCACCTCTGGGCCTCCTGAGGTTGCTAATTGATAGGGTCTTTGTATTTTTTCATTTTCTAGTCTGTAAATTTTCTTTCTTCAGTCTGATGTAACTTCAATTTTTATTAATGAAAAATCTTCCTTTCTGCTTGTGCTGATCTCTTTCTCTCCTTTATCTTTATTTCACTTGTAGTTAGTTGATGTGGATGATTACATTCCTGCTACTTCCCAGTTGGGTAGGACCTTTGGTCCCAATGTCAACCCTGAAGTTCGCCAGGCTTTTGTTAAGCTTTGCAAGTCCCTCAGGTCTAGAAATCAGAAATATAAGGAGCAATCCGAGCTAGTGGCTAAGCTGAAGGACAGGCTCCGAGAGATGGAGGACATTGGTGCCTTAGTGCAAGAGGAAGTCAATGTGTTGAGAACAAGACTCCTAGAGGCCACCGAGTTCAACCAAGTTGGGGAGTTCCTTCAGCAGGAGAACGAAAACCTGAGGAGGGAAGTCTTACAACCTAGGGAGCACACACCGAGCAATGTTCAAGCAGTATTACAAGGATCCTCATCATCGCGAGCTGGAGCTGATCATAATGTTACCCTTCCCATATCGCGAAGTCTCACCTGCCTTCCCCTTCCGCGAGCTAGTAGGAGCACTAGGAGAAGAAGCAGGGAAGGAGAAGATAGGGAAATGGAAGAACTCCGTGTTGATGTTCAGCAAGCATATGTAATCACTGCTGGACTTTAAAGGGACGTCACCCGGTTGCGGCACTTGTTCAAGAAAGGTCCTCGACAAGCGTGGGATGATGGTTATGATCAAGGCTGGTCGGATGCTCCAACAAGGTTATCTGAGTTCAAGGATCTTTCTTTCATCAAGGGATGGCTAAGTGCCTTGAAGGAGCTGCAAGTCCCGAGGAACTCGGTGCTATGGTATCGTCATGAGATGTCTTCCTCCACTCTAGTGCCCAACCCATTCAAGAGGGACGATCGATGGATCCCTATCGATGCTATTCCTCGGCAATTATTGGAGTCGGATGCGAATGAGGTTGTGGAAGAGTTTGCTCCTGCTCCTGATGACGGACGAAGAGCTCGAGTGGCTGGTTATCTTGCTCGGAGGCTTCCACTCCCTTGAGATTTTGCCAGTTGTTATATATATATATTTTTTTTTTAATTTTTGATAATGTAAATGCTTTGGGCGAGCTCGCCGACTAAACATGTATTATCATTGTTGTAAGTAAGATGGATTAATGAAAAGTTTGTGTTTTTTGGGTAATTTTGCCAAATAAACGTGTATATCCTACTTTTCGTATCCTTGCTGCTTTATGATTTCTTCTGTTTTGTCATGAAAGTGTCCCCCAAGTCCAGTATAATATCAAAGTACCATTGTGCCCCACCTTACCTTTTAGGTTGTGTCGTCACACTACCTTAGGCCTAAGTAGGGCAATTGGCGAGGACACACCTGGTGTTGGATGTCTTCATCTGATCAGGATTTTGTTCAACCGAAGTAGGTTTGATGACCAGTATAAGATTTGGTCATATTGCCTAAGAATCCTCTGTAGGGCTTTATATATTGCCAGGGGCAACGCTAAGAGGTCTCTCGTGTTTTTGATGATGACCTGAGGAGGGGTATTCCCCTGCTGTAGTGATCAAGGTGCTTGTTATTTGGAAAAGATGTGCGATGAATGCAACTGTCACCAATCAGAGTGTAATCAACTAAGTAACTTTCATTAGTAATATGGAAAATGAACTTCTATTTTCATAACAAAAGAAATACAAGAAAAAGATCTAAAATAGAATTTCTTGAGATTAGCTGCGTTCCATGCTCGTGGTATTTCTCTGCCCTCCATCGTTTCCAAGTGATAGGCACCTTGCAGATCGTCTTTAGTTACTTTAAAGGGTCCTTCCCAGTTTGGGCCTAGCTTGCCGTCTGACGACTTCACTGTGCTGCCCAGGACCTTCCTTAGAACATAGTCCCCAACATGGAACGCCCTCGGGCTAACCCTTTTGTTGTAATACTTCGCGAGCTAGTGCTGATAGTTTGCTAGCTTCACCAGGGCCAGTTCCCTACGCTCGTCGGCTAGGTCAAGTTCGGCGAGCAATGTTTCATCATTCAGGCCTTGGTCGACAAGGTTGGATCTCATTGTTGGCAAACCTGCTTCTAGTGGGATGACTACTTCCATGCCATATGTTAGCGAAAATGGGGTTTCTCCTGTTGCTCGCTGAGGAGTGGTTCGTTATGCCCATAGAATATGGGGTAGCTCTGTTACCCATGCACCTTTGGCTCTCTCTAATCGCTTCTTTAATCCATCGATCACAGTTTTATTGGAAGCTTCAGCTTGGCCATTGCTCTGAGGGTAGGCCACCGAGCTGAAGTGGTGTCTGATCCTGTGCTCGTTACAGAAGTTCTGAAAGGGGCCACTTTCGAACTGCATTCCATTATCGGTGATGATGGTTATGGGGATTCCAAACCGAGTGATTATATTTCTCCATATGAACCATATCATATCAGCATCTCGGATGTTCGCCAGGGATTCAGCCTCGATCCATTTGGTGAAGTAGTCTGTCACAACCAACAGGTATTTGCGATTGTCGACGGTGGTAGGCAGCGGTCCCACGATGTCCATTCCCCATTGGGCGAAGGGCCATGGGCTGGACAGGGACTTCAGATCACTGGTGGGTTGGTGGGCCATAGGAGCGTGGAATTGGCATTTCAAGCATTTGCGAACATATACTGCGGAGTCCTTTTGCATGTATGGTCACCAATAGCCTTCCTTCATTTCTCGAAAGGCTAGAGACCTTCCTCCGATATGACTTCCACAGATTCCTTCGTGAAGCTCGTGTAGTACTTGCTCGACATCACCTGGGTGGACGCATCTAAGGTAAGTGAAAGCGAGCAACTTTGACTCTTATCTGGTGGGCAGTTTTCTTATCCTCTTGGAGCGTTCCATCCTTAAAATAGCCCCTTAAGGGGTCCATCCAGCTGGGGGCTGATCCCACCTGGAGTACTTGTTCCACGTTTGGTAACTTGTTGTTGTGGTTAATGCTCGAACAAATGAGGAAATCGATGGGGATGACCCTCTTAAGGTCAGAGTCAACTGTTGAACTCAAGGCTGCTAAGGCATCAGCATGACTGTTTTGCCCCCGGGAAACTGCTGGATGTTGATCTCTTCAAAGCTTGACATTAATTCTCTCACTAAGGCGAGGTAGGCTGCCATTCTTTCATCCTTTACATTGTAATCTCCACATATCTGATTGGAAACTTGTTGAGAGTCGCCGAATACCTGTAAACATTTTGCTCCTAGAGTTTGTGCCTTTTGGAGACCGGCTATTAGGGCTTCGTACTCTGCTTTGTTGTTGGAGGCTGCAAATCCAAGCCTGATTCCTTGTTCGAGGATTGTATTTTCTGGAGTGATGAGGACAATGCCTGCCCCTGCCCCCTTTGAGTTGGAGGCTCCATCAACAAAGAGTCTCCAGGTTCTTTTTATTGCTTGGTTCTTCTTTTGCCTTGTTGGTTGAGGTGGTCGGAGAGTTCCTCGCCCGTGAATTCGGCTATGTCCTTGGTTGAAATTGGATGTCAAACCGAACGAGCTCGATTGACCACTTTGACAGTCTTCTCGAAAAGTCCTCTTTCTTTAGGACCGCCTTAAGGGGATGCTATGTAAGGACGACGACATTATGGGCTTTGAAATGATGCTTCAACTTCCTCGAGGCCATTACAAGTGCAAAGGCGAGCTTCTCCAATGGTAGGTACCTTTGCTCGGCGTCTAATAAGGTTTTGCTCGTGTAGTAAATGGGGTGTTGGATTCCTGCAACCTCTGATATTAGCGCAGAGCTGACAGTGTGATTGGATACCGAGAGGTACAGGTACAAAGAATCCATTTGCCGTGGTATGACAAGCAGCGGTGGAGAGCTTAAGTAGGACTTGAGCTCTTCCAAAGCTCACGAGCAGTCTGGGCTCCACTCTATCAGTTTACTCCCCTTTAGAAGCTGGAAAAAAGGTTTGCACTTCTCGGAGGATTGGGAGATGAAGCGATTTAAGGCGACGAGCATTCCAGTGAGCTTTTGCACGTCCCGGATTGTTCGAGGGGGTTGTATCCTGTTGATTGCATCAATCTGGTCTGGATTAGCTTCTATGCCTCTCTTACTGACCAAGTATCCAAGAATTTGTCCTGACTGGACACCGAAGGAACATTTGCTCGCATTAAGCTTCATTCGGTACTTCCTGAGGATTTCAAAGGTCTTTGACAGGTCTGAGAGGTGATTTTCCTTCTTCTTACTCTTAATGAGCATGTCATCGATGTAGACCTCCATTGTGTCTCCCATTTGATCCTTGAACATTTTTATGACCAGCCGCTGATAAGTTGCCCCCGCATTCTTGAGCCCAAATGGCATGACCTTGTAGCAATATAACCCAACTGTCGTGATGAACGCCGTTTTGTCCTGGTCTGGGGCATACAAGGGGATCATGTGATATCCTGAGTATGCGTCCAGAAAACTCATTCGCTCGTGAGCTGCAGTGGCATCTACTAGTTGGTCTATCTTTGGGAGGGGGAAACTATCCTTAGGGCATGCTTTGTTTAGATCAATGAAGTCGATGCAAACTCTCCACTTCCCATTATTCTTCGGAACTACTACTGGGTTGGACAACCACTTGGGGAATTTCACTTCCCGTATGGATCCTGCATCCAATAGTTTTTCGACATCCTTTTCGACCGCTTTAGCCTTCTCGGGTGCAGTTCTCTGTGCCTTCTGCGTGACTGGCTTGAATGTGGGGTCGACATGCAGCTGATGACATACCATATTAGGATCGATTCCAGGCAGCTCGTATGGTTCCCATGCGAAAACATCTACGTTGTGTCTCAGTAAGGTCGTCAACTCCTTCTGTTCTTGGTCGGTGAGATATGGTCCAATCAAGAAGACTCTGCTACTGTCACCAACTTCGGCTATAACTTCTACCAGGTTCTCGATGACACGCTCGGAGGGGAGGATCCTGGTCTCCTCTACTCCAGGTCTTCCATACATTAATTACTACTTGGAAGGTATCACACCCTCTTCAACTTTCTCGCTGGGTTGACCGGCCTTCTTCTCTGGCTTTGGTCGGATGGCTGCTATGAAGCACTTCCTCGCCATCGCTTGGTCGCCGTGGATATCCATTACTCCTCGCTCGGTTACATACTTGAGCTTCTGATGGTAGGTCGAGGAGACCGCTTTCATCACATGAAGCCATCCTCTGCCGATGATGGCCTGGTACGGTGATTCGATGTCAACTACCAAAAACTCAATCATCTTGGAGATGTTCCCAGCACGAACTGGCAGCACTATCTTGCCTAGGGGCATGGTCATTTTTCCAGCGAAGCCGACCAAAGGATTTAGGTCGGCGACGCTCAACTTCAATTTCCTAAATAGGTCGAGGTACATTACTTCGGATGAACTTCCTTGATCAACGAGCAGCTTGTCGATGTCAAAGTTGGCTGTCCTGAGTGTAATGACCAGGGCATCATGATGTGGGGTCCTTACTCCCATCAAATCTTCATCCGTGAAAATAATATGCTTGTTATAGTTGACGTCTTCCGCTCGTCGACGCTTTCCTGACTGTGACTTTGCGGGATCGATTTGAAAGCTTGCATTACCGCTGTAAGTTTTTTCATTTCCATTCGAGCTAAGTTCCCTTGTATCTGCTTAACGTCAGATACTCCGTGGATTACTGCGAACTCGTGTCCAGCATCATCCTCCAGCACGTTGTCGGGTCTCGCCTCTCTGTTGGCAGCCACTTTCTTTGCCCTCTTTTCCATAAAGTCATTCAAATGCCCGGATTGGGCCAACTCCTCGAGGTGAGACTTAAGAGCTTTGCAGTGCTTGGTCTTATGTCCTCCCTCTTTGTGAAAAGCGCATCTTAACGCATTGTTCCTCTTCGAGGGATCTCCTCCCATTTTCCTGGTCCACTTGATGAATGGCTCATCTTTGATCTTCGCGAGAATTTTGTAAATTCGTTCTTTGAAGACGGTGTTGACCTCCTGGAATACTTTCGACGCGTCATGGTTCCCTCCATTCTTGGAGCCATTTTTGCCTCCGTTCTTTCCTCCTTTCTTCTGGTTCTCAGTTTTCTCACCTAGATTGGTAGTGAGCTTAGCTCGACCGTTTTCTCCTATATTAGGGCGGGTGACATCTTCCACCTTTGCGTATTTCTCGATTCGGGCCACTAGGTCGTCAATAGTCATAACTTCCTTCTTCGTCAGGGATTGGTAGAGGAGGGAAGAACTAGGGAGCCCAATTTTGAAGGAGGCCACTACTACTTTCTCCGCGCACTCCTCGATCTCATTGAATAACTCCCAGTACCTCTTCGCATAATCTCGGAGGGTCTCTTGAGGCGTTTTCTTCATTGTTAGTAGAGCATCCATCCTTTCAGGATGGGAGCCACTGGTAATGAATCGGGCCGTAAAAAGTTCGGCTAGGGATTTGAAATTCTTGATCGACCGGTGGGGGAGCCTTTCGAACCACTTCTGTGCTACATCATGAAGGCTCGAGGGAAAAATGCGGCACATTAGGGCATCTCGGTGACTCCAGCGGGTCATGGTCTGTCGGTATTGCCTGACGTGATCAATGGGATCAGTTTTTTCGTCGTAAATCTTGAACCTTGGAATGGCAAATTTCTTGGGAGCTTCCTCCTCTTAGATTTCTCTTGTGAAAGGTGACTTCGTCTGGGTTTTGAGAGGTTTCCTCGCGAGTTCTCTGGTTGATCTTGTTCCGTGGTGAGAGGGATGCAGGTCCATCTCCCTGCGGACCATGTTTCGTATGTTTTTGTCGCTGCGAGCATGGCTCTGGTAGCGGTGAGCTCTTCCCAGCTATTCGCGGAGGTCGTTGTTTGACTCGCCTCCTTCGTCCCTTTAAGATTCTTGCCTAGGGCTCCTTCCTCGGCTGCGAGATTTGCTCCCCTGAGGGCTAGGAGTGCGATATGGGAGTCTCCTGTTATCAGGACGAAGCTCCCTTTCCAGTCTTCTTTTCAAACGAGAATTCTCAGCCTCGTATCTGCGAGAAGACTCCCTCTGCTCGTGGAGCCTTGCCTCGTACGCATCAATCAACCTGGATATCTGCGTGGACCTCGCTGGTCCCTAACTTTCTTCTGAGGCTGGTCTTTCCAGGAGAGCTCTCTGATCTGAACGTCGGACTTCAGACCTAATCCTGCGAGGAGCAGGTGGCTCTTGAATATCTCTTGCTTGGGGAGCATTGCTGCTGTGACCAGACATCTTAAACTCCTTTCTTGACGTGGGCTCTTCTCAGGGAAAGATGAACGTTTCCCACAGATGGCGCCAATTATGGAGGTAATTATTATGCAACACAAATAAATACGAGAGAAGTAATTATCAAGGAAGAACAAGGAATATAAGATGCCAATCACACAACAAAGGATGTAAGTGGTTCAGCAAGGATGTGCCTATGTCCACGGTGGTGCAGTCGATATTATTTCTATATACTCCGGAGAGTAATTATAGAGAATACAACTTGTCCTTTTGCCCCGAACCTAGGGTTTAATATATACATGTACATGTAGGTAAGTGGAGGTGATGGGTTTCTTCACATTTTCCATCTCCCGTATAACTTCCAATTGTGGAAACGTGGGGGAGACCGGATCAATATAAGAGATGAGGGGCCCGGACTTTGGGCCGCCAGGACTGGGCTACTCGTCCGGGCCCATGGTTCTAAATTTCGGGTACCCACAGATAGTATATCCCATTGTTTGTTGTAGGATATACTATCCATTGTTTGTTGTGTTCCATTGATTGATTATATGTTCTTCCTTAGTGTGAACCAAGAACCAAGTTACAGAGAAAAAAAGAGCGATATTACCAAAATGGAGAGATATAAGAAAAGTACAAGTCCAAATATTGTACAAAATATGTTAGCACCAAACATAAAAAAAGAACCAAAACTTTAACTAATTACCCTAGACTATAATTAAAAAGAAAAAAATAACATAATATGTACAACCTACAATTTTAACTTCTAACTAACTATACACTAGAAGTATAAAACCAAAAATATGATTTAACTTTTGGGAATAAACGGTGTTCCCTCATTTGCATGCATACCTTCCGAAAAATAAGAAGTTCATTTGAACAATGGAAGGTATGTGCAAGGCGAAAGAAATGAACCATCACCAATTTAAATGTTGCGGGGGATGATGGGGGGATTTGGATAAAATGGGTGACAAGTATACATGGGATCAAATAAAAACTAAATTTCCCCCTAAATATTTTGCAAGTAGAATGGGAGGTGGAGCACAAGGAGGCAAAATTGCCTACATGGAAAGAAACTTAAGTAAGTAGTCCTCATCGGTAAAAGGATTCAACGTTTTAACGTTTTGAACTGACTCATGGGATACTTGTAACGGTTAAATAATGGAGAATGAAAAGGGGGAAAAAATTAATTCAATCTCGTGAGAAGAGTTATCATATCTCAAAGTTTAAATTTCGAAGGAGATCTGATTATTTTCAGTGAAATTTTCTTCTCCGGTTACCAAAGGAAAAATCATTGTAAATGGATATTACATCCATTTCTTCCTCACTTTCATTCTCTATTATACCTTGGGCCACATGAAGAACGATTTCTTTCAAAGTAGGCATAGATTCTCCATTTGGTTAAAAATACTCCTCAACTTCAAAAGTCTTGAAAAAAAATCATCATTGGATTTGAATAGTGCATCCAACTCTTGTTCCCAACAATGATTTTATTCTCGATAGTGGTTTTCAAGTTTTTCATTTTCAAGAATACACAAGCCCTCACGCAACGTCATAGGTGGATGCCTGGATTCTTGAAAATTAGAATTTTGAAAACTCTCCTCGAAACTATTATCAAAATCATTATTATAAGAATTTTGAAAGATATTGCAATTAGTTTCAATAATCTTATTATAATGACTTTGCAAACCCACTATTGGAAAGATAATTCTAAACATTCTGATAATCCATAACTTAACTTTTGTAATACTCACCCAAAGTTATTTTATATCTTTTAAGTTTTGGACTTTCTGAGTGTTCATGAAAACTCATAGGTTTAGGGGGATTTTGAGTTTTATCAATACGATTATCGAAAACATTAGAGTAACACAAGATTACCCCAAATATAGGTCAAGATGGTGATTTCCACAAAGTTATGTGTGTCCAATAAATTCAAGCATTTCTTTGCGCTCAAATGTAGAAGTCCTCAAAAACTACTTAACAAGTAATACAAATAGAAAGAAAAAATATTATGAAATACTAAATCAATGACAATCTAAAACACAACACTTTCTGACAATGGCGCCAATTTGATTGACAGGGGAAATCGAGTGGTCCTGTATGTAAAATGTCATTATTTGGTTTCCCACCATAATACAAAAAACCTAAACTATTACTACACTCTTTGTGGGAGTGTATCGGCTACTTCGGGTATCGAATCCACATGAAATGTTGTTAGACGTTGATTGACTTATTACTTTTCAACAAAAATGTAAAATATAATTATTACAGTAAACATTAATCTAGTCGTGTATTTAAACTAAGGTTAACAAAAAGACATAAAAACTATAGACTGAGATAATATCCCTCACCTCGGGTTAATTAGTATAAATGGTTACATGGGAAGACAAGTTTATCAAGATTAAATCTTATTTTCACGATTAATTAAATCTAGAGTTGCCACCGCCTAAATTTTTATAAAAGCTTAATTAATTTTGGCGTTAACAAATATCCCAGAGATTACACATGCAAGGTAATAAATACGGTGCATACATGGTATACACCGTTAAATCTTCTAGGCATAAAATCAAGAACAACCTAACCCATTTAAATTCATCTAATCCATCACCAAAGCAAAAGCAACCAAATTAATCCAAGATGAGTTCAATCATCTCAACCTAAACTAAGTTAGCTACAAAGAATTTTAAATGACATTAATTAAAGGAAAACAAGTAAATAAATGAAGATAACTTTATAGCAAAGCAAGAAAGCAAAGAAATGAAACTAGATTGATGGGGAAGAAGATGGAAAAGTGTAACTTACATGCAAAATGGATAAAACCCTAGGAGAGAGGGGGAGAAGATGAGCTCCCAAAAACCTAACCTAACCTAACCTAAAATATGATAAAAATGTATATATGTAAAAAAAACCAACTTACATATATATAGTAAGTTGGTGTAAAAGAAAAGAGAAAACAAGACAAAGTGCCAAATATCAGATGGGCTCGGATGACCGCGGGTCAAGACTCGGACGATTGGGTGTTTTGAATGTTGCCCACTGCTTTCCTTCATAGGTATGAAATGAAATTCTAATCGGCCGTCGACCTTGGACTAATAGATTGGGGCTATGTTTTCAGGGGGTGTTTGTTCTTCAAAAGGGGGAAAAGCTTTATCTTAGGAATGGCCTGAACTTTATCATTCAGAATCGTAACGATGTACCATTTGTGGCCATGAGAAGCTAACTTAACAAACTATGCTCCTATAGAGATCCACTGGTTAGGACATGAAGTATGATAAGACTAAAACACCGTTGAAGTTATAACAAATTAAGGAACTTCCTCAAAATGCAACCAATCCTCACCCTAAGCATTCTCATACCTACAAAAGTTCAATTATAACAAATAAAATAAAGGTTATCCAATATATGAAGCATATAAACAGATAAAACAAAGGTTATCCAATATATTAGAGTAAATATATATATATATATATATATATATATATATATATATATATACTAAATGCAATATTCATGACTAGTCAACGATCTTTGTGGAATTTGAAGCTTTGGCCAAGTTTGTCCCTTTTTTATCTCATTTTTCTTTTATGTCTCTTTTGACCTTTTCCTTTCTTTTTTTTCATGCCAAATTCTACTCCTATTTAGGACATAGATAGGGACAATAAATTTTTTAAACAATCGATATTAAATGTTTAAGAGAAAGTGACCCCATCGGGACTAGCCAAGGTGGTTTCCCCATTGGTGTTTATGTTGGTTAAGAAGGTAGGGAACTTATTATTTGGTATGATCTTGCCTCTAAAAGGATGAAAGGGATTTAGGTTATCCTTTAGGACTAAGTTGTCATCTTGAATACCTAATTGATTTTCCATCAATGGTTATGGCTAAGAGTTATTGGTTGAGGGAGGTTCCATACATATATATTTGGGGAACTCAATGTTTCCCAAGTTACCCATTATTGTTTCTCATTCGATAGGATTAATACAATCATTTTGATTTTTGTTTCTTTTTGATGTACTTTAAGAATATTTGACCCGTAGAGTCACATTATCAAGTGTGTTGTTAGATTCATTTAGAGTGTACAATAAGCACATCTATTACACAGTGTTAAGTACGGAGAAATACTACTTATCATTCCATTAAAGGGAGGAAAGGAAAATTTAGAGACCTCAAAAAGTATGACTTGTAGAGGGATATGGGGAGACTTGGTTTTCAACGGGGTAGACTTAAAAAGTTACTGGTTATTTAAATAGGGAAATCTCGATAGTGAGTAGTTTGAATATTTATAGGTGTCCTTACTGATGGTCTTCATTGAGGAGGCGGTAAGGATGATTCTTGTCTTTTTTTTTCAAATCCATTGTCATCTTTAATGAGTATAAGTTTAAAAAAATTGACCGCAATATAAGAATACTCTATTTTTTGGTCTGAGCAGAGGTGAATTTTCTCTTTGAGTGGAGGCTTTACTATTTTGACACATGGGGTGTAATTAAGAATTATCTATAAGGTGAGAAGTATATGATTAAGGTGGGTTTAAACCCATGTAGTATTCTGAGCAGATATTTTGAAAGGAAAAAAAAATAAGAGGGTTCGAATTGATGACTCAGACTTGAAAAATGCGACATTGCCAGTGGGCTTGTGAGAAAACCACTTAGTTAGGAAAAAAGAAATGGGTGGGTTGAGACTATTAACATCTCAGCTTGAGTCAATACTTAGAGTTAATAAACGACGATGAGTGGATTTTGTCTGTCTGCAAAGTGTTGTAAGTGATCGTTGATCCCATTTTCCTTTTTTTTTCTTATTACTTTTTTAGCAAAAATGGTTGATTACTTTATGAGAATACATGATTTAGTGTAATACCTAACATGTGTGATAGTTATAATAAATCCTATGCTTGTGTATGGGCTTAGATAAATCCTCAAAGAGGTTGTTTTGGATTTAGAGAAGGATCCTGGAATTGGGGTGGGATAAGAAGCTGTTAGTTGGAGGAGGAGCTATATGTTCATCTCCCAGGGGAACCTAAAAGGTGGTGTATGGGTACTCGGTGTACTGATGGTATGGTTTGAAGTATCCATGCAGGGAAAATGGTACTTGAAATTTAGGAGTGTTGACATTGGTTGTGGTTACCGGAGCTGCAAATGTAGTAGGTGGATCCTAGGGATTAGTCAGTAATACCTCGACAACCACCGCATGCGGTGTACCAGTGTTTGGTATTGGGGAAGTAAGGACATTCATTTCACTTTATATTTACATCATTGGACTTTTGTAGGCTCACTTGTTCTTGGGGAGCTTGCTGACAAAAATTAGATGACTACACGGAGTGAGATCTCGAGTTTCCAATGCAAGAACTTAATGACAATTCTCTGTTGATAATGATAACCTTAGAAACATTCAGAGAACTTTCATTAAGATTTTTGTGGACAGAAGAACTGCCAAATGGACAATAAATAAGGGTAGAAGGACTCACGTATGCAATTACTTAATATGATGTAATAATTTTAAGTATTTTAACCGTATTTGGACAATATTTTGTTTTTAAACTTCTTTAGTTTGGCAGTATCTTCAATGGAGGTGAACTTTAATAAAGTCTCATTGGATTTGTGTGAACAAGGGTGAACTTTCATTTCTCAAAAGAGGAGAGGAAAAATAATAGACTGAGGCTGTAATGCCCCAACCCGGATTTGGGTCACCATTGGGTCAATGCACCGAGTCAAGGAGTTAAAGGGTGAGGGGGAAAGTTCAATTCTATTATTTAAGAAAAAACCATTAATTTCGCCATTTTATATGGATTAAATTACGGATTTTAATTTGAGAAACAAATGATCACTTTAAGAAGGTTTATTTATGAAAATCCATTGAGTCCATCAATGCTAAATATATAAGACATAACCCGTATTTGTCAATGTATTATTACAACACTTCGCCAAAGGCCCGAATAAAATGATTTAAAATATTCAAATTCAAATGTTTTAAAGACAAGTTTAAAAAATTGACAGAGCTTCTAACGACGATTATTACCCTCAGGGGCCTTACCAGCGTCCTTGCTAACGTCCCTACTCGATGTACCTGGGTGGGGGTTTTAACATAGAAATTTTGGGTGAGGGAACTCTAAGTAAGGTGGTAAATACTAAGCTAAACATCTTCTGCAAAAATACTAATCATATAACATGTATTTGTAACACCCCTCATTTATAAAGCATTTTAAATTACACGCGTGAACGTAATTTTTAAATAACCAAAAAATAAATTGGCTTAAGTAAATATTAATTGATGAATAAAAAAAGATTAATATTTTTATATATTTACATCTACTTATGTGATAAGTAAATAAGAACATATTAAATTATGTTACGTCGTAAGTGAGTTAAATCGTCGGGTTTATCGGTATTTCATTCGAGACACATGGGTAGAGTCGTGTTGGAAATGAGATGAAATTGTATGTTATATGATTCGGATGGTAATTTTGAGTCCACCAGTGGTTCGTAATGGGTCTAAATAGTCTAGAATAGGTACCTTTGGGTTACAAATGGGTTTAAGGGGCTCTTTAGACGAAGCGGGAGCCGTGGAAGGGCTTATGAGTTATTTTACATAAGGGGATGGCCCTATTTATGGATTATAGTGTTTTAGGTTAATGCATAATCAATGTGAATGGATGGGGTTGCTATCCACCCACTAAGAGCTGGTAGGGTTTATTAGAAATTGAGAAAAAAGAAGAGAAAAAAGAAAAAAGAAGAAGAAAGGCATTTGGAAGGAAGGCCACCATCTTCGGGTTATAGATCATCACCAAGAGAAGAACATCTATAGTAGGAAATATGGTTTTATCATATTAAAGGAAATTATTTATTCACTTTGATAATATTTTGTAGTTAGATTTATTCATGCAAACCTTGGTGTAGAATAACATGTGAAAAATATGATTCTCGGGTTAGGAAACTAAGATAAATCTAGATTTGAAAATAGGTGAATGATGGTAGATGGATTTCATAATGTTTTTAGAATGAATCTGATGTAAATATATAAATAAAGATAACCTCTTGAATGAAATTAATAAGAAGAAACTAAATCTAGAAACTATGATTCACTATACCATGAGTTCTTGATTTAATGCTTTATTCAGGGAATTTGATGTTGTTTTTGGATGCTTTTTACGTAAAAAGTTATTGGATTATGTTTGGAGATGGTTTAGGGTTCATGTATGTGTGTTTAATGAGGCTTGGGACTTTCATGGATGAACCTTAAATATGAAAACCCTAGGAGGAATATTGCATGAAACTCAGAAAATCGATTCGGTTCGCTAACTAAATCCGTTCGCTAGGAGAGTGAATCGGTTCGCTATTGGAAGTTGGAAAATGAGAGTGAAAATTGATAGATTTTATTTTGTAGTTTTTGACGTCGCAAAGGGGTTACGATTCCATCTGGGTTATTGTAGTCATCGGTTGACTAAGGTAGAGATAACTTTACTAGTTGGGTGGATTACAGGACATGGAGGTATACCCTGATTTTTCAATGCATATTTAGTAAAATGAAATGGGGTGAATCGCAGTATATTCCAGATCAGAATATGTACAACCTCTACTAGAGTTGTCAGGAGGTGATGTTGACGTAGTTGCGTTTGAGCACTATGTATCATTCGCAGACCAACAGGCAGACGGGAAGGGTGAATAGGATGTTGGAGGACACATTGAGAATGTGTATTCTAGACTTTAAGGGTAGCTGGGAGCAGTATTTACCATTGGTAGAGCGGCGTATAATAACTCATACCAATTTACTCTTGGCGTGGTGCCTTTTGAGGCTTCGTACGAGAAACCTTACCGTCATCCCTTTGATTGGTAAGAGGCGGGGGATAACAAGCTTTTCGGGTCAGATATGATTTAGGATACATCGGTAAGGATTGAGTTAATTAGGATTCATTTCTGGGTAGATCAGGATCGTCATATGATTTATGGCATTGCGAACCGAAGATTTTTGAAGCTTGACATGAGTGGTCAGTTTTTAATAAGGATGTCTCCCATAAAGGGAATGATGCAGTTTGTTAAGAATGGAAGTGGGTGCCTAGGTATGTGGGGCCTTTACCCATTATCAAGAGGATAAGACCAGTTGTGTATAGGCTCGTACTACTGGAGCATTTGCAGCGGATTCACGATGTGCTTCGTGTGTCATCATCAAGGAGGTATTTCAGTGATGATGAGATATACATGTAATTGAGAAACACTAAGTTATAGCTTATGTGATAGCTATGTAATACATAATATGAGGTATCGTATGGGTAGTATGGATGGGCTAGATGTTTAGCATATTATAACATGTTAGGGATGGTTAGATTAGTTAGGCGGGGTAACATACGTGTGCAAATAAAATAGATACGTTAGGTGCACACTTTAGATGAGGGGTGAGGATAATATCTTGTGAGTGAGACGCTAATCCCACATGAACATTTCATAATGCTTTATTACTATTTCATTTAAATACTTGTACCTTTTTTTCAAATTTTTTAGGCGCTGACCCGTATCAAAAATATTTTCAAAACCTTTTAGGTTCTCAGCCACCGGGTTATCCGTGATAGCCATTCCATTGTAGTCAGGTGATGCTGCATCAGTTGTGAATGCATGCAGGACTTGATTAGACACGTCACTTCATTCAATCTAGATAGGATTTTATATCAACATTTTCACTTTGGGCGTGTTACCCATAGTTTGACCTGCTTCATTATCAGATGTTAATTTCATTTATCGGTTTGGATATTTAGATTATTGTATTCCGGATTACCGATGGTTTATTCGATACATTTATTTTTTTTCTATCAGCATTCGTTGTGTTCTAAGTTAATGTGAATGTTATTATATTGTTGCTCGTTGGTTTTGATTCTTTATGCTAATGAGATTTAAAATTTAACACTAGACTTAATAGGTTATCAGCTTAATTAAATGATTTTCGACAATGATGTTAAGAATGAAATCATATATTATTCCTATTTAATTTCATAAAGGCCTGATCAAACGGTATTATGTTAGGTGGGGTGTCATGGAATTTTATACAATTCAAAAAATGTTTAAAAATTTAGCTAGTATTAATACAACTACCATCCAATGCACCCAAGTGACGTGATCAAACTCACACTTAACCATTTCATACCACCCTTTATTTGGTCTAGAGACTACTTTATCAAATTTTATTCCATAGTCCCAATTTTATCCCTTTTATTAGGTTGTTAATTTCACATTCCTTAAGCACAACCAAGTTTATTTTCATTTCCATTATCTTTTCTTAGAATCGTCCAATTATCCGCATACTTTAATGGGTTTTACATTGTTGGCTATGCTACCAATGCTCTATCCAGTGATTTTGGGCCCCCCGGGCTTCGAGCCCTTCTTAATTATTTCTCAATCAAAATGTGACATTAAATATAATTTCATCTTCATTTTACAACATATTTAGGACTAATATTTCCAACTTCTTTATTTCATTAAGAAATCGATTTTTAATTCCTCATATCATGTTTATAAATCTTTATTTAACATACTAGGACATTTTAAAAATTTTTAGAGGGGTTCAACCCTAGAAACCCTTAAATATGTTACACATGATATTAACATGAGATTATATATTCATACTTATTTCCTCAATTTTCCAAGATTAAAATACCATTTGTTCATCAAAAGTCATTTTGAACTTAGTTTTAAACAAAAATCCCATTTTTGCAAGAAAAGGTTAAATAAACATACTAGAGAGTTTTGTTTTGCAAAATAAACCCTTATAACATGCATACTAATAGCTTTTAATCTTGAAAACACTTGGAGGAAACCTTACGTTTGATTTGAAGAGGAAAAACAAAAGGGAACGACTTGAAATCTCCTAAAAACTCCAAAGCTTAAAGAAACTCCAACTTCCTTTAGAGTGCTCCAACAATGGATTCTTTTACCCAAGTTCTAACTTAACTAGGCTTGAAATGGGTGTTTTAGCCTTGGAAAATCTTGTAAATTGCTTGGGGTGGAAGGGTAAGCCTTGGAAAATGGGGGAAATGGGTGAGGAATGAGAGAATGTATCTTTAGAGAGAGAGAGATGGATCCAAAAATCTGATGGAAAATTGCCTCTCCATCCTAATCTCCTTTGTTTGAACCCTCCGACACTTAACCCATTAACCACGGGTTAAACCCAGATTTTGATCTAAGCTGTCGAGAGCTTGATAACTCAGCAAACCAAAGGATCCTTATCGCGACAAGACATTAAAATGTGCAAAAAATTCTGAATTTTGTTCAGCTGTTTGAAAGACTTGAACCTCATTTGTACGAGATCCCTTCTTGTTTGAATGAGAGTTCTAATAAGGGAAAAACGTGGGTGAAAAAGATCAAGGTAATCCACCTCATTCGAATGGGAAATTACTCCTCGTTCAAATGACAACGCACTTCATTCGAATGAGGGTGTTCTGACAAGATTCTAGAGAACGATGGAAATTGAGCAGGTCGTAGTCCTTAGAAGGTCGTCCAAACCTCGTTTGAACGATAAGACCATTATTGTTTGAATGACATGACCACTCATTTGAACGATGACCAAATTTATGTATATCAACTTTAGGCCATTAAATCCCTAATTTAAATTGTACGAAGGATAAAAGTATAACTCAAACTTAACATCCATTCACAATATACAATTCATGGCCCAAGGGCATACGAATTATAGACTGAAGTACAAATCTTGGGCACGGGTGTTACATTATTCCCTCCTTAGGAGATTTTATCCCCTAAATCCCAATAACTAAGCTAAGCAAATAGTTTCGGGTGCTTCTCATGCATCTCCGACTCGTGCTCCCAAGTCTAAACCTCAACATCTTAAAATTCTCAAAGAACCTTCACCAACGGAATGACCTTGTTGTGTAAGACTATGTCCTTGCGGTCCAAGATGAACACATGTCATGCAAAAAATGTAACATCTTCCTCCAACTAAATGCAGTTCCAGTCGATGACGTGGTAGGGTTCATAAAGATATTTTTTCAACATAAAAACATGGAACACATTATGAACTTTGGACAGCTGTGGAGGTAGCCCCAAGGGATATGTTGCATCCCCAATCCATTACAGGATCCCAAAGGGGCCGATATAATGAGGGACAAAATTTTCCTTTTAGCTAAATCATCGATTGCCGTTCCTAACTCTAACCTTCATTAGCAAATGATCACCAACCTCAAACTCCATAAGTATCCTTGATTATTAACCGGTCGACTATGAGCCATTATTAGCCTCTGCCAAATTACCCAAACTTTATTCGATCATATCTCTTATCAAATCTCAATTGGTGAGATGCTTCTCGCCCACCTTCACACAATAAATCGAAGAGAAACATAACCTCTCGTAAAGAGCGCCGTATGGAGCCATCTCAATATTGCTGGTAATTTTTATTGTAGAAAAACTCTGTAGATGCAAATTCTTCACCTAACTACCCTAAAAATAAAGTGCGCAAGTTCTCAACATGTCTTCCTAAGATCCGAATAGTTCATTTTGATTACCCATTTGTCTCAAGTGATAAGTCGTACTCATGCTCAAATCAGTGCCTAAATCTTATTGGAACTTTTTCTAGAATAGTTACATGAATTAGGGATCCCTATTCAAGACAATCGATAGCAAAACACCATGAAATCAGACTATATAATGGTCATATAACCTCGCCAACTTATCCACATAGTCCGTGACCTTAATCGATAATAAGTGTGAGAATTTCGTTGGTCGATCCACTATAACACATACTACATCGTGACCACACTCAGACTGTGGTAAGGTTTTGACCAAGTCCATCATCATATGCTCCCACTTACACTCGGCTATGGGTAGTGGTTGCAATAACCCTTCTTACCTCCTATGCTATCCCTTAACCTATTGACAAGTGTAACACTTATCCACATACGTCGCCACTTACCTCTTCATATTGTACCACCAAAAATCTCTGCATAGGTTCTTATACATCTTCGTAGCATCGAGATGTATGATGAAACATGAGTGATGGGCCTCCGCCATCACCTCGTCCTGAAACACATCAATCATTGGGACAAATAACATGCCATTGTTCCGCACAATGCCATCCTTGTCCACGATAAGTGTGTCAAACATTTCACCACTCTAATTACGGTCATGGTAATGTGAGAACTCAAGATCACAGGAATGGGTGTATAGAACTTTCTGCTGTATGAGTGGCCTAGCCACCACACCCTAAAGGTACGCCCTATCATAATTCCAGTGTACATGCAGCTAGAACTTTTATAGGTCACCAAACATCTTTGATTAGTTACAATTAATCGCTGTTAGAGTAAGGCTAGACTTCTGACTAAGAGCATTGACCACCGTATTGGCCTTGCCGGGATGACACTCTAAGGAAAATTTGTAGTCTTCCATCGATTCCATCCATCTTCTCTGATAAAGATTGAGGTTACGATGCGTGAAAGTATACTTGAGGCTTTTATGATCAGAAAATACCTCTAACCATTCCCCATATAGGTAGTACTTCCAACTCTTAAGTGTGAACAAAGCAGTGGCTAACTACAAGTCATGGGTGGGGTAGTTCCTACCATGAAACTTTAGATGATGGGAAGCATAAGTGACTACCTGACCGTTTTGAATTAATGTTGTGCCGAGTCCTGACCCATAAGCATAACAATACACGATTTAACCCTTTTTGCGCTCTAAAAAAATAAGAACAGTCATTGAATTCAACCTAACGTTCAACTCTTGAAAGGCCGAGTCATAATCCTCAGACCACTCAAAGTGCACATCTTTTCGAGTCAACATGAAGAGGGGCAACGCAACCCTCGAGAAGTCTTATACAAACCAAAGGTAGTAACTGGACAAACCTAAGAAACTGCGCACCCCCACGAATATCTTTGGCCTATCCTAATTCATAACGGCTTGGAAATTAGAAGAGTCAACATAAAGACCCGCGTTGAACATCAAGTGGCCATGGAACTTGACCTCATCTATCTAAAATTCACACTTAATGAAATTAGTGTACAACCTGTTCTCCCTGAGCAATTGCAATGTCGTGCGAATGTGTTCCTCGTAGTCCACATCATATGCATAGTATACCAATATATTATCCACAAAGACCATTATAAACCGCTCCAAGTAAAGGTGATAGATGCGATTCATCAAATCCATGAACGTCGTTCGGGAATTTGTCAAACTAAAGGCATCACTAGAAACTCATAATGCCTATACAAGGTTGAAAATGCTATCTTAGGAATGTCCTCCTTTCTAACACGCAACTGGTGGTAATTGGACCACAGGTAAATATTCAAAAACCTACCCACGTAATTGGTCGAATGAATTATCGATACGGGGCATATGGTACTTATTCTTCATTATTACTTTATTAAAATGCCTGTAGTTGATGCCAAGTTAGAGGGAGTTGTCCTTATCCTTAGTAGAGATTAATGGAGCTCCCCAATGGGACACACTAGGGTGAATGCAACCCTTACTGGTCATATCCTTGAGCTGAACCCTTAGTTCCTGTAATTCTATCGGAACTATCCCATGAGGTAGTATAGAGATGGGAGAGACACTCACCTCTCGGTGTGGAAGTAAACCAAGAAGATCATCTGGGAGCACATCGAAAAACTCTCGCACAACTGGGTAGTCTGATAATATACCATCTGACTCACCTTGAGCCACCATATTTCTCAACCAACCGAAGTACTGATTCTTCTCATGAGCGATGGAAAACTTACAAGGATAACTAATGTCCTACTCTCTACTGAAACAATGGTGAAACCCATCTAGAATAGATACTGAGATACTATACCGATGACATTCGATGATAGCATCAAAACATGATAGCCAATATATATCAAGGATCATCTCGAACCCATCTACGTCCACGAGAATAAAGTCATACTCTAGAATATAGTATCCATCCATAACTACGCAACTACGCTATACCCCATTAAGAACTATACCATCGCTAATTAGAAGTCCTATGAAGATATGAGGGCAAAACTGATCTACTGTTAACCCTAAACTGAATACCAAAGAGCTCGAGATAAACGAATATGATATGCCTCAATCAAAAAGTTTCTTTAAGAATGTGTTGAATAAGAGAATCATACCTTCCATCAAGGATAGATCATTGAAAGGTGATACAAACTGTGACATGACATAGGTGTGTCCATGTTTAAACCTCTACTCTAGCAGCCGGGCACCTACCATAGCCTAGGGATGCTCTACCCCTGACTAGGACATGAACCATCCATGATATGCCTCGTTGACTGATGTGAATTCGAGGAAATCTTCTACTGCTGGGACCCTTGTAGCTAGAACTCCTGCTCGGTACATAGTTGATAGTCTGCCGACTGCCCTATTGATTTCCTAAAGCTCTCTGATGGCAATCCATCTTGAAGTGATTAGGGGACCCGTATCCAAAATAATTCCTCCCAATAGGGGCCATGGGACTCTGGTCGCTGGTACACTGGGAAGATGATGAATCACCCTAATGGTGGCTTTTAGATTCATAAAGAAGACTCGATCACCACCGCTGGACTTCTTATGACCACTGCCCTAGAACCCTTTGGGCTCCCTATTATTTTCCCTGATGGCCTTGCCATCCTTTGCCTCTAAATCTAGCTTGATGGCCTTATTCACCACAGTTATGAAGCTTGGTAGATCCAAACCAACCATTACACATCATACACCGAGGTTAAGGCCCTTGATAAACAACCTTGTCTTTTCTATCTCATCCTTCTCCATAACATCCACATACTTGCACAAAATCTCAAATCTGACCTAGTACTGATTCACCGACGTCTTCCCTTGAATCAGATGAAGGAATTCATCCTTCTTGGCATCCTTAACTGCCTGGGTATATTACTAGTATAGGCATGCGACCTTGCAATTATCCTAATCTATCGTCTCTGTGACACTGGTGGAGTAGGCACGCCACTAGCTCTGTGCCTACTCTATGAACTGGAAGGTCGCTATCTTGACATTGTGCCTATATGGCACATCAAGAATATCCATAAGCTGAGTGACCTCATCACGACACTCTTATGCAACGCTGGGCCCATTTCCCCATTAAAGTTGGGTGGGTACAACCTTTGAACTCTTTCAGAATAGAGGTTGAAGTAGTTCTCTCAACCGTTCCACTACGATTGGCCCTCTGTTGCTGCGAGAGGGAGTCTGCAAGCTGATGTATGGCTACTCCATGCTTCTAGGCTCATTGTTCCTTGAGCTGATAGCCTCACCACAATGTGTATTCATTTACACAAGAAAGGAGAGTTCAATAAAAAATGATACGAAATGAAAGCAATAGCGAAATCGATTAAATTAAATAGTAACTACAACAAAAAATATAAAGGAAGCTGACTAAGAAAGCATTAACACTCCGCCACACCCAATAATCCTATTGCTCTTATACCATTTGTAATCCCCCTACCCGAATTTGGGTCATTGTCGGTTCAACCCGCATCGAGTCAAGGAGTTAAAGGGGGAGGGCGGAGTTTAATTTTATTATTTAAGAAAAAACATTTAATTGCACTGTTTTATAAGGATTAAATTATCGGTTTTAATTTGAGAAACAAGTGTTCACTTTAAGCAATTAGGTTAATTAACAAGGTTTATTTATGAAAATCCGTTGAGTCCATCAATGCTAAATAAATATCAAATAAACTATAGTTGTCCTTGTATTATTACAACACTTGACCAAAGGCCCGAATAAAATGATTTAAAATATTCCAATTCTAATGTTTCAAAGACAAGTTTTAAAATAATGACAAAGCTTCTAACGATCATTATTACCCGCAGGGGCTTTATCAACGTTCTTGCCAATGTCCCTACTCGATGTACGTGGGGGTGGGGGTGGGGTGGGTTTTTTAACATAAAATGTAGGGGTGAGAGAATGGTCAGCAGGGTGGGAAATACTAAGCTATACGTTTTTTACGAATATACTATACATATAACCTATATTTTAAATAATTTTGAAAAAGTTTAACAATTTAGCTAGTATTGATTCATCTACGATGCAATGCACCCGGGTGATGTGCTCACACTCACACTTAACAATTTCATACCAACCTTTACCGGGTCTAGAGACTACGTTATCACATTTTATTCCTTACTCTTAATTTTATCCCTTTCATTAGGTTGTCTTATTGACATTCATTAAGCAGAACCGTGTTCATTTTCATTTCCATTATCTTTTCTTGGAATCCTCTAACTATCGGCATACTTTAACGGGATCTACATCGCCGACTATGCTACCATATAGTCTTGCCAGTGATTTTGGGTGTTTCACCCTAAGGCTCCGAACCCTTCTTAATTATTTTTTGGTCTCATCCGAGTCCATATTATTGCATTTTAACATTTTTACCAATATCCACATTATTCCTTTACTTTCACCGCTCTCATGCCATTTAATTCATTTATTCGTTTTCACAAAATCGACCGATAAGATCCAATGAGGAAGTCCCACCACTAAGACCCTCTAATTTGATCAAAATTACCTTTTTCCCTTAATTTACCAAAAACTTGTGAAAAACATATTTCTTTCATCATGGCATTTTAAATCGTCATTTTACATTCAAAACTGCCTTTCATGATTTTATGTCCAAAAATCACACATTATCCTTTTTGTCCAAGAAAATATAATTTCTTCATATTTCTTTTCAAGAAACATATTTAATGTTATAAAGGCCCTTTTTACAAAATGTCCACCTTACCCTTTGATGAATGCCTTGTTTTGTATATTTTATACCCGAATTTATACCTTGTTAGTCCCATTTTAGTTTATTTAGTAAGTTTTTAGGACTATTTTATTAAAAAGAGAAAAAAAAATGCTAGAATGATTGAATTCATGTTGAAAATGGCAACTTTAAGTAAAAAATGGGCACTTTGATAATTTTATAATATTCTTGTGCTAATTTGTGAAAAAAGTTGCCTAGTGAATTTTTGCAGGTAATGATGGAATTTGGTGCAAATTGATGATCAATTCAAAAAAGGTGCGAAAAAGCTGATTTTTACGGTCATTAAAAAAAAGTTGTTTTTACACTTGTAAAATCGTAAAAAAGTGACGAAACTCGGCATGCGTGTTCAGCAAGAAAAGATAAGAGTTTTCGAGTGGGGGGAAATTTTGTCCCTTATCACGATCCAAAGATTAAAGAAGTTGAAAGATAGCTACCAACACCATTCGTCCAATCAGAAAGAGTCCCACCGCAACTTAAATACCTCACCACTTGTCCTATAAAAAGGACCCTTGAGCTCATAATTTCAGAGACAATTAGAGAGGAATTTCGTGGAACAACTTTGAGTGATTGTAATCAATTTAAGGGCCAAGTTTTTATCATTTTTTAGAGGATTGAAGATTGTTGTGAGAGAACTATTTGTAAGTTTGGTTTATTAATGAAGATCTTTACTCATTCTTGCAATTTCTCTTTCATTATGGTAGCTTGATTCTTATATTAGGAGTAGGGTGAAGTTTATCATAATTAGCTAATATTTTCACGTTAATTTTATCGTTGTGTATTCCCTAGTTGTTTCAATTATTATTAAAGATTCGATATTCATTTTAAAGCGACACGAGAGTGTGTTTTAGAACCTTCAAGATTGTTTTGTCAAATAAAGTTTTGAGATTTAAAATTAGTAATTTTTATGGATTATCCTTGCACTTTGATTGTTTTGATAGTTCATGCTTAAATACATTTCCGAATTTTAAAACTTGTATTTTCTAAGGGAATAGGGATTTTAGCCATCTATTAGAGATGTTAAAAATATTTTGACCATAACCGTCATAATTTCCGAATTAAACACGGCGAGAGTCGATTTAATTTGAGTTATAAAAAGGGAATGGCAACGTTAAATTAGTGAGCAATATTAGTTACGTGATAAATGGACCCCGAATCCTAATTGTTGAGAAATATCTTGTGTTACTCTCATTTATCGTAGTTGCTTTTATTTAGTGTAGTTCATGATTATTCTCTATCCCATTTCGTCTAGTTGGACAGTTGCAATTCTTTTACAAGTCAAAATTGACAAATCTCTGTGGGTTCGATCCGTACTTACACTCGCTATGCTATAATAGCCCGTGCACTTGCGGTATTTTACAAATTGACAACACCCTTATACCCAAATATTTCATAGAATATCATTTCTCCTTCATTTTACAACATATATTGAGATAATATTCCAACTTCTTTATTTCATCAAGAAACCCCTTTTTAATTCCACATATCATGTCTATAAATCCTTATTTAACGTACTAGGACATTTTAAGCATTTTTGAGAGGGTTTTAAGCCTAGAAACCCTTAAATATGCAACTACACATGATATTTACATGGGATTATATTTTCATACTTATTTCCTCAATTTTCCAAAATTAAAATACCATTTGTTCATCAAAAGCCATTTTGAACTTAATTTTCGTCAAAAATTCCATTTTTGCAAGAAAGCCTTTAAAAAACATACTAGAAAATATGTTTTTCAGAATAAACACTTTTAGAATGCATCTTAACAGCTTTTAATCTTGCAAACACTTGGAGGAAAACTCTACTTTTGATTTGAAGAGGAGAAACTAAAGGGAATGACTTGAAAGCTCCTAAAAACTCCAAAGCTCCGAAAAAGCTCAAACTTATTCAAAAGAGCTCCAGCAATGGATTATTTTACCAACTTCTTCCTCAACTAGGCTTGAAATGGGTGTTTTAGCCCTGGAAAAGTTTTGAAAATGCTAGGGGTGGAAGGGGAAAGCTCGAAAAATTGTGGAAATGAGGGATCTCCAAAAATCTGATGAAAAATGGCCTCTCCATCCCCCTATCCTCTATTTAAACCATCCAACACTTAACCCATTAACCAAGAGTTAAACCCAAATTTTGATCCGAGCCACTAAGAGATAAAAAACTCAATGAATCCAACGATCCTTGTCGCGACAGCACATTAAAATGTGCAAAAAAGTCCGATTTTTGCCAAAATCGTTCGAATGACCTAAACCTTCTTCGAACGAGATCCCCTATTATTCGTACGAGAGTTCTAATAGGGGAAAAATGTGGGTAAAAAAGGGCAAGGTAATCCACCTTGTTTGAATGGGAAGCTACCCCGCGTTTGGAATGGCAATGCACTTCGTTCAAATGAGGGCATTCCAAAGAGATTCTAGAGAATGATGGAAATCGAACAGACCCTAGTCATTAGAACGATAGACCCATTCTCGTTCGACCGATGTGGACACTCGTTCGAATGATAACCAAATTTTTGTATCTTAACTTTAGGCCATTTAATCCTCAATTTAAATTGCACAAACACTACAAGGATAACTCAAATTTAACATCCATTCACAATATAAAGTTCATGGCCCAAGGTCATACAAATTAGAAGGACTGAAGTTCAAATCTCGGGCACATGTGTTACAAAGGCCTTAATATTTTCCCAAAATATAATGTGTTTATAAGAATCCATTGTAACAGACTTTTGTTTTAACGATGATTTTCAAATTCACATTGTGTATCTTCCTTAGGTAGGGAACATGCTCAGCCTGGAATTTGAGGGATTTGAGATCAACATTCGACCGACTCATAATTTTTGGAAAAAGTTAATAAAAAAAACTGCCCATAAGTATCTATTATTTCTATGAAATAAGGTGTGTTCTTAGAGTTTTTTCTATATGCAATAAGGTGTGTTCTTAAAGTTATTTCTATGCAATATGGTCTGAATTATAATATATCAGGTTCCTTAGATAGATAAACCTTTATGGTACGTGTGATAACACTTTACCCTAGTACTGAAGAGTTATGAAAGCCTATTCTATATATCCCATTACTAAACAAACTTCAAATGTTCTCCGTCAATGAGACATTAGGATCAAGAGAGAAGTTGTTCGATATTACAAATGGATGAACAAAAAGAGTGAGGATGCTCATTGATGATTGGCCATTCAGGAAAGTGACTTTTCAAAAGTATGAGATTTATCTAGGTAAGTCACTTCTTAAAAGTACGAACCTCTATTTTGCGGATATGCGACTATTTTGAAGTACGAATGTTACATTGGATAAAGTGACATTTTTAAATTACAAATTTCTTTAAATTAATTGCTTTGGGGATCTCTCGAGGGTATAGGGTTAAATTAATTTGAATATAAATACTATGTAGTGCGTGATGAAATCAGGCAATCTTCAATTTTTAAATATTTTGATGTTTAATTTTATTGCGAGGTCTTTCATGCGCACTTATATATTTGGTAAAATGTATAATCACGTACATGGGGACCTAAGCACATATCTACATGTGAGGGACCCTAAAATTATGGCCTCTAGGCAGTTCAAAAATTTACCTAAAGTAGTTACGTGGAAAAATAATATTAACCATAGTAAAAAGGAAGCACATAGATATTTCGGTTCTCTTGATTGTATCCCCATTGGATTCGTCACTCTGACATTGCGGGCCCGAAGTGAGAAATACGATGATGGTTTGACCATGTGTGTATGTGTGTGTGTGTGTGTGGAGGGGGGTCATGGGTATGCATCATGCTTGTCCCTTACTTCCATCGTGCCCCTCGAGGTCGAATTATCAATCCGACGTTTAGGCACCGGTGATTATTTACCTTGGATTCTGTTTGGCGACATATAAAAATTTTTTGGTGCACATCCTTTGGTAAGTTTGCCTTTCGTGCGGAAGATGGATGGGGTTTCTTAGGTTGTTCATAGTAGCCATTTTTATTTATAAAACAAACAAAAAGATTCAGCCTAACCCTTTTAGGTCAATCCTAAGGAAGTTTTTTAAGTCAGTGGGTGGTCCAAATGTTCTTATTGTGTAGGTTTGAGAATCGAGTTACGAGTGGGAAAGGTGTTAGGCATACCACTTTCTATGCATGCTTCCTTAATTCTATGCTTATTATCTCTCCTTACATTAATAGATTATTTTTTAGTTATTTTTGAATTTATTTAGAGACCTTCGTGTGAGGTTCCCTCAAAATGTAGATAAGTGGTAAGGTTTGAGGATGGGTTTAGGTAAATTATTATCACAACAAGAAATATAGAAAGCAATATTAAGGAGAACATAATCAATTAGTCACACAACAACAAATTTACATGGTTCGATAACTTGCCTACGTCCACATAGAGGTTACTGTTCTTATTAGTGTCTCTCAAATGATCGAGGTTACATCCATTTAACCTGGGTTAGAGTTTACATTTTATAGTTGTCAAAATAAGTGATTTTATTATACAAGTAACTCTAATAGCTTATAGATAACTATAGTGTGTCCCTAAATATCTCCTCCAAGATTGTTAGTAACCGTTTTAAGTCTATCTCCATGAATTTAAGCATATGTTAAATACACGGGTCTAAATCACATATCTAAGTTGGGCCGGGTAGTCCATCATGCACACTGTGATGGTCGGCTGCACTATTGGTCTTGAATATATGATCCCCCACAATTGCACCTAAAATCTTTGGGCTAACATGTTAGGCCGATAGATTTTAAGTGAGTTCAAGGACGTCACTCCTTTAGCTGCTCTGAGTTATCGTGCGCTTTCCTCTTTTCGATAACTTTCCTCGATTGGTCGGCAATAATATCGACCTCAATTGATTCTTTATCTGTATCATCGGTAGGCTGGCCAGTAGGAAGTTCCTCTATAGTGATAGGAGAGGGGCCCTAAAGATGGATCTTATATAGGTCAGACTCTAGTGGAGCTCCTGTAGCCCTAAGGCTTGGTCCCAACCCTTATTGAAGGAAACCTCCTGGATATAAGCGATCTGAAGCCAACTCCTCTTTTACCTACTTCTTTAGGGTCTTACTGATTTGAACGATTTTTTGGCTTTTCCACATTGAGGACAGTGGATTCTACCTCTTTCGAAACTTTACCCTTTTTTAGTTTTATTTCGTCCCTGAGATCATGGGTGTCAATAGTGTAGGTGGTTGTGGCTTTCTTGTAGGCTTCCTTCATCTCATCTGAGTTGAAGTAGCATTCATGTGTCTCCACTTGGTCACCTTGAACTCTCCCTACCCCTAAAAAGGGTCGGGAAATTTATCGTCTGGTGAACTGTGGAGGGCACGACCTTAAATTCCTTGAGGTCTACCCTGCCCATTATCATGTTGTAGGACAATTACATATTCTCGTCCATGGAGAAGAAGTTGATATTTTTAGTGAGCCTCTTCGGCCAGATGTCTCCCATCATCACGTCCATTTCCAACATTCCTAAGGGGTGTAAGTTTTCATCGCTGAAGCCTATCAGAGGCTGGTGATAAGGTACAAGCCTCTTCTTGCTCAGACCTAACCCTTTGTAGTAAGGCCAGAACATAACATTGACCGAAATCCCCTCGTGAATGAGGTTCCTTGGTACATCAAACCCATGCATATGAGTTATGATCACCAATGGGTTATCTTGGAGGGCTAAGATCCCTTTGAAATCCAACCTCAAAAAACCTATTATCAAGGTGTTCATGTCTACCTTCTTCTTCTTCTTCTTCTTCTTCTTCTTTGAGGTGGTAGAGGACGAGTTTATCACCTCAAGTTTAGGTATTTCCATAGCCTCATCAATATGTGCTTTTCTATTGGCCACCTCTGTGCCTCCTCCAACAAGGCCTCCAAAAATCATTTTAATATCAAAGGAGATCCAATGAAGACGACCATTAGGATCAACATCCTTCGGAGGTAGGTCGAGATTGACCTCATCATCATCATCATTTAAGGCATCATCATATTTATTTTCTCGGATGTTATCCATGTACTTGTTGGCTCTTTTTTTGTGGGGTCATCTCTTCCACTCCTTGAACTATCCTTTTCCACATACTTTCTCAGTTTTTTGCCTTGAGAATTTTTTCGATCTCGTCCTTGAAGGCGAAGCATCTGTCGGTGGTGTGTACATGGTCTTGGTGGAACTCACACCACAGGCTCTTGTTCCTTTTATGAGGAGGAGATTTTAATTTCTTCGGCCACCTCAAGGACCGATTGTTCTTTATCTCGATCAACATATGCTCTGAGATGAAATTCAGTGGAGTGTAATCAGCGAATATGTCGTCCACCGACCTCTTATTGCCTTCTTTGCCTTTGGACTTTTGGAACTTTCCTTTACTTCTTGTTCCCTTCTTGTCGTCTCCCTTGGAAGCCATTGCCTCCTCCGCATTTATGACCCTCCTAACCATATCTAGGAGTTCAGCTATGGATTTTGGATAATCCTCGGCTAGCTTCCAAATAATCTTTCCTTTCTGTAGTCCTCCCATCAAGGGGCCGTGTCAATTCTCTCCTCGTAGTCTTCAACCTCTAGCTTATCCTTAATAAAGTGGGCAATATAATCCTTCAGGGTCTCATTCTTTTCCTACTTAACATTCAACAGGTGGGTCATCTTCTTCCTCGGCTTCACTCTGAAGCACAAATTATATATGAACCTCTCTGCCAACTGTTTGAAGTTTTCTATAGAGTTTTTAGGGAGAGAGGTAAATCATATTTGAGCTAGATCGGTGATCTTTCTAGAGAAGGCCAGGCATCTAATCTCATTTGAGATCGAGTAGATATCAGCTACCGATTGATGCATCTCTACATGGTGGATGGGATTAGTGCCCCCATTATATTTAGGTGTGACTACTGACAACTTGAACTTAGCCGGGGTAGGATAGCTCACAATATTCACAAAAAAGGGGGATCCTTCAATTTAGACCCTCTGGAAAGGGTCTGAACTTCAATATATCTCCTATCTTGTCTTCCAATAATTGTATAGAATCATTCAAGGCCTCTCGACTGTAACTACAACCTATCTTTTGTCTTGAACAACATTATCCCCGACCCCCTCTCGATCGACCGGGTAAACTGATAGGTCTTTATCAGTTACCCTCTGTCGGTTGTTGACCTCTCTTTGTTCCTCCTCTCAGCCTCGAGAAGGTGTTTAGTCATCACACCAGTCATTCTTTATGGAACTGACGATACTCCAAGATCTGGAGAGGCGGTTTCTCAAATCCTCCTGTGGGCCAAGCCTATCAAAAGATGACCCCCTACTTAGTATGTCAAAAATTGATGGCCGTGGTCCCCCTATTCCCTCTGCTGGCTAGAATGGGATTCACCGTGTCTCTAGAAATCTGGTAAGGCTCCCAGCAATCCCTATCATTCTCCTCATCACCGAGGTCATCCTCACACTGTGGCCATCCCTGATCCTCATGGAGGGCGGGCACGTGAGGGAGGATCCTAGGTCCCGCGCATCTTTCTCTGGAGCACTTCGACCGACGTCATTGGGTGAGGTGTAAAAATATGGAGAGATTAGAGTCACCAGTCTATTTTACTCAAAACAGACAAAAGAAAATGGGATGCCATCTCGAAGGACAGCATCCAAAGACATACAGATGCATGCGAGACCAAAATGATTCGAGAAGGGTCCGGAGGCTAAGTTACAAAATGGGAAGGTGTTAGGCACCCATTCCGCCCTTACGGTCTCTCATGGATTTTTGCTATTTTCCTTTCATTTTCCCCGTAATATGTGTGCATGTGTATATATGGTGGAGATAGGAATCCTCTACTTGTATCATGGAAGAGATAAAGTGAGTTATCCATAGGAATGTAAAAATAATACAGAAAATAGGTGTGACAACCCGAATATGATTATGATAAACCATGTTTAAATCATGCTTAACGTATGGGATGGGGATAATTTAATTATTACAATATTTAATGCTAAGTTATTTTGTTTAGTCTAATCCTACCTTCATAACTTATGAAATATTGAATTAGTCATAAAAATAAATTTGTGACGTCTTCGGTAGGAATGTTCGAGTTCGGGACTAGTTTTGGCCACTATAATATAATAATTGACTTGAGGTGAAAACTAGATATTTGTATATAAATGAGTTAAGTTTGTAACACAACAAACAGTGTGTAAAACAGAGGCCCGAACAAGAAGTTATGCTAGAATTACGAAGCAGGGGCAAATTTGTCCATTCGTTAAATGATATTTCGTCTTATTAGGCTAACAAATGGTGGATTTTGATTGGTTAAGGAATGAGGTGGGTTTTTGTTGAATTTAAAGGCTTGAAATAAGCTCTTCCTTCAGTATATTTCAGTCATTAAAGAGTTTCTCTTGAGAGGAAGATAAGTGGGAACTCGAAGAAGAAGAATTGAGGAGAAAAAATGGAGAAAAATCTGTAGGAAATTACGGAAGAGTCCTTAAGGTAATTCCATATGTAAATCTTGTTAATTTTCTTGTGTGACAGATTGAAAAAGTATAAATCATATATTATTTATGTAAATTTCATGGCTTGGTTTATATGTATAAATAGATGCGAGTTTAAGCAAAGTGGAACGTGTAAATCATGTATATTGCTTCGATTAGAAACCTTGTGTATTCAAACTACCATATCTTTTTGTATATTTATTGGAATTGAATAATTCAAGTTGGAGATAAAAACATACTCATATATGTACAACATAACCGAAAATTATGTGAAAATACCAAGAAATGAATCGTTGGTGATAGTTTGAAGTTCAGGTATAAAATCTGCCCCAAAGGTATAAGTATGCACACCGGGTGTTCGATGTTTTACTTGACATAGAAAATGAACCTTAAAAATTATGAAACTCTAATTTTGTATTGTTAAATATGTTTATGGATGTTGGGTGAAATATCACAGGAAGCTATGATGTAGAAAAATTATGAAAATTCCTGGAAGTTGATTGAACGATAAAAGTGCCTATAGGGCAGATTTTCTTTGTAATAAAGAAATGGACACATATTGCTCTAGGAAACTTGAAATGATGTTTTTTATTTTATATTGGGAACCTAATATGATAATCATTGGATTACCAAGAGTAAATTAAAGTATTTTTGGGCTATGGATTGGATATGTTAAATATTTTAACATGAAATTGGATGAGACTTCATTTATGATAAAAGATTTAAATGGGATCATAGGATGCTTATGAATTGGGTTAAGTTTAAGTAATTCTTTGGATTGTTAATATACTTATGATGATACTAATATTGTAAGAATTTATATGTGAAAGGGAAGAAGAACCGGTTGAACAAGTGCCAGATAAAGGTAAGGAAAACACATGAAGTGGCCAAGGTGAGTGTACTCACTGGAAAAAGATGTATTATACATGGCTATGGAGATGATTTGAATATCACTCACAGGTAATATGTATTACACATGGTTATGGATATGATCTGAATATCACTCACTGGTAAGATGTATTATACATGGTTACGGAAATGATCAGAATAATATTGAATATGAATTTGTTCATTTCGGTTTACCGAAATGGGAGGTTACTCCTCGACCCGGAATGTGGGAGATTTGTCTATTAAAGACAAGGGGTTAATCCTGGACCAGGAATGGGGGAGAATTGTCTATTGCAGACAAGATATGTGAATCATGATTCGGATAAGTTGGTCATTCTTTATGAATGAGCCAGTTATGTATATAATTGGTCATTCTTTATGAATGAGCCGGATAAGTATATAATTGGTCATCTTTATGAATGAGTTGAATAAGTATATAATTGGTAATTATTTATGAATGGGAAAGATAAGTATGCATATATCATCACGGGGCTATAAATTATGGCTTTTAATTTTATATAATAGTGTAATAGTGATGCATTTGCTGAGATATTTTGCTCATGGTTCCTATGTTTATATTTTCAGGTATTGTGATATCGTTGCCAAACCTAGGAGTTCGGTGGGGTTATCAAGGGATGCATAAAACCATGATTTGATCAAATGTAAATAGGGTAATTTATGCCTACTTACCTTTTCAGTAAGTTTGAATAAGCATAATTACCTTAAAATTGTGAAAGGCTTTTAGTTTTATTGATTTATGTTAATAATTGAACAAAGATACTTGTGTTTATGGTTTGGTTAAGGTAATTATGATTTGAATCACTTTCACCTTCAAACTTAATTATAGGTAATTGGGTTGGGTTATGTCAACTTTGGTATCAGAGCCTAGGTTTTAGAGGTTCTGGGGTGAGGAGCGCCTAGATTTGGGAGTGGAAGTAGAAATTATTTTGAGTCATAAGAAAATTGGATTTATTAACTAACATCTGTTAGTTACACATATATATTGTTGTATGGGATATGAAATGTAAGGATATTGCAGGAAAGGAAATGAGATGCTAAGGTTTATTCGGGGATGACAGCGAATACAAGTATTTTAATTTGAATCATTGCATTGTTTTATTTTGTGGTATCGACAAACATGTCATTGAAGGAAAATTTTTAAAGACAAAATGTGGTATACAAAATTTGTGAAGTATTGGAAGTAATATCTTCTTATACTGGAATATGTAGACTTGAGTTGTGTCACTTATTAAACCATGGTTTGGTGTGTGCCCAATTATGTGAGAGAGTGAGGTACGGGAACCCATATTTCGTTAAAGGATGAGATAGTAAAGTGTTAGAGTGTGAATAAAATAAATATTCACATGGTAAAGGTGAAGTGAGAGGATTAATAGTTGTATATGTTTAATTTTAATACGTGAAATGGTCTGAAATTCAATTACTAGTCAATATATAATAATTGATCCGAATATGGGTTCATACTGAATTATGATAAGTAGAAGAAAAGTGTGATAAGAGTTGAGATGTATAGTATGAGTATATGTAGTGAATATTACTCTTGGGATGTTTTTCAATGCTTATATGAATAGTAAAGTTGAGACGAGGTGTTAAAGAGTTGGAATTTTAAAAATATCGGGGAGCTATGTGTTGTTTATGAGTATGGGAAAGATGCTAATCGGGTTGGAATATCGACAACTGGTTTGGGTGGATATTTAGTTTTATTTGTCATTGTACGTACGTGTTATCACTAAGAGTATGACATATAATGAATATCATTGACATTATATGGAGTCACCAAGAAGTATGCGTAAGGATAATATGTTATGTGAGATACCATAATGGGATACATTAAGGTAATTGTTCAAGTTATTTGAAAGAAATACGATATATAATAGTTAAGATAAGTATTATGGGGTTGGTATGTGTGGTTAAAGTTTTCAGTGGTGATGTTATGTTTAATGTCCATGCTACCAAACGGGTAAGGTGGGTGTATTAATAATGTTACATAAGACTATAATGTTAATAAGGATTGGCGTAAGATTATGATTGTAAAGTTATTGTGCCAGATAAATGACTTGTTAAAGTCGTTGTATGTTTAGTTAAAGAATAATCATACGATACTAAAAAGGGGAATAAAATGAGAAGTTATATTGAGTTCATAGTGCATGACTGCACAATATACATGAACGTGAATATGAAATCTTGGTTAAGAATAAACATTTAGTGAAAGATTGTACAGTTTGATATATGAAAAGTAGTGAGGATATATTTAAATTAAAAAATTGTAAGGACGAGATTTAACATACTCTTAAACATCAGAAATGATATTGATAGTAGTTAAAGTCAAACACATGTATTTGGTGTTGAATGGAAGATGGAAATATGACGTGTAATAAGCTAATCTAGTAATATGATATTTATGAATTGAAATATTACACGATGATAAGGATAGACTATAGGAATGAAGGAAAAAAAAGGTAAAGAATGATACTAGTTTTGTTAAAAATATTCACTCATTGTGAATATACGATGATACAACTGATAATCTAGTATGTGCGAATGTTTGACATACGTATATAAAGGTATGAAGTAATAAGTTAGTTGGGGATTGGTTTTCATTAATAATAAATCATTAGACGATTATTCTTACGTGTAATGATAACGAAACTGAAGTTCTTAATAAAGAAGATTTGCAGTACCTCGAGGAACCGGTTGAAATTCTTGGTCGTAAGAAGCAAGTATTAGGGAATAAAGTTAGTTCCGTAGTTAAAGTGTTGTGGAGGATCACTGAAATTAAATAATATAGTTGGTAAAGGTAAGATAGAATGAGAATATAGTATCCCCAATTGTTTGATAAGTAAAATTCATCCTAAATTTCGGGGGCAAAATTTTCTAAGGGGGGAAGGTTGTGACGACCCGGATATGATTATGATAAACCATGTTTAAATCATGCTTAACGTATGGGATGGGGATAATGTGTTATTATAATATTTAATGTTAAGTTATTTTGTTTAGTCTAATCCTACCTTCATAACTTATGAAATATTGAATTAGTCACAAACACAAATTTGTGAAGTCTTCAGTAGGAATATTCGAGTTAGGGACTAGTTTTGGCCACTATAATATAATAATTGACGTGAGGTAAAAACTATATAGTTGTATATATATTAGTTAAGTTTGTAACACAATAAATGGTGTGTAAAATAGAGGTCCGAGCAAGAAATTATGCAAGAATTACGAAGCAGGGGAAAATTTGTCCATTCGTTAAATGATATTTCGTCTTATTAGGCTAACAAATGGTGGATTTTGATTGGTTAAGGAAGGAGGTGGGTTTTTCTGACTTTAAAGGCTTGAAATAAGCTCCTCATTCAGCATATTTCAGCCACTAAAGAGTTTTTCTTGATAGGGAGAGAAGTGGGAAGTCGAAGTAGAAGAATTGAGGAGAAAAATTGGAGAAAAATCTGTAGGAAATTACGGAAGAGTCCTTAAGGTAATTCCATATGCAAATCTTGTTAATTTTCTTGTGTGACTGATTGAAAAAGTATAAATCATAGATTATTTATGGAACTTTCATGGCTTGGTTTATATTTATAAATAGATGTGAGTTTAAGCAAAGTGGAACGTGTAAATCATGTATATTGCTTCGATTGGAAACCTTGTGTATTCAAACTCCCATACCTTTTTGTATATTTATTGGAATTGAATAATTCAAGTTGGAGATAAAAACATACTCATATATGTAGAATATATCGGAAAATTATGTGAAAATACCAAGAAATGAATCGTTGGTGATAGTTTGAATTTCAGGTAAAAAATCTGCCCCAAAAGTATAAGTATGCACACCGGGTGTTCGATGTTTTGCTTGAAATAGAAAATGAACCTTAAAAATTATGAAACTTTAATTTTTTTATTGTTAAATATGTTTATGTATGTTGGGTGAAATATCACAAGAAGCTATGATGTAGAAAAATTATGAAAATTCCTGAAAGTTGACTGAACGATAAAAGTGCCTATAGGACAGATTTGCTTTGTAATAAAGAAATGGACACATCTTGCTCTAGAAAACTTGAAATGATGTATCGTATTTTATATTGGGAACCTAATATGATAAGGATTGTATTACCAAAGGTAAATTAAATTATTTTTGGGATATGGATTGGATATGTTAAATATTTTAACATGAAATTGGATGAGACTTCATTTATGATAAAAGATTTGAATGGGATCATACGATGCTTATGAATTGGGTTAAGTTTAAGTAATTCTTTGGATTGTTAATATCCTTATGACGATACTAATATTGTAAGAATTTATATGTGAAAGGGAAGAACAACAGGTTGAACAAGTGTCAGACAAAGGCAAGGTAAAACACATGAAGTGGCCAAGGTGAGTGTACTCACTGGAAAAAGATGTATTATACATGGCTATGGAGATGATTCGAATATCACTCATAGGTAAGATTTATTACACATGGTTATGGATATGATCTAAATATCACTCACTGGTAATATGTATTATACATGGTTACGGAAATGATCAGAATAATATTGAATATGAATTTGTTCATTTCGGTTTACCGAAATGGGAGGTTACTCCCCGACCCGGAATGTGGGTGATTTGTCTATTAAAGACAAGGGGTTACTCCTCGACTAGGAATGGGGGAGAATTGTCTATTGCAGATAGGATATGTGAATAATGATTCAGATAAGTTGGTCATTTTATTAATTATTAAGATAAGTATATAATTGGTCATTCTTTATGAGTGAGTTGGATAAGTATATAATTGGTCATCTTTATGAATGAGCTGGATAAGTATATAATGGGTAATTCTTTATGAATGGGCTATATAAGTATGCATATATCATCATGGGGATATGATTTATTGCATTTAATTTTATGCAATAGTGTAGTGGTGATGCATTTGCTGAGCTATTTTGCTCATGGTTCCTATGTTTATATTTTTTAGGTATTGTGATATCACTACTAAACCTAGGAGTTTGGTGGGACGAAGCAAGGGATGCATAAAACCATGATTTGGTCAAACGTAAATGGGGTAATTTAAGCCTACTTATCTTTTCAGTAAGTTTGAATAAGCATAATTACCTTAAAATTGTGAAAGGCTTTTAGTTTTATATATTTATGTTAATAATTGAATAAAGATACTTGTGTTTATGGTTTGGTTAAGGTAATTATGATTTGACTCACTTTCACTTTCAAACTTAATTATAAGTAATTGGGTTGGGGTGTGTCAATAGGATTTGCGTGATTACCTTTGCGTTGATTGTTATAATGGAACGATAACGCATGTGGAATAATACGCTGCTGAGAACAAACATATAGAATAAAAGAAAATTGAATTGAGAGAAAATAGGGAATGAGAGAAAAAGTAAAAATAGGACTCGAGTATACGGTTTTACCCCGAGACGCCTACGTAGCCTATAAAGGCATCAAAGTCCACATAGTTCGCATGCAAAACAAGGGGTGGGGTTTATCCCATAAATCCAATCGGGGACTACTCTTGTTTGTGTGTGTGTGTAAAAAAAGTGTTTTAGTTGTGAGAAAAGTGTAAGAAAAATGTGAGAATTTTCGTTTGGAATTTATGAGCAAACCCGATTTTTCTTGTTTTTTGGGTTTTTATTTATATAAAAATAAGAGGTGTTCAATAATACTAGATAAAAAGTATATTAGGATGTGTAAGATGAGAGAATAAAAGTGCTAAGTAGTAAAACAAGTTATTGGGAATTTATGAGAATTTAAAGAGAGAATTGAGAAAATTGGACCTTATTGAAGATCTTCAGCTTGATCTTGAATGTTGGAGAGCAGCCCTTGCACTTGGATGATGATGGAGGGTATTTAATTCACCAAATTTGATGAAAAGGATGATGAAAAGTGAAGGTGGGAAGGGGATTTGGATGTGGAAATCACGCAGACTTCGACAGAGATATTCTGGATTTGTTGAGAGTGACGTCTATCAGATCTGGGATCCCCTTGCAAATAAGGTCAAGGCCTCATTTTATAGGCCCAGGTCACTACCGATCGGCATAGACCTGGTCCTACCTATTGGCACCTGCCGATAGGCACTGTCGTTTCGTAGTGTCTTTCAGGCCTTTTCGGAAAATCGGCCACAGAGCGCAAATCATTGATCTGAATCGTGCACGAGGTGAACCATTGGAAAGGTAATTTAGAGACCTTTGAAAGTCCTTTGGACTACTCCCGGGTTCAGGAGTTGACTTTGGGTCAAATGTGGCTCGAAAGCGCACATTGGTCCTTTGGACGGGAAAACTTCTAACGCAAACGGATCGTTCGTCCGCATGGTATGTCAGAATCATGCACGGGGTGGACCGTTAGAAAGGTTAGGAGATGTAATTTTGACATTCAAAAGATTTTGACCCGGTTTGGGGAGTTAACTTTGGTCAACCGGGACCTAGAAGCATTCGGTGACCTTTCGGAGTAAAACGAATCATTCATTCGTACCGTAAGTCAATCGCGCACGGGGCAGAGTGTTGGAAATGGGTTTTAGTGCCCTTTGAAGATTCATTCAGTCTCAGTCGATCTAAATAGTGTAATTTGGTCAAACGGAGCCCGAGAGCGTCCGGTGGCCTCCAAATCAAGTTTTGGGGGAAAACGGGTCGTTTGTCGGCAGGGGAAGTCAGAATCGCGCAGGGGATGGACCATTGGTAAGGGGTTTCAGTTCCCTTTAAAGATTTATTCAGTCTCGATCGAGATGAATAGTTTGACTTTTTGGTCAAACGGAGCCTGAGAGTGCCCGATGGCTTCTAGGTCAGTACTCGGGGTATGACTTGGGTTTGTAGTGATGCAGGGAGGTGATAGGAACCTAAGGAGAGTTTAGGGAGTAATAGAATGGGGTGTCTACAGAGCCCCTCGATAGGTGAGTTTGGAATAAACGATACCCGTCGAATAGACATCGCATTATGCTTTTGAGAGAGTATGACCAATTCAAAGGGTCGAGGCTGATTCTGAGGACCTAAGGGAGCGAGGATGACCATTTCAGAGGGTTGAGGTCGATTCTGAGGACCTAAGGAGCGTGCTGGGGATGGTTTGAATGATGATCAAAGTTTTAGGTCAATTCTGAGGACCTAAAGCGATGCTGGGATGACCAATTCTGTGGGTAGAAGCCAATTCTGAGGGCTTGAAGATGAGGGTGACCGATTTTGCGGGTCGAAGCCAATTCTTCGGGCTTAAAGATGAGATGACCGATTCTACGGGCTTGAAGATGAGATGTTCAATAATGCGGGTCAAAGCCAATTCTGCAGGCTTAAATGACGATCCAATAACCGAGGTCAATTTTGACTTAAGAAAGGTGACGACCGAGGATTGAGGTCAATTCTGAACTAACTGAGGTGATGATCCAAGAACAAGATCAATTCTGACCTAAAAGAGGTGACGATCGAGGACCAAGGTCAATTCTGACCTAACTGAGGTGATGATCCAAGACCGAAGTCAATTTTAACCTAAGAGAGGTGACGACTGAGGACCGAGGTAAATTTTGACCTAACTGAGGTGATGATCTAAGACCGAGGTTAATTCTGACCTAAGAAAGGTGATAACCGATGACTGAGGTTAATTCTGATCTAACTAAGCTGACAATCTAAGACCGAGGTTAAATATGACCTAAGAGAGGTGATGAACGAGAACCGAGGTCAATTCTTACCTAACTAGGGTGACGATTTAAGACTGAGGTCAATTCTAACCTAAGAGAGGTGACGACCAAGGGTCGAGGTCAATTCTGACCTAACTGAGGTGACGATCCAAGACGGAGGTCAATTTTGACCTAAGAGAGGTGACGACCGAGGATCGAGGTCAATTCTGACCTAACTGAGGTGACGATCCAAAACCGAGGTCAATTCTGACCTAAGAGAGGTGACGACCGAGGACTAAGGTCAATTCTGACCTAACTGAGGTGATGATCCAAGACCGAGGTCAATTCTGACCTAAGAGAGGATAAAGATTGGATTTTGATTCCTTTGGGGAAAAAGTGCCTTGTGATTTTGATTTGAGATGGGGAGTTGATTACTGGGGAGACTTTTGTATCTTTTGGAGAATTCGCAGGGGGAACAACCAATTTGATGTTGTAAACTCCACTGGGGAAGTGATTAGGTGGTCCAGGGTTAGGACGTATTGCTCGGGGAAATTTGAGACCTTTGGGGTATAGGAGGTGATACTTAGAGATCCACTTAGGACTTTGTCGGGAGGAGATTCACTTGGATTTTGAGAGTTCCACTGGGAAAGTAGGGGTTTCACTTGAGGGAGTGCGAAATTTTTTGGGTGAAAATGTTTTAAATCCTTCCCGGGATTTTTAGAAAATTTGTGAGGGTTTTTCAGGATTTTCTGATATTTTCTGGGAATTTCTGTACGAAATTTTAAGGGGGGTGCCAGTCAGCATAGTCTGAGGGGTGCCATTCGGCAGTGGCATGAACTTTTGGACTGCCTAAAGAAGGTAAAGAGGTAGTGTCGATCGGTAGGGTTGGGGTTAGTGCTGATCGGCATGAACCTTGGCATCCTATATAAAGGGAGCGAATTCCCTTCATTTTTCACATCTTCTTACTTTCTCTCTTTCTGCGATTTCTCTCTGCGAATCGTTCTAGCATTTCGATCTCTAAGAAATGGCCGCTTTTGTGAGCACTGCAGTCCATAGGGAATGGTTGACTTTTGATGACTGGGCAAATGTGGAATGGAGGGTCAGGGCGCTTCTTGCTTTGGGGAGAGAGAACTCCTTTGACGCATTCGAGCCGGTTCTAGATGAGAGAACTTTGCAGTGGGAGCCGTCGTGTCATTACTCTATGAGGGTGGTGAACCCTGGAGGTTATGTAAGTAAAATGACCTTTGGCATTCTTCTATTTTTGGTGATTCTTCCTTTCTCCTTGAATTTTGACATTGCTTTTTCTTTTTGACATTCTGATGTCTCTTTAAAGAATATGCGTGCCCACCCACGAGAAGACGAGGCTTAAGGATGTCTGGGAGCATCTTCCACCTGTGGTGCGTTGGGTGGTATCATCAAAGGGTTTTGGGAGGTTAGCGTCTGCACTGGATGAGACGCCTCGTTCGACAGCGGTCTTGTGCGCTTTGGGGGAGAGATGGTGGGATACTACCCACACCTTCCATTTCAGCTTCGGGGAGATGATGGTGACTCCCATAGACATGCAACAGTAGGTGGGACTGGATTGTGATGGAGAGCATATAGAGGTGGATCGCGCTTTGCCTGGTGAGGCCGGAGGCGGTGCAGGCGGAACTTGGTGACGTAGGGAGGATAGTGTCTGGGGATTCTATCCGGTTGTCCTTGTGTGACACCCGACCTAATTAACCTCGAGTGACCAGTCCTAAATTAAATTAGAACAGGTTTCTCAGTTGGTTCATTCTTACCACCACCGTTGCCTTTTTAATTACTAACCACCTAAGTGAGAAAATTAGACTGGTGCCAAGTTTTATCTTTCATTAACTTCAATGAAATACTCACGCGGAACAAAATAATATAAACAATCATAATTAACTAAAATCAACCATTCACAATTAATTAACTGACCGAATAAACCGTCGGTTCAAAAATCCAACAAAAGACAAGTAATAAGTCACAATAGGTCTGACATAAGTATTAAATAAAAACTGTGAGCAACATGCTCGAATAACTGATAGAAAGTCTCTACACTAGGAATGAACATAATGAGGCACCTATCAAACTCCCACAACATCCACATATGCTGCAGCACGGATCCCTGGAATGAGTCAAGCCTGGCATCCCTGTGGCTGGACACCTAAAAGGTTTTTAAAAGTTTTTATAGAAAGGGTTAGTACCCAAAACATTTGGAAAATATTTAGCAATTGATCAACTTGAAGTAATAAATAATATGCATGCTCTCCATATTTTAGTTAGTGCCGCACTCCCTTAAGGACATCCTCGCCCCTCCTCTAATGTGCACTACTAACGCCTTAATTAATTTACCTAGATATTTATCTCATGACTAGATAATTTATATAACCCCTTTGCAACTACCCTGCTCTAACCGAGTATGACATAATTATGATCTCTAAGTTATCATCAACACTAACTTAATTAATCATTTCCCTTTTTAGATTCATATAACTTTCACACCCATTATATATAATACAATTCACGGCCGGTATTTATTTTTTCATATATAATTATTTACCTCATTATATACGTAGTCATATTACAACATTCTGAAACATGCCGAAATAATAATTAATAATAACATCCTCCTGACTAATAACTCACCGGATGTAAATTTTCTAAAGTGCTATCCCACTAGGTATATTTACATGACCTAGTTACGCCAAGTCAGAATCACTCACTAACTTGGTAATACATACATGTTGGAGGCAGTCATATTCCTTCCCTGAAAGTGAGATGCCCCTCACCCATATAATGGATGCTATGACCTAGCAATATACTCGCCCTACTCCTCAAGCTAGGGGATTCATCCACTACGCGCAACCTCCCCCTATAGCACTAAAGTATACAATAATAATATCTAACCACTAATATTAATGCACACACTATATATATATATACTATCTCGCACCGTAAATATATATATATATACATAAAAACAAACTATCCCGGTTATACAGTGTACTAAGTTCGTAACATAAGCCTATTCAATTTATTAAGAGTTTATGGCCCAACTCTAATTATTAATTAATTCGCACATTAATTAATTAAATTACTTTTTGGTGTCACCCCAACCAATATATTCGGACTTACTCTCGTGGCTCGAAAGAAAACAAGACCCGAGTCTAAATTCCCGACTCCAAATTATTTATCTTTCACTCTAACTAAATTTAACGCCTTGGTATCACTCAACCCATATGCCCAGACTCGCCCACTCAATCCGTATTTAATTATTTCGGAATATTCTTTCCAAAATTTAACCGTTGTGTGTCACGCATAAATTTCCTCCAAATCCCAATTAACTTTCCCTCACAATTAATTAGATTGTATCCTTATGTTTATTTCTCATTACCTAAGGTATACGAAAATAATTTAAATTAAATTACCCTTATATACATAAAGTGGCCGAACTGCCAGAATTTTCCGACCATCGATCGATCGATCCCTAACCCTCGATCGATCGATTGTACAGGTCATCTTCTCTTTCCCCCTTCTATTTCAGCCATGGACGAAAAGTTCTAGACCCTAACTTCTTCTACAATAAAACCCAAGTCTTCCCATCAACAATATATACCAAAAACCTCCTAAGGGACCCCCATAAAGTCCACAAACACTATTAAATTACCGTTCTCTACTGTTTTTCATAAATTGGGGAAAAAACCATTTTTATTCGTTAACCCATTTCAACATCAAATTCATATCTAAATTTCATTTCTAATTTATCTGGGTTTACACATCTTACCAGATATATATAAAAATCTCAGATTATACAACAATTGCTACACAATTTAGGAATTCAGAATATTAGTTTACAAAAACCCCATGTTTATTCCCTTTACATCCCAAAACAAATTTTGATTCCTCACATCACATAAATATGAATCGAAAAGCAAATTAAATGCTACAGCAAGTTAACCACTTGCCTTAAGATTCGTAGGGTCTGATTTGGAGTTGTGAATTCCCAAGGTTGAAGATGAAATCTGATTTGGAGTTGTGAATTCCCAAGGTTGAAGATGAAATCCCATGTTTTGGCTCTTTCCTTTGTCCCCCAATTTGCCTTTAACTGCCTCTTAGGGTTTTCTCACCCTCTAAGTGTTTTCTAAACTCTAATCACTCGTCCCCCTTTTCCTTATAATTAATTAATTAGGCTAAATCCCGGTTTTTTCCTTATGGGCCAAGCCCAAGTGACCCAAATGCCCCCGTGTGGGCCCGACTATGTTTAAAAATGCCCCGTGATCCATTTACTACCCCCGGGTACACTTTTTCGACTATCTAGGTCCATCCAGACTCAACCATACACTCAGAATTGGCATACGAATTAATTTATAAAAATCCTTATCTCACACACAAATTTGTCTATACCGACTCCCGGCTGAGATAAGTACATATCCCGTCATTAATACCCAAAATAACGTAAATAAATTATTACTATTCACTTAGTAATTAAATTTTACTAAATATTATCCATTCACTCCCCGATTAATATTTAAATATATATTGCTATAATTAATTCAATTAAAATTACGACAGACAAGTAGTTTTGAATTTCCGAATTAATTAAACATTAAATGCACAAATTTGTCTATACCGACTCCCGACTGAGATAAGTGCATACTCCATCATTAATACTTGAAATGATGTAAATAAATTATTACTATTTGTAGAGGGGGCTTGAAGGTAACCCCGAGATTAGGGACAAATTCCCAATTAGCAACAGTGTTCGAGATTAAGCAACCGAGGCAGCTCAAGCGTGGCAACTAAACGAGACAGCTCGATGCGGCAGCTCATATTTTAGCTTGTTGTTTTAATCACATTGTATTTTCATTATTGATCTCTGTAAGCCTTAACGATTGTAATTACGTAACGATAATAACTAAAGGGTTTGTATGAGGTCAAACGGTACTTGCGAGAGACCAGGCTTGGCAGGGCCTGGGAGAGCTTTCATGCTCCATCGAATGACCTCACGGTGGGAACTTTAGAGGGACCTGGTTTGGAGGATTGAGAAGTAAGGCACCGTTGGGGCTTGTCCTGACCATCTTAGATACACCTGGTAAAACACCAAAGGACCCTGACCGTGGAACCTCAAGCGGAGCAGCTTGGAGTTCCATCGGGTGTTGAGTCATAAACCAAGTAGCCCTCTACTTAAATGTCACATCTACTATAGGTGAAGTCACTAGCCAGCTAAACAATGTCAGACCTGCACTTGAGTAAACCACCGTGGTATTTGGGGCTGTCAGGCAGTCGGTAAGGCACCTCTGCGACAACAGTCCCTTGACACACAGTGGTTAGGCAAAAGGCATGTCTTGGCATTTAATGATTATGACGTGGAGACAACTAGTGCGTCAGGCATTTAATGCTGTGACATAAAGTATGAGGGATGTCTTTCATAGTCTTAAATGACTGAGTTGCCTCGGGGGTGGTGTGGGGGGCTATTTAAGGACCCCAACCACCTCTGAGAAAGGATGATCCCTTGGAGAATTAAAAAGAGTTATTGCAAACTAGAGAATTCACTGACTCACCATTGTCATTTATTACGAAGCTTTTAATATTTGACAGAGAGTCTTGAGGGTGTTTTATGTGTTTTCCACCTGCCTACCAGGGTGTATCTAGGGTGCTTATTTCCCTCTCCCTCTAGCTAAGCCATTTCTAAAAGTTCATTATTATTACCTGAGTTATACACGAGAGAGTTTGGGAGTTTAAGCTGAGTTTACCTTCATTGGGTTCGTGTTTATATGTTCTGTCATTGATCTTAAGCTCTAACCAACTGATTTATCATTACCATACTCAATAGGGGGTCCCGCCTCCATCTATAATCTAAAATACCCTCTTACATTAGGCGACTCTACTGGGGAGGCATCCTTCTAGAGAAGGAGTATGGCGCAGGATAATGCTACTAGAAGACTCAATTTCGATGACATACAGAATAATGAAGAACATGCTGCGAGGGAGCAGGAGGCCCTTAGAGACGGGGCTCCTCGGGTAGAGGTGCCACTAGCTCCAACAATGATAGGTGTCCCAGGGGTTACACAACCTTCCACGAGTGCGGGGTTGGGACCTGCCCAGGTGGCGCTCCTCATGAGCAAATTTTACAAGTTTTTGCAAACCCCAGTGGCTTCAACTATGCTGGGAGGACTGGAGACTAATGCCTTCGTAACACCAGGAGTGGCCCCCGGGGCCCCACCAGGGGCAGGCGTTACAGGAGTAGTCCCAGCAAGTGTACCCTCTGTTGAGAACCCAACTGTGGGTAGCTCAGGAGTTTCAACGGCACAACCGATAACGTTCGCTCCGGTTACAACGAGCGCTCAACCGTCGGCCCCGTTGCAGGTGGCCCCAGTAACCTCGCCCTTGGAAGAGATGAGAAAATAGATGCAGAAAGAGATGCTGAAGTTCATGCAGTCTTCCTCGCAGGCTGTGGGAGAGGTGGCAGCGGTCTACGACGACTTCCGGACACCTTACCCCCAGGAGTACAATGACGAACCCTACCCGAAGGACTATATTCCCCTACCTTTGAAAAATACTCAGGGTTGGGCGGGAACTCGAAGGAACACATTAAGAGTTTCGTTGAACACTTGGGGGCGCATTGCAATGACAAAAAGCTTAGGCTGAGGGAGTTTTCCAAATCCCTGACTGATAAAGCATACACTTGGTACTCTCACCTGCCTCCCAATAGTGTCTCCACGTGGGAGGAGATGCACATATTGTTTGTCCGAAAGTTCTTCTTTGCAGAAGATGAGTTCACCCTAACCCAACTTGGCAGGGAGAGGCAAAGGCCAGGAGAGGAGGTAGTGGCCTATATCAGAAGGTTTAGGGAAAGGTCCCTCGACATGAGGGAAGAAGCTAAGGAGGCCAGGTTACTACAAATTTGTGCTGAGGGATTACTTCCTGAGTATATCTGTCACCTGATCAATGAGACACGCGAGGGAACATTTTCAGCTTTCTTAAAATCCGCAAGAAATATATCTTTGGTGGTGCGACCTAGCCCGGTAGTAGCTCCCATGATGTTCAGACAGCCGATACATATCCCCCCGCAGAACGTTACATATCCCCCCGCAGAACGTTAACAATAACCCGCTCCCGGCACATGGGGCCAATGTTGTAACGACCTACGATAAGGAGGCAGAGCGGGAGGGGGAGGGGCAACGATGGAGTTCGATAAAGCACTGGAGCATTGCACTAGGGGAATGGCTAACGTAGTTCTGGCCTATGATGAAGCAAGTGCTAGGGACGTAGAAGACGCCTACAGCATTGAGGGTGAGGAAACGGACCCAGTCATAGAATATAGCGCGGTTTCGAAATCTCCAAAGTTCACTTGGTTCTTCGACCAAGTGGGAATCCCAAAAGAGAGTAGAATGGAGATAACGCAGGCGATCTTGGATATTGCGAGAAGAAATGCAGTCCCCTCGCTAAGGTGGAGGGGACCCATGGCTAGGCTGGTAAAAAGGTTCCTGTCCGAGGTAACGTTCAGCGATGCGGATAGAGCTGTAAGGTTCCCCCACAATAGGCCCCTGTATGTAACGACCAGTATTAACGGGGTTATCTTTGCCAGGACTCTTATGGACGGGGGTTCTTCAATCAACATTATGCCAATCAACTCCTTCCACGCGGCTAATATTCCGGAAGAAAGGTTGGTTGCCATGCCTTTGGTAATCTCAGGCTACGATAATCAATCTTCCAAATCCATCGGGTATGTAAACGTGGGGATAGTGATGGGAAATCTGAGTTCCCATATCAAATTCCATGTTATAGAAAGCGCAACTTCCTATCATTTGTTAATAGGAAGAGTGTGGATGCACAACCAAGGGTTAGTTCCCTCAACGTACCATCAATGTGCCAAGGCGAATATCAAGGGGATAGAAGTAACTATTAGGGCAACTAAAAGGCCTTTCGCTATTGAAGAAGCACACTTGGTGGATGCAGCCTTCTATACAGAGCTCGAAGAAGACATGCGGGTCCTGACGAGGAGAATGGAGGGAGCATGGGTCCCCTCAATTAGAGAAAGAATGGGACCTTTAAACGAGAGTGGCGAGCGGAAGAGGAGCGAGTAAGCATATCTTGCGGTCCCTCGACCCCAGAACATTTCGAAGCAGCTCAAAGAAAAGAGGAGACCTAGGACAGACCCGGGCGAGCATGAGGCCCAACGACAGAGCGTGTTAAGTCATTTTTCAGGGGAAAGGATCGCTGAAGCTTATAGAGAAAGGAAGAGAAAAGCCGTAAAAATAGCCATGAGCAGGCAATGCAAGAAGATTGTCACCGAAGAGGGAAAGGTGGTGTACCGCTTGTAATGGTGTGAACGGGTGGCCGAGAAGACTGACAATGAGGCTGACCCGATATATGAGTGCTTTTTAGTGGATCAACGGGGGCAGTGTATGGTGATAGACAACTCCAGCATTCAAGAGTTCGTAGAAGATGTCACCGAAGAACCAGACTACATGACAGACAGATAAGGCCCCAGACACAGGAGTTGGAGCAACTAAACCTAGCAGGAGAAGGGGAAGACCCAAGGCCCATCTTCATCTCGAAGGATCTTGTTAAGGAGAAACAAAAAGCCTTGGTTGACCTAATTTGGGAATTCATAGATGTCTTCGCATGGAAATACACCGAAATGGAAGGGATGGATGAGGAAGTGAGCAGCCACAAGCTCAACGTGATCCCTTCGGCTATTCCAGTAAAGCAGGCAACAAGAACGTACAAGCGTGAAATAGATTTGAAGATCAAAGAAGAGGTCCAACGCTTATTAGCAGCAGGGTTCATCAGGCCTATACAACATCCCCTCTGGCTATCCAGCATTGTGCCAGTAGGGAAGAAAGACAAAAACCAAAAAAGGATCTGCGTGGATTTTAGAGACTTGAATAGGGCTTGCCGTAAGGATGAGTTTCCCCTACCATCCATCGACAGTTTGATAGATGCCACGGCTGGTCATGAGATGTACAGCTTCATGGATGGATATGTGGGATACAACCAGATCAAAATGGACCCTTCGGACGCAGAGAAAATAGCATTCAGAACACCGTTGGGCAACTTCATGTACAAAGTAATGCCGTTTGGACTCAAGAACGCCGGAGCTACGTACCAAAGAACGATGATGGCCATTTTTCATGACTTCTTCCACAAATTTGTGGAATTCTACGTGGACGACTTGGTCATCAAATCAAAGAAGGAAGAGTCCCATCTGAATGATTTGAGGAAGGTGTTTGCTCGGTGCAGGAGGTACAAGTTAAGGATGAACCCGTTGAAGTGTGTCTTCGGGGTAACAAGCGGTAGGTTTTTAGGCTTCATAGTTAATCGGCAAGGGGTACAGATGGACCAGGACAAACAGTGGGCAATCCTGGAAATGCCGTGTCCAAGAACGGCGAAGGCGATAAATTTTTTTCTCGGTAAAGTCTCCTACCTTAGAAGATTTGTGCCCGGATTGGCCGAAATAACACACCCACTGATGCAGCTACTGCGAAGGAACATGAAGTTCAGATGGGAGGAGATTCACCAGGAGTCCCTTGTTGGGCTGAAGAAGCTGCTCGTGTCACCACAGACAATGGTCCCTCCCCAGGCGGGAGCTCCGTTGCAACTATACCTCACATCCACCACGAGGTCCGTCGGAGCCCTGCTGGCACAAGAAGTAGACGAACAAGAGCGGCCTGTTTACTACCTCAGTAGAATTATACATGGGCCAGAAATTAGATATACTAGCTTAGAAAGGCATTGTTTAGCCCTGGTCTTTGTAGCCCAAAAACTTAGGCACTATATGCTGTCTTTTATCATTCATATTGTAACTAGATGTGACCCAATTAGGTATTTGCTCGCAAAGACTATATTGATTGGTAGGGCAGCTAGATGGTTCCTCATTATTTCTAAATATGACTTAAAATGCGTGGTCCCTCGCATAATCAAAAGCCAGGCGTACGCTGACCTATTGTCCATCTTCCCTTCAGGAACCTTCGAGCCACCTAGGGAAGACATTCCAGGAGATGATTTGCAGGCCAATCACCTGGATGCAACTGAGGAGGAATGGACGATGCAGTTCGATGGATCTTCGGCAGAAAAGAAGGGAGGAGCAGGGGTTGTTCTTTCAAAAGGGATGGAAGAGATTTGCCTTTCCTACAAACTAGATTTCCCCTGCTCTAACAACGAGGCAGAGTACGAGGCGTTGGTACTAGGGCTTCTAGAGGCTCTTCGGAGGGGAATCCGTTCACTCTGCATTAAGGGTGACTCGAACTTGGTAATTCAGCAGGTAAACGGAGAATATGCGTTGAAACACATGAGCCTGGCACCCTATCGAGCAATCATTCAAAGGCTCCTAAACCAGTTCCATCGGACCAAGATCAGGAGACATCCCAGAACGATGAACCGCCATCCCGACGCCTATGCCACTATTGCCCAGAAGATGATAATGAAAACCAATGAGACTACAGTTGTGATCCAACGAAGAACAGCCCCTTCGGTAGTACAGTCAATATTACCAATGAAGGAAGAAGTAGGCTGGAGAAGGGATATTAAGAAACAACTGGAGTCCGGTGAGGGAGCAATGGTACTAAGAGAGTTGGCCCAATATTTTACATGCCAGGGGAATCTCTATTTTAGAAATACAGGAGGATGGCTGTCAAGATGCGTTAGCCCAGAGGAGGCCGAGCAAGTATTGAAGAAAACGCATAAGGAGCACTGCGAAACGACTGAAATACCCCTATATAGAAGAATCCAAAGAGAGGGGTATTTCTGGCCTAGAATGAAGCAAGATGCGGCAGAGGTGCAACGGAAGTGCGATAAGTGTCAGCTATTTTTCGAGGCAGCTGAGTTCCATTTCATCGAAACACGAATGGACTGGAGACAGCCCTATATCGACTTCATTCAGGATGGAGTTGTCCCAACGGAGAAAATGGATGCGATGGGCCTGAGGCGAAGGGCCCCAAGGTTCTATGTTCATGAGGGACATCTTTATCGAAGGGGGTATTTCAACAGGCCATTGCGTTGCATCACGAAGGAAGAAGCAGCTGAGGTCCTTAAGCAGGCACATGATCCAGCCCACATAGGAGGGGCCAAATTATATGATCAGCTGATGACGCTGGGGTATTATTGGCCAACAATGGAGAAAGACTCTGCTGATTTCGTTCGAAAATGCAACGCTTGCCAACTTCAAGGGAATATGATCCATGCCCCATCGGCAGACTTTCACTCTCTATCAACGCCCTATCCATTTCATACTTGGGCATTCGACCTAGTGGGGGCAATTCACCCATCTTCGAGAGGCAAGATATGGATACTGGTAGCAACAGAATGTTTTACAAAGTGGGCCGAAGCAATACCACTCAAACGGGCAACGGCTGGGGTGGTGAGCAACTTCATCAGAGAATACATTATTTGCCGTTTCGGGATCCCAAAAGTAATCCTCTCGGATAATGGGACCCCCTTCGTCAATTCTGAAGTAACAATGCTCACGGACAAATACTCCATTGTTCATCACACTTCAACGGTGGCATACCCAAAGGGAAATGGTCAGGCCAAAGCAACTGACAAAACCTTGATTAATATTCTGGCCAAAATGATGGAAGACTTTCCAGGGGCGTGGGATGACAAGATACCAGCTGTCTTGTGGGCCTATAGAACAACCAAGCGAAAACCCACAGGATACACGCCGTTCTCTCTTGTCTATGGGGCTGAGGCAATCCTCCCAGTAGAGTTGGAACTTCCCTCTGCTCGTTATGCCTTGAGAAGTATCATGCTCCCTCACAGCAGACATGTACAGCTGGAAGCGTTGGATGAGCACAGAGATAACTCGATGCAACACTTTCAAATATATACGAAACAACTCTCCAGGGCATATGACAACTTGGTGAGACCAAGTAAGTTCGTGGAAGGAGATCTCGTATTGAAAGCGACAGTGAAGCACATCAGGGGACTTCCCCTACCAAAGTTCGCAGCCAACTGGGAGGGACCTTACATTATGAAGGAAGCGCATGACTCAGGTTATTGCTTAATCTCGAAGATAGAAGAAGATAGGCAATTTAAGATTAACAATAAGTGGCTGAAGGTTTATCATGTGTAAAACAATCAAGTTTGAACTGATGTTATGACTATATATTGTTATAAATATACAAGTTTTGGGTGACGTTCTTTTGTTAGAATAAGGGAAGAATTCCAGAAACACAAAACTATATAGCACACAATAGCAGTCACACCACGCGAAGGGATTGAAAAGTATAAATTATTCATTCATCAACAGTAGAGCATTACAAAATTTCTTTTGGGAGCTATTGCCCAAGAATTACATAGAGAAAAGCAGTAAACAATCTGTATACAAGAAGTAACTACTCTAAAAGAAAAGATAAATCCAGGGAAGAGAAAAAATCTCCAGGCAGGCCCGAAGAAGCTGCTGTGAAAGACCGTTGGGTGTTAATGGAAACCTCCAGCCTCGTTTGCACTTGCGTACGTTCAATCAGGAGTCACTCACGCTTCAGTTTGGCCAGGCACAAAGCTTCTTCGGCATCCTTCACCTCTTGATCCACCGCTTCCAAAAGAGGTGCTAATGCGATCAACCTAGCCTCCTCAGCCTTCTGGTCCTCCTGGTGCTTTCGTAACACCTCCCTCTGGCCGATCAGTTGCTGATTCTTCAAGGTCTTCAGATATGTTATAAGCCAGTCAAAGCGGAAACCATCACGTCCCAACTCCTTCAGAAAACCCAGATATTGGTTAAGAAGGGATCTGGTAACACTTGCAGTAGGGGTACCGACAATTTCAGCAACAACGATCGCCATGCCTTGCAATCTATGACTCATTACATGAATATTGGAGCGCAGGCAATCTGGTGTAAAGGTCTCAGGATGACGATTCACCAGTTGCTCGATCACCAAGCGATGGTTGACAGGCATTCGAGGAGACTGCCGAAGCACCATGAGGCAGAACGCATGAGGAGCCAGGTTGGGAAGAGGCAGCTCACACCCAGTCTCGCTCTCGGCTGCAGCACCAGTCGTAGAACCTTGATCATCATGAATAGAATTTTCCGAAGCATCAGGTTCTTGGAAGGGCGAGCCCACAGGCGAGAGAACGAGGGGTGAATCTTCCCGAGCAGCCTGAAAAGAACACCCAAATAATGGAATTATGAAAAAAACTTAACAAGTGTTTTTGTTGTTAAGTCACCGTTATATGGTGGAGTTTATGAAAAAACTTAACAAGTGTTTTCGTTGTTAATTCACCGTTATAAGGTGGAGTTCGTGAAAAACTTAACAAGTGTTTTCGTTGTTAAGTCAAAATTATAAGGTGGAGTTTGTGAAAAAACTTAACAAGTGTTTTCGTTGTTAAGTCACCGTTATAAGGCGGAGTTTGTGAAAAAAAAACTTAACAAGTGTTTTCATTGTTAAGTCACCGTTATAAGGTGGGATTTGTGAAAAAAAACTTAACAAGTGTTTTCGTTGTTAAGTCACCGTTATAAGGTGGAGTTTGTGGAAAAAACTTAACAAGTGTTTTCGTTGTTAACAAAAGATAGCAAGGAAAATATACCTCAGTCACAACGGGAATATATGAGGCAGCCACAGGGACAGGAACCGTTGGGGGAGAGATTATTACCTCAGAAGCCGTAACGGGGTCCCTGGACGCAGAAGCCTCCACGCTTGGCAAAACTCTTGGCAAGACTCTATCACCCGTATAGGGCACAAGGGCCAGCACATGGGGTTCTTCATCATGCAAAGACACTGAGCCCTCAAGCACAGCCACATCAGGACGGGGTGTCAACACATCAACCTGGGCCCTCACTGCAAGAGTTGGTGCAAGATCAGGAGAAAACTGTGCAGAAAGCCAAGTGTTAGAAAAGAAGAATGGGCACAGAAAATATGAAGAAATAGCTCGACGTGTTACTTACCTCAGTTATGGTGCTAAACAAGGGAATGACAGTCGGGGGTCTCATCAGCATCGTTGGAAGAAGAATACTTGCCAACAACGAGGACACTTCAACCTGGGGTACCCAAAACATATCACAATTCAGTAAACTAAATAAGGAAAGAATATGACTGAAAGGACTACAGCAAACAAATTATAGAGCACATCATACCTCGGGCTCACTCTCCTCAACAAGTACAATGGGCAGAGGAACCTCAGGTGAGGCCTGTAAATCAGAAGGGACCAAAGGTGTTATCTCGGGATGTGCCACTTCGGGCAGGGTCACCACTTCAAGCGAGGAATCACTCGCAGGGTCAACGTCATCACCTCCCGCAATGACTTCCCTCGCACGTTGGCTGACTCCACGACGAGAATACGTAAGCCCTGTCATGGGGGAACGGGGAGGAGTCACATCGGTATGAGATGCACCGAAGCGTCCCCCCACAAAAGGGCTCACGGGAGGGCTGGAAGGGTCTGGTCTTTCTACTTCAGCTCCCTGCACAACAATTGTTAAAGTATATGTATAAGTAAAGATAGTCCTCCTTAAGCAAAAGGGCAATAATAACTAAATCAGGCATACATACCTCCGATTCAGAAGGAGAATGAGAAGACACGACCATGGGCGAAGTGGGAGGAGTGGCAGCAATTGAGGGGGCAGGGGTGGATTGCACCTCAGGGGTCAAGTGCACCTCAGGAGTCCGTTTCTTCTGGGACTTGGTGCCCAGAGTCTTCTTCCTCGAGCCAGCTGCACTAATACTGACCCATTGGGGAGCCTTGGAACTCTTTCTCTTCCTGGCCGTTGGCTCTGAAGGATCCACCACCACCGTGGGAAAAGCAATGGAGGAGGGGACAACGACTGCATATCGTTGGTACTCGGCATTTATTCGATCTAGCTCTACTTGGGCCTCCCTCCTTATATGTTCAGCCATCTCGGCAGGCATGGGAGGTGGAACGGAAGCTATGGGAAGAGCTTCCACGGGAGTTTGGGGCTTCTGGGACTTCGATTTCGATGCCCCACTCTTGGCCGTTTTTGCTTTTTTAGCAAGAGGTTGAGAAGCCCCCTCGTCGGTAGTAGCTGCAGCAGAGGGGGCAGCCTTCTTTGCAGCAGCAGTTTTGGACTTTGGCGTGGCAACTGTGACCATGGCACAAAGTGGGGGAAGCTCGTTGGGAGGTGCTTTGTGGGTTGAACTTAGAGGGAACTCTATCCCAAGCACAGAGTTGCCTTTCAGCCCCAACTCCACAGCAGAAAAAGAGCAAACAGGAGGGTACACCGGCGCTCCCTCGATGAACTTAGCAATTTTAGCTAGTTGTCTTGGCCAATACTTGGTGGCAAACAGAGGGGTCACATCCCCATGCCTAGTAATACTGGGAATGGTGACACGCCCAGCCATTGTTGAGGATATCCCCCACACAGCAGTTGAAGAAAACAACGAACATGCCTCGCCAAAGGAGACTTTGGGGTTTGATGATTGGAAAACTGGACGTGGCACCCCCTGGTCAAACCCAAACTGACGGCTGCATCGGTTGGGGTTATAATGCTCACTCGAGTATCCCCACTCGGTGTAGGAGGGCAGATATCCAGGAGAAAGAAGAAGAACTACGGCCAGCGAGGGGTCCTCAATGTCAGGAGAAGGATCCCGTATCATTCTGGCATCATGATGAAAAAACTTACAAGTATGGAAAAAGGCCTCTTCTTGATAAGGCCTCATAACAAAGCTCTCAAAACGGTCAATCACCGAAATTAACTCCTTTCGGCTTTGTCTCTTATGATAAATGAAGGATCGAGGAGGCATAATCAATTCAGCCGAAGGAGGACTATTGGGCTTGGCTGCTACGGCAGGAAAGCGGAAGTAAAGAAAGCTAGTCAGAAGCACACTATTGGCAAAATTGGCCAAGTTATAACAGCCAATGGAGCGTTCCATGTCGAATAAAGCCCTATCCAACCAGGTGTACAGGGATCCTAAGGCAATTGCAGCCAGGGGAAGCTTTATGCCTCGAGCTAAGCGAAGGGACATGTTGATAAGGTCCCTTTGGGCCTGCTCGTTGGGCTTGCCCGTAAAAAAGAAGCGGGAAAGAATCACAAGGATGTAAGCGGGAAGCTCCAACGGCGTACCTTGACCAGGTGCAGTTGATGAGGAACTGCCTTCACCAGCACCCTTGAAGAAGTAATTGATCAAGGGGGAGAAAGTGGCATTGTTGGAAGAACAGATGCAGCTTCGGCATATGCGATCCAACTCGAAACGATCTGCGGTCTCTCTAGCATCGAGAGCCTCATCGGTGTAGGGCTCATGGCCTGTTGCATCGAGGCCCAGGAGCTCGCACATGTCCTCCAGGGTTATAGTAAACTCACCCCAGGCAGCAACGAACATATGAGTGTCCACGTTCCCGCGAGAGACCAAGATAGGCAGGGCAGCGTTGTTCTTTGATAGAGTAAACTCACCAAACCATCTAGCCCGTTGAAGACCGATCTTAGCAAGGATATCAACATAGGAACTCTGCATGTGAGAGTTCCAGGCAGCAAAGTGCGCAGGAGACCCCCCGGGTGCTTCAAAATCAATATGGGACCATGGGAAGTCCCCTCGCTCTAAGCGAAACCTAAGAGTCCCTTCTGGGGGAAGAAATCCCCACTTAGACACCTCTTCGTCCTCATCACCCAGCAGGAGGGCGTCAAATTTGGAGGAAAAGTAGACAGCCTTGCAGGCAACAGCAAAGCCATCACCCTCCCCAAAAATGGGAGAGCGACGGTAAAATCTCAGCTGTTCTTGGCGAGCAGCACCCAGGGCGGAGGCAGCAGAGGTGGTGGCAGACGGAGCACTGGTGGCGGAAATGGTGGGGTTGCTTGAAGACGCCATTACAAACAGAAAAGCTGTAACAAAGAAAGCTTCGAGAGAAAAGGGATTGAAAGCAACAATGGAGACGGACGATCACAAGTGGTGTTATAGCTCTTGCAACAATGGACTGTCTCTCTCTCTCTCTCTTTATAAGAAAAGAAGCGACAGTCTGAGGAAAAAGATTAAATAACGAAGTAAGGAAATAAGTGAAGAAGAAGGAAGAAGTAGAAACAGACCCCTCAGGACCCACGTGGTTAAGGTTCAAAGTATTTTGAAAGCGGCTGTTGAGACTTTCGAGTTTGGCGTTTAGATTTCCCCACCCTCGCACGTGCACGGCCGCCTGTAATCATTTCACAAGAACACGTGGCACTTCGGGAAGTGCTGTGACAGTTGAAAAGACAGCGCACGTCATTAGTGAAATGACGCATAGAGAACAGGAAGCGTTGCCTTCCTCAGCAAGTTTGAGTTTTTGGCGCCAATCTTTCTGTCAGACTTATCCAACAGGGCCCCAATGAAGAAGATGTTCCAACGGTTACACAAAGAAAAATCCATCAAGTTGAGTCATTTCGTGCAGACATTTCTTGTCCCAACAAATCTCTCCACAAGGGGGAAAATGTAGAGGGGGCTTGAAGGTAACCCCGAGATTATGGAAAAATTCCCAATTAGCAACACTGTTCGAGATTAAGCAACCGAGGCAGCTCAAGCGTGGAAACTAAGCGAGACAGCTCGATGCGGCAGCTCATATTTTAGCTTGTTGTTTTAATCACATTGTATTTTCATTATTGATCTCTGTAAGCCTTAACGATTGTAATGACGTAACGATAATAACTAAAGGGTTTGTATGAGGTCAAACAGTACTTGCGAGAGACCAGGCTTGGCAGGGCCTGGGAGAGCTTTCATGCTCTATCGAATGACCTCACGGTGGGAACTTTAGAGGGACCTGGTTTGGAGGATTTAGAAGTAAGGCACCGTTGGGGCTTATCCTGACCATCTTAGATACACCTGGTAAAACACCGAAGGACCCTGACCGTGGAACCTCAAGCGGAGCAGCTTGGAGTTCCATAGGGCGTTGAGTCATAAACCAAGTAGCCCTCTACTTAAATGTCACATCTACTATAGGTGATGTCACTAGCCAGCTAAACAATGTCAGACCTGCACTTGAGTAAACCACCGTGGTATTTGGGGCTGTCAGGCAGCCGGTAAGCCACCTCTGCGACAACAGCCCCCTGACACACAGTGGTTAGGCAAAAGGCATGTCTTGGCATTTAATGATTATAACGTGGAGACAACTAGTGCATCAAGCATTTAATGCTGTGACATAAAGTATGAGGTATGTCTTTCATAGTCTTAAATGACTGAGTTGCCTCAGGGGTGGTGTGTGGGGATATTTAAGGACCCCAACCACCTCTGAGAAAGGATGATCCCTTGGAGAATTAAAAAGAGTTATTGCAAACTAGAGAATTCACTGACTCACCATTGTCATTTATTACGAAGCTTTTAATATTTGACAGAGATTCTTGAGGGTGTTTTATGTGTTTTCCACCTGCCTACCAGGGTGTATCTAGGGTGCTTATTTCCCTCTCCCTCTAGCTAAGCCAATTCTAAAAGTTCATTATTATTACCTGAGTTATACACGAGAGAGTTTGGGAGTTTAAGATGAGTTTACCTTCATTGGGTTCGTGTTTATATGTTCTGTCATTGATCTTAAGCTCTAACCAACTGATTTATCATTACCATACTCAATAGGGGGTCCCGCCTCCATCTATAATCTAAAATACCCTCTTACATTTGGCGACTCTGCTGGGGAGGCATCCTTCTAGAGAAGGATTATGGCGCAGGATAATGCTACTATAAGACTCAATTTCGATGACATACAGTATAATGAAGAATAGGCTGCGAGGGAGCAGGAGGCCCTTAGAGACGGGGCTCCTCGGGTAGAGGTACCACTAGCTCCAACAATGATAGGCTTCCCAGGGGTTACACAACCTTCCACGAGCGCGGGGTTGGGACCTGCCCAGGTGGCGCTCCTCATGAGAAAATTTTACGAGTTTTTGCAAACCCCAGTGGCTTCAACTATGCTGGGAGGACTGGAAACTAATGCCTTCGTAACACCAGGAGTGGCCCCAGGGGCCCCACCAGGGGCAGGCGTTACAGGAGTAGTCCCAGCAAGTGTACCCTCTATTGAGAACCCAACTGTGGGTGGCTCAGGAGTTTCAACGGCACAACCGATAACGTTCGCTCCGGTTGCAACGAGCGCTCAACCGTTGGCCCCGTTGCAGGTGGCCCCAGTAACCTCGCCCTTGGAAGAGATGAGAAAAGAGATGCAAAAAGAGATGCTGAAGTTCATGCAGTCTTCCTCGCAGGCTGTGGGAGAGGTGGCAGCGGTCTACGATGACTTCCGGACACCTTACCCCCAGGAGTACAATGACGAACCCTACTCGAAGGACTATATTCCCTCTACCTTTGAAAAATACTCAGGGAAGGGCGGGAACCCGAAGGAACACATTAAGCATTTCGTTGAACACTTGGGGGCGCATTGCAATGACAAAAAGCTTAGGCTGAGGGAGTTTTCCAAATCCCTGACTGATAAAGCATACACTTGGTACTCTCACTTGCCTCCCAATAGTGTCTCCACGTGGGAGGAGATGCACATATTGTTTGTCCGAAAGTTCTTCTTTGCAGAAGATGAGTTCACCCTAACCCAACTTGGCAGGGAGAGGCAAAGGCCAGGAGAGGAGGTAGTGGCCTATATCAGAAGGTTTAGGGAAAGGTCCCTCGACGTGAGGGAAGAAGCTAAGGAGGCCAGGTTACTATAAATTTGTGCTGAGGGATTACTTCCTGAGTATATCTGTCACCTGATCAATGAGACACGCGAGGGAACATTCTCAGCTTTCTTAAAATCCGCAAGAAATATATCTATGGTGGTGCGACCTAGCCCAGTGGTAGCTCCCATGATGTTCAGACAGTCGATACAACCCATCGGGGGAAGTTCTCAGGCCCCACGGGTGGGATATGTTGAGAGAGAAGATGGTGGCAAGGCTCAGAAGAAGGACAACAAAAGAAAGTTTGGAAGGGTTAGAGAAGACCCGCCACCGTTGCCTTGTACGGTGGAGGAGGCTGTGAGTTGCTATAACGCAATGGTACAAGGAGGAACGGTTTACGAACCAAAAGGCATCCCGGCGGAAGAGCCCGATGCGGCAACTAGGGCCAATCCCAAATATTGTCAGGTTCATCGAAAGGTCCAGCACCCAACAGAAAGTTGCTTCACGCTGCGAAGAATCATAGACAAGTACATGAAGGCGGGAACGTTACATATCCCCCCGCAGAACGTTAACAATAACCCGCTCCCGGCACATGGGGCCAATGTTGTAACGACCTACGATAAGGAGGCAGAGCGGGAGGGGGAGGGGCAACGATGGAGTTCGATAAAGCACTGGAGCATTGCACCAGGGGAATGGCTAACGTAGTTCTGGCCTATGATGAAGCAAGTGCTAGGGACGTAGAAGACGCCTACAGCGTTGAGGGCGAGGAAACGGACCCAGTCATAGAATATAGCGCAGTTTCAAAATCTCCAAAGTTCACTTGGTTCTTCGACCAAGTGGGAATCCCAAAAGAGAGTAGAATGGAGATAACGCAGGCGATCTTGGATATTGCGAGAAGAAATGCAGTCCCCTCGCTAAGGTGGAGGGGACCCATGGCTAGGCTGGTAAAAAGGTTCCTGTCAGAGGTAACGTTCAGCGATGCGGATAGAGCTGTAAGGTTCCCCCACAATAGGCCCCTGTATGTAATGGCCAGTATTAACGGGGTTATCTTTGCCAGGACTCTTATGGACGGGGGTTCTTCCATCAACATTATGCCAATCAACTCCTTCCACGCGGCTAATATTCCGGAAGAAAGGTTGGTTACCATGCCTTTGGTAATCTCAGGCTACGATAATCAATCTTCCAAATCCATCGGGTATGTAAACGTGGGGATAGTGATGGGAAATCTGAGTTCCCATATCAAATTCCGTGTAATAGAAAGCGCAACTTCCTATCATTTGTTAGTAGGAAGAGTGTGGATGCACAACCAAGGGTTAGTTCCCTCAACGTACCACCAATGTGCCAAGGAAAATATCAAGGGGACAGAAGTAACTATTAGGGCAACTAAAAGGCCTTTCGCTATTGAAGAAGCACACTTGGTGGATGCAGCCTTCTATACAGAGCTCGAAGAAGACATGCGGGTCCTGACGAGGAGAATGGAGGGAGCATGGGTCCCCTCAATTAGAGAAAGAATGGGACCTTTAAACGAGAGTGGCGAGGGGAAGAGGAGCGAGGAAGCATATCGTGCGGTCCCTCGACCCTAGAACATTCCGAAGCAGCTCAAAGAAAAGAGGAGACCTAGGACAGACCCGGGCGAGCATGAGGCCCAACGACAGAGCGTGTTAAGTCGTTTTTCAGGGGAAAGGATCGCTGAAGCTTCCAGAGAAAGGAAGAGAAAAGCCGTAGCAACAGCCACGAGCAAGCAATGCAAGAAGATTGTCACCGAAGAGGGAAAGGTGGTGTACCGCTTGTAACGGTGTGAACGGGCGGCCGAGAAGACTGACAATGAGGATGACCCGATATATGAGTGCTTTTTAGTGGATCAACGGGGGCAGTGTATGGTGATAGACAACTCCAGCATACAAGAGTTCGTAGAAGATGTCACCGAAGAACCAGACTACATGACAGATAGACCAAGGCCCCAGACACAGGAGTTGGAGAAACTAAACCTAGCAGGAGAAGGGGAAGACCCAAGGCCCATCTTCATCTCGAAGGATCTTGTTAAGGAGAAACAAAAAGCCTTGGTTGACCTAATTCGGGAATTCATAGATGTCTTCGCATGGAAATACACCGAAATGGAAGGGCTGGATGAGGAAGTGAGCAGCCACAAGCTCAACGTGATCCCTTCGGCTATTCCAGTAAAGCAGGCAACAAGAACGTACAAGCCTGAAATAGATTTGAAGATCAAAGAAGAGGTCCAACGCTTATTAGCAGCAGGGTTCATCAGGCCTATACAACATCCCCTCTGGCTATCCAGCATTGTGCCATTAGGGAAGAAAGACAAAAACCAAATAAGGATTTGCGTGGATTTCAGAGACTTGAATAGGGATTGCCCTAAGGATGAGTTTCCCCTACCCTCCATCGACAGTTTGATAGACGCCACGGCTGGTCATGAGATGTACAACTTCATGGATGGATATGTGGGATACAACCAGATCAAAATGGACCCTTCGGACGCAGAGAAAACAACATTCAGAAAACCGTTGGGCAACTTCATGTACAAAGTAATGCCGTTTGGACTCAAGAACGCCGTAGCTATGTACCAAAGAATGATGATGGCCATTTTTCATGACTTCTTCCACAAATTCGTGGAATTCTACGTGGACGACTTGGTCATCAAATCAAAGAAGGAAGAGTCCCATCTGAATGATTTGAGGAAGGTGTTTGCTCGGTGCAGGAGGTACAAGTTAAGGATGAACCCGTTGAAGTGTGTCTTCGGGGTAACAAGCGGTAAGTTTTTAGAAATACGTAGTTAATCGGCAAGGGGTACAGATGGACCAGGACAAACAGTGGGCAATCTTGGAAATGCCGTGTCTAAGAACGGCGAAGGAGCTGAAAAGTTTTATCGGTAAAGTCTCCTACCTTAGAAGATTTGTGCCCGGATTGGCCGAAATAACACACCCACTGATGCAGCTACTGCGAAGGAACACGAAGTTCAAATGGGAGGAGATTCACCAGGAGTCCCTTATTGGGCTGAAGAAGCTGCTCGTGTCACCACAGACAATGGTCCCTCCCCAGGCGGGAGCTCCGTTGCAACTATACCTCACATCCACCACGAGGTCCGTCGGAGCCCTGCTGGCACAAGAAGTAGACGGACAAGAGCGGCCTGTTTACTACCTCAGTAGAGTTATACATGGGCCAAAAATTAGATATACTAGCTTAGAAAGGCATTGTTTAGCCATGGTCTTTGTAGCCCAAAAACTTAGGCACTATATGCTGTCTTTTACCATTCATATTGTAACTAGATGTGACCCAATTAGGTATTTGCTCACAAAGACTATATTGATTGGTAGGGCAGCTAGATGGTTCCTCATTCTTTCTGAATATGACTTAAAATGCGTGGTCCCTCGCATAATCAAAAGCCAGGCGTACGCTGACCTATTGGCCATCTTCCCTTCAGGAACCTTCGAGCCACCTAGGGAAGACATTCCAGGAGATGATTTGCAGGCCAATCACCTGGATGCAACTGAGGAGGAATGGACGATGCAGTTCGATTGATCTTCGGCAGAAAAGAAGGGAGGAGCAGGGGTTGTTCTTTCAAAAGGGATGGAAGAGATTTTCCTTTCCTACAAACTAGATTTCCCCTGCTCTAACAATGAGGCAGAGTACGAGGCGTTGCTACTAGGGCTTCTAGAGGCTCTTCGGAGGGGAATCCGTTCACTCTGCATTAAGGGTGACTCGAACTTGGTAATTCAGCAGGTAAATGGAGAATATGCGTTGAAACACATGAGCCTGGCACCCTATCGAGCAATCATTCAAAGGCTCCTCAACCAGTTCCATCAGACCAAGATCAGGAGACATCCCAGAATGATGAACCGCCATCCCGATGCCTATGCCACTATTGCCCAGAAGATGATAATTAAAACCAATGAGACTACAGTTGTGATCCAACGAAGAACAGCCCCTTCGGTAGTACAGTCAATATTACCAATGGAGGAAGAAGTAGGCTGGAGAAGGGATATTAAGAAACAACTGGAGTCCGGTGAGGGAGCAATGGTATTAAGAGAGTTGGCCCAATATTTTACATGCCAGGGGAATCTCTATTTTAGAAATACAGGAGGATGGCTGTCAAGATGCGTTAGCCCAGAGGAGGCCGAGCAAGTATTGAAGAAAACGCATAAGGAGCACTGCGAAATGACTGAAATACCCCTATATAGAAGAATCCAAAGAGAGGGGTATTTCTGGCCTAGAATGAAGCAAGATACGGCAGAGCTGCAACGGAAGTGCGCTAAGTGTCAGCTATTTTTCGAGGCAGCTGAGTTCCATTTCATCGAAACACGAATGGACTGGAGACAGCCTTATATCGACTTCATTCAGGATGGAGTTGTCCCAACGGAGAAAATGGATGCGATGGGCCTGAGGCGAAGGGCCCAAAGGTTCTATGTTCATGAGGGACATCTTTATCGAAGGGGGTATTTCAACAGGCCATTGCGTTGCATCACGAAGGAAGAAGCAGCTGAGGTCCTTAAGCAGGCACATGATCCAGCCCACATAGGAGGGGCCAAATTTTATGATCAACTGATGACGCTGGGGTATTATTGGCCAACAATGGAGAAAGACTCTGCTGAGTTCGTTCGAAAATGCAAGGCTTGCCAACTTCAAGGGAATATGATCCATGCCCCATCGGCAGACTTGCACTCTCTATCAACGCCCTATCCATTTCATACTTGGGCATTCGACCTAGTGGGGGCAATTCACCCCTCTTCGAGAGGCAAGATATGGATACTGGTAGCAACAGAATGTTTTACAAAGTGGGCCGAAGCAATACCACTCAAACGGGCAACGACTGGGGTGGTGAGAAACTTCATCAGAGAATACATTATTTGCCGTTTCGGGATCCCAAAAGTAATCCTCTAAGATAATGGGACCCCCTTCGTCAATTCTGAAGTAACAATGCTCACGGACAAATACTCCATTGTTCATCACACTTCAACGGTGGCATACCCAAAGGGAAATGGTCAGGCCGAAGCAACTAACAAAACCCTGATTAATATTCTGGCCAAAATGATGGAAGACTTTCCAGGGGCGTGGGATGACAAGATACCAGCTGTCTTGTGGGCCTATAGAACAACCGAGCGAAAACCCACAGGATACACGCCGTTCTCTCTTGTCTATGGGGCTGAGGCAATCCTCCCAGTAGAGTTGGAACTTCCCTCTGCTCGTTATGCCTTGAGAAGTATCATGCTCCCTCACAGCAGACATGTACAGCTGGAAGCATTGGATGAGCACAGAGATAACTCGATGCAACACTTTCAAATATATACGAAACAACTCTCCATGGCATATGACAACTTGGTGAGACCAAGGAAGTTCGTGGAAGGAGATCTCGTATTGAAAGCGGTAGTGAAGCACATCAGGGGACTTCCCTTACCAAAGTTCGCAGCCAACAGGGAGGGACCTTACATTATGAAGGAAGCGCATGACTCAGGTTATTGCTTAATCTCGAAGATAGAAGAAGATAGGCAATTTAAGATTAACAACAAGTGGCTGAAGGTTTATCATGTGTAAAACAATCAAGTTTGAACTGATGTTATGACTATATATTGTTATAAATATACAAGTTTTGGGTGACATTCTTTTGTTAGAATAAGGGAAGAATTGCAGAAACACAAAACTATATAGCACACAATAGCAGTCACACCACGCGAAGGGATTGAAAAGTATAAATTCTTCATTCATCAACAGTAGAGCATTACAAAATTTCTTTTGGGAGCTATTGCCCAAGAATTACATAGAGAAAAGCAGTAAACAATCTGTATACAAGAAGTAACTACTCTAAAAGAAAAGATAAATCCAGGGAAGAGAAAAAATCTCCAGGCAGGCCCGAAGAAGCTGCTGTGAAAGACCGTTGGGCGTTAATGGAAACCTCCAGCCTCGTTTGCACTTGCGTACGTTCAATCAGGAGTCACTCACGCTTCAGTTTGGCCAGGCACAAAGCTTCTTCGGCATCCTTCACCTCTTGATCCACCGCTTCCAAAAGAGGTGCTAATGCGATCAACCTAGCCTCCTCAGCCTTCTGGTCCTCCTGGTGCTTTCGTAACACCTCCCTCTGGCCGATCAGTTGCTGATTCTTCAAGGTCTTCAGATATGTTATAAGCCAGTCAAAGCGGAAACCATCACGTCCCAACTCCTTCAGAAAACCCAGATATTGGTTAAGAAGGGATCTGGTAACACTTGCAGTAGGGGTACCGACAATTTCAGCAACAACGATCGCCATGCCTTGCAATCTATGACTCATTACATGAATATTGGAGCGCAGGCAATCTGGTGTAAAGGTCTCAGGATGACGATTCACCAGTTGCTCGATCACCAAGCGATGGTTGACAGGCATTCGAGGAGACTGCCGAAGCACCATGAGGCAGAACGCAAGAGGAGTCAGGTCGGGAAGAGGCAGCTCACACCCAGACTCGCTCTCGGCTGCAGCACCAGTCGTAGAACCTTGATCATCATGAATAGAATTTTCCGAAGCATCGGGTTCTTGGAAGGGCGAGCCCACAGGCGAGAGAACGAGGGGTGAATCTTCCCGAGCAACCTGAAAAGAACACCCAAATAATGGAATTATGAAAAAAACTTAACAAGTGTTTTCGTTGTTAAGTCACCGTTATATGGTGGAGTTTGTGAAAAAACTTAACAAGTGTTTTCGTTGTTAATTCACCGTTATAAGGTGGAGTTCGTGAAAAAACTTAATAAGTGTTTTCGTTGTTAAGTCACCATTATAAGGTGGAGTTTGTGAAAAAACTTAACAAGTGTTTTCGTTGTTAAGTCACCGTTATAAGGCGGAGTTTGTGAAAAAAAAACTTAACAAGTGTTTTCGTTGTTAAGTCACCGTTATAAGGTGGAGTGTGTGAAAAAAAACTTAACAACTGTTTTCGTTGTTAAGTCACCGTTATAAGGTGGAGTTTGTGGAAAAAACTTAACAAGTGTTTTCGTTGTTAACAAAAGATAGCAAGGAAAATATACCTCAGTCACAACGGGAATTTATGAGGCAGCCACAGGGACAGGAACCGTTGGGGGATAGATTATTACCTCAGAAGCCGTAACGGGGTCCCTGGACGCAGAAGCCTCCACGCTTGGCAAAACTCTTGGCAAGACTCTATCACCCGTATAGGGCACAAGGGCCAGCACATGGGGTTCTTCATCATGCGAAGACACTGAGCCCTCAAGCACAGCCACATCAGGACGGGGTGTCAACACACCAACCTGGGCCCTCACTACAGGAGTTGGTGCAAGATCACGAGAAAACTGTGCACAAAGCCAAGTGTTAGAAAAGAAGAATGGGCACAGAAAATATGAAGAAATAGCTCGACGTGTTACTTACCTCAGTTATGGTGCTAAACAAGGGAATGACAGTCGGGGGTCTCATCAGCATCGTTGGAAGAAGAATACTTGCCAACAACGAGGACACTTCAACCTGGGGTACCCAAAACATATCACAATTCAGTAAACCAAATAAGGAAAGAATATGACTGAAAGGACTACAACAAACAAATTATAGAGCACATCATACCTCGGGCTCACTCTCCTCAACAAGTACAATGGGCAGAGGAACCTCAGGTGAGGCCTGTAAATCAGAAGCGACCAAAGGTGTTATCTCGGGATGTGCCACTTCGGGCAAGGTCACCACTTCAAGCAAGGAATCACTCGCAGGGTCAACGTCATCACCTCCCGCAATGACTTCCCTCGCACGTTGGCTGACTCCACGACGAGAATACGTAAGCCCTGTCATGGGGGAACGGGGAGGAGTCACATCGGTATGAGATGCACCGAAGCGTCCCCCCACAAAAGGGCTCACGGGAGGGCTGGAAGGGTCTAGTCTTTCTACTTCAGCTCCCTGCACCACAATTGTCAAAGTATATGTATAAGTAAAGATAGTCCTCCTTAAGCAAAAGCGCAATAATAACTAAATCAGGCATACATACCTCCGATTCAGAAGGAGAATGAGAAGACAATACCATGGGCGAAGTGGGAGGAGTGGCAGCAATTGAGGGGGCAGGGGTGGATTGCACCTCAGGGGTCAAGTGCACCTCAGGAGTCCGTTTCTTCTGGGACTTGGTGCCCAGAGTCTTCTTCCTCGAGCCAGATGCACTAATACTGACCCCTTGGGGAGCCCTGGAACTCTTTCTCTTCCTGGACGTTGGCTCTGAAGGATCCACCACCACCGTGGGAAAAGAAATGGAGGAGGGGACAACGACTGCATGCCGTTGGTACTCGGCATTTATTCGATCTAGCTCTACTTGGGCCTCCCTCCTTATACGTTTATCCATCTCGGAAGGCATGGTAGGTGGAACGGAGGCTATGGGAAGAGCTTCCACGGGAGTTTGGGGCTTCTGGGACTTTGATTTCGATGCCCCACTCTTGGCCATTTTTGCTTTTTTAGCAAGAGGTTGAGAAGCCCCCTCGTCGGTAGTAGCTGCAGCAGAGGGGACAGCCTTCTTTGCAGCAGCAGTTTTGGACTTTGGCGTGGCAACTGGGACCATGGCACAAAGTGGGGGATGCTCGTTGGGAGTTGCTTTGTGGGTTGAACTTAGAGGGAACTCTATCCCAAGCACAGAGTTGCCTTTCAGCCCCAACTCCACGGTAGAAAATGAGCAAACAGGAGGGTACACCGGCGCTCCCTCGATGAACTTAGCAATTTCAGCTAGTTGTCTTGGCCAATACTTGGTGGCAAACAGAGGGGTCACATCCCCATGCCTAGTAATACTGGTAATGGTGACACGCCCAACCATTGTTGAGGATATCCCCCACGCAGCAGTTGAAGAAAACAACGAACATGCCTCGCCAAAGGAGACTTTGGAGTTTGATGATTGGAAAACTGGACGTGGCACCCCCTGGTCAAACCCAAACTGACGGCTGCATCGGTTGGGGTTATAATGCTCGCTCGAGTATCCCCACTCGGTGTAGGAGGGCAGATATCCAGGAGAAAGAAGAAGAAATACGGCCAGCGAGGGGTCCTCAATGTCAGGAGAAGGATCCCGTATCATTCTGGCATCATGATGAAAAAACTTACAAGTATGGAAAAAGGCCTCTTCTTGATAAGGCCTCATAACGAAGCTCTCAAAACGGTCAATCACCGAAATCAACTCCTTTCGGCTTTGTCTCTTATGATAAATGAAGGACCGAGGAGGCAGAATCGATTCAGCCGAAGGAGGACTATTGGGCTTGGCCGCTACGGCAGGAAAGCGGAAGTAAAGAAAGCTAGTCAGAAGCACACTATTGGAAAAATTGGCCAAGTTATAACAGCCAATGGAGTGTTCCATGTCGAATAAAGCCCTATCCAACTAGGTGTACAGGGATCCCAAGGCAATTGCATCCAGGGGAAGCTTTATGCCTCGAGCTAAGCGAAGGGACATGCTGTTAAGGTCCCTTCGGGGCTGGTCGTTGGGCTTGCCCGTCAAAAAGAAGCCGAAAAGAATCACAAGGATGTAAGCGGGAAGCTCCAACGGCGTACCTTGACCAGGTGCAGTTGATGAGGAACTGCCTTCACCAGCACCCTTGAAGAAGTAATTGATCAAGGGGGAGAAAGTGGCATTGTTGGAAGAACATATGCAGCTTCGGCATATGCGATCCAACTCGAAACGATCTTCGGTCTCTCGAGCATCGAGAGCCTCATCGGTGTAGGGCTCATGGCCTTTTGCATCGAGGCCCAGGAGATCGCACACGTCCTCCAGGGTTATAGTAAACTCACCCCAGGCAGCAACGAACGTATGAGTGTCCACGTTCTAGCAAGAGACCAAGATAGGTAGGGCAGTGTTGTTCTTTGATAGAGTAAACTCACCAAACCATCTAGCCCGTTGAAGACCGATCTTAGCAAGGATATCAACATAAGAACTCTGCATGTGAGAGTTCCAGGCAGCAAAGTGCGCAGGAGACCCCCCGGGTGCTTCAAAATCAATATGGGACCATGGGAAGTCCCCTCGCTCTAAGGGAAACCTGAGAGTCCCTTCTGGGGGAAGAAATCCCCACTTAGACACCTCTTCGTCCTCATCACCCAGCAGGAGGGCGTCAAATTTGGAGGAAAAGTAGACAGCCTTGCAGGCAACAGCAAAGCCATCACCCTCCCCAAAAATGGGAGAGCGACCGTAAAATCTCAGCTGTTCTTGGCGAGCAGCACCCAGGGCGGAGGCAGCAGAGGTGGTGGTATACGGAGCACTGGTGGCGGAAATGGTGGGGTTGTTTGAAGACGCCATTACTAACAGAAAAGATGTAACAAAGAAAGCTTCGAGAGAAAAGGGATTGAAAGCAACAATGGAGACGGACGATCACAAGTGGTGTTATAGCTCTTGCAACAATGGAGTATATCTCTCTCTCTCTCTTTATAAGAAAAGAAGCGACAGTCTGAGGAAAAAGATTAAATAACGAAGTAAGGAAATAAGTGAAGAAGAAGGAAGAAGTAGAAATAGACCCCTCAGGACCCACGTGGTTAAGGTTCAAAGTATTTTGAAAGCGGCTGTTGAGACTTTCGAGTTTGGCGTTTAGATTTCCCCACCCTCGCACGTGCACGGCCGCCTGTAATCATTTCACAAGAACACGTGGCACTTCGGGAAGTGCTGTGACAGTTGAAAAGACAACGCACGTCATTAATGAAATGACGCATAGAGAAAAGGAAGTGTTGCCTTCCTCAGCAAGTTTGAGTTTTTGGCGCCAATCTTTCTGTCAGACTTATCCAACAGGGCCCCAACGAAGAAGATGTTCCAACGGTTACACAAAGAAAAATCCATCAAGTTGAGTCATTTCGTGCAGACATTTCTTGTCCCAACAAATCTCTCCACGAGGGGGCAAATGTAGAGGGGCTTGAAGGTAACCCCGAGATTAGGGACAAATTCCCAATTAGCAATAGTGTTTGAGATTAAGCAACCGAGGCAGCTCAAGCGTGGAAACTAAGCGAGACAGCTCGATGCGGCAGCTCATATTTTAGCTTGTTGTTTTAATCACATTGTATTTTCATTATTGATCTCTGTAAGCCTTAACGATTGTAATGACGTAACGATAATAACTAAAGGGTTTGTATGAGGTCAAACGGTACTTGCGAGAGACTAGGCTTGGCAGGGCCTGGGAGAGCTTTCATGCTCTATCGAATGACCTCACGGTGGGAACTTTAGAGGGACCTGTTTTGGAGGATTGAGAAGTAAGGCACCGTTGGGGCTTGTCCTGACCATCTTAGATACACCTGGTAAAACACCGAAGGACCCTGACCGTGGAACCTCAAGCGGAGCAGCTTGGAGTTCCATCGGGCGTTGAGTCATAAACCAAGTAGCCCTCTACTTAAATGTCACATCTACTATAGGTGATGTCACTAGCCAGCTAAACAATGTCAGACCTGCACTTGAGTAAACCACCGTGGTATTTGGGGCTGTCAGGCAGTCGGTGCCACCTCTGCGACAACAGCCCCCTGACACACAGTGGTTAGGCAAAAGGCATGTCTTGCCATTTAATGATTATTATGTAGAGACAACTAGTGAGTCAGGCATTTAATGCTATGACATAAAGTATGAGAGATGTCTTTCATAGTCTTAAATGACTGAGTTGCCTCGGGGGTGGTGTGGGGGGCTATTTAAGGACCCCAACCACCTCTGAGAAAGGATGATCCCTTGGAGAATTAAAAAGAGTTATTGCAAACTAGAGAATTCACTGACTCACCATTGTCATTTATTACGAAGCTTTTAATATTTGACAGAGATTCTTGAGGGTGTTCTATGTGTTTTCCACCTGCCTACCAGGGTGTATCTAGGGTGCTTATTTTCCTCTCCCTCTAGCTAAGCCATTTCTAAAAGTTCATTATTATTACCTGATTTATACACGAGAGAGTTTGGGAGTTTAAGCAGAGTTTACCTTCATTGGGTTCATGTTTATATGTTCTGTCATTGATCTTAAGCTCTAACCAACTGATTTATCATTACCATACTCAATAGGGGGTCCCGCCTCCATCTATAATCTAAAGTACCCTCTTACACTATTCACTTAGTAATTAAATTTTCCTAAATATTAACCATTCACTCCCCGAATAATATTTAAATATATATTGCTATAATTAATTCAATTAAAATTACGACACACAAGTAATTTTGAATTCTCGAATTAATTAAACATTAAATGCACAAAAATACTGGGTGTTACATACTCCCCCACTTACAAAGGAATTTCGTCCCCGAAATTAGGTCGTACCTGTGGTGAATAGCTCTAGATATTGTTCTAGTATATCCTCCTCCCGCTACCAGGTAGACTCGTCAATGTTTATATGACCCCACTGTACTCTAACTACAGGAACAACCTTGGATAATAAATTTCGTTCACTACGGTCCATAATAGCCACCTGTCTCTCCTCATATGAGATGTCTGGCTGTAAATCAATTTCCTCAAGTGAAATGTGTCAGAAGGCCCTCTCGCTCCTTCGATATTTCTTCAATGATGCCACATGGAACACGTCGTGTGTTCGCTGAAGATGCTCTAGCAATCCCAGTCTATAAGCTACTGGGCCCACCCTCTCGATAATAGGTAAAGGTCTCACGTATCTCGGTTCTTACTTACCCTTCATGCCGAACCTCATCACCCCTTTCATAGGGGACACCCGGACTAATACCTGGTCCCCAACCTCTAACTCCTAATGTCTCCGTGAAGCATTAGCATAACTCTTCTGCCTATCCTGAGCTATTCGAATTCACCCTCGGATCAACTCTATCGTAGCAGACGTCTCCTGAATAATCTCCGGCCCCAATAGCTTGTTGTCCCCTACCTCTAACCAACAAGTAGGTGAATGACAAGGTTTCCCGTACAGTGCCTCGAACAGTGCCATGCCGATCGTGAATTGGTAAGAGTTGTTACATGCGAACTCTACCAAAGGAAGATATTTCTCCCAACCTCCCCCAAAGTCTAAAATGCACATTCTGAGCATGTCTTCCAGCATCTGATTGACTCTCTCAGTCTACCCATCGGTCTGTGGGTGATAGGCTATACTTAAACGTAACTCCGTGCCCATGGCCTCCTGAAAGCTCTAACAAAAGTGAGTTGTATCCTTGGTATCACTCTAACTAAATTCCCCACTCTAAATTCTCGACTCCAAATTATTTAGCTTTCACTCTAACTAAATTTATCGCCTTGGTATCACTCAACCCATATGCCCAGACTCGCCCACTCAATCCGTATTTAATTATTTCTGAATATTCTTTCCAAAATTTAACCGTAGTGTGTCACACATAAATTTCCTCCAAATCCCAATTAAATTTCCCTCACAATTAATTAGATTGTATCCTTACGTTTATTTATCATTACCTAAGGTATAGGAAAATAATTTAAATTAAATTCCCCTTATATATATAAAGTGGCCGAACTGCCAGAATTTTCTGACCATCGATCGATCGATCCCTAACCCTCGATCGATCGATCCCTAACCCTCGATCGATCGATCGTACATGTCATCTTCTCTTTCCCCCTTTTATTTCAGCCATGGACGAAAAGTTCCAAACCCAAACTTCTTCTACAATAAAACCCAAGTCTTCCCATTAACAATATTGTGACACCCTGCCTAATTAATCCCGGGTGATCAGTCCTAAATCAAGTTAGAACAGGATTCTCATTTGGTTCATTCTTAGCATCACTGTCGTCATATTAGATTACTAACCACCTAAGTGAGAAAAATAGACTGGTGCCATTTTTATCTTTCATTATTTTAACAAAAACCCATGCAGACATTAAAAACTATAAACAATCACAGATAGCTGAAATTTATCATCCACAAGTAAGAATATAATTGACCGAGTAAACCAACGGTCCAAATAATAAATCCCATAAAGACAAGAATAAAAACCCAACAAGTCTAAAAACATTTAAATGGAAAGTGAGCGACATGCTCGAATACTAATCACGAACTTCTACATTAAGAATGAAGAATGAGGCGTCTATCAAAACCCCGCAACATCCACATATGCTGCAGCATCGGATTCCTGGAATATAGTCAAGGCTGGCGTCCCTGTGGATGGACACCTAAAAGGTTTTTAAAAAGTTTTTATAGCAAGGGTTAGTACCCAAAACATTTGAAAACATTTAACAAATGATTAACTTGCAGTAATAATAAATATGCATGCTCTTCATATTTTAGTTAGTGTCGCACTCTCTTGAGAACTTCCTTACCCCTCCTCTAATGTGCACCACTAACGCTTTAATTATCACCTAGTTATCTATCCCATGACTAGATAATTATTAAAGTCTCCTTGTACCCCCCTACTCTAATTTGAGTACAATGTGATTATGATTTTTACGTTATTAATAACATCAACTTAATTAATCATTTCCCTTTTTAATTCATATAACTTCTCCACTCGTTATACATATACAACAACTCATGCTTGTATTTATTTAGCCCGTATATAATAATCACCTAATTATATACTTAGAAATATTGCAGCATTCACACACATACTGAAATACATAAATCACTAACATCCACCCGAGTAAAAGTACTCACCGGACATAATTTCTCTAAAGTGCTAGTACACTAGGTATATTCACATACCCTAGTTATCCAAGTTAGAATCGCTCACTAACTTGGTTTAGTATACGATTGGAGGCGGTCATATTCCTTCTCGGAAAGTGAGATGCCCCTCACCCCCTGTAACGGACGCTATGACCTGGGAATCTACTCGCCCTACTCCTCAAGCTAGGGGATTCATCCACTGCGCGTAACCTCCCCCTATAGCACTAGAGTATAATAATATCTAACCACTGATATTAAGGCATACACTATATATATATACTATCACACACCGTATATATATATATATATATATATATATATATATATATATATATATATATATATATATATACATATATAAAAATGTTCCAGCTACACCGTGTACTAAACCCGTGACACAAGCCTATTCCATTTTTATTATGAGTTTGTTACCCAACTCGAATTATTTATTAATTTGCACATTAATAAATTCAGTTACTTTTGATGTTTCCCTCACCATTTAATTGGACTAAATCTCATAGCCCGAATTAACCTCACCCGAGTCTAAATCCCGACTCTAAATTTCTTATTTCATTACTAAGTAAAATAATTTACCTCGATGTCGCTCAACCAATTTTGACGTGTCACCCAAATTTCTACTCCCATCTCCTAATTAATTCACTCACATTTAATCAGGTTTAACTCATGCATTAATTTCTCCACAATAATTAATTACATAACAACTTTTATATAATTCTCTTTCTATATAAACAAAACTGGACGAACTGTCAGTTTCTGCCGACCATCGATCGATCGACTTCATGGCGTCGATCGATCAGGTACTCGTCTTCTTCGCGAAGACAGACAGCCATGGACGAAAATTTTCAAGCCCTAATTTCCTTCTACACTAAAACTAAATCCCTTTTAGCATTTGTATATATTAGGAAACTCATTAGGGATCTACAGAACATTCATCAACATTGTTTTAATTCGTCCATTAACTCCAATTTCTAAGTTTGGGGAAAGTTTCATCATTAACCCTAAACCCATTTATACCCCAAATCTCATCATTAAATTCGTTTCCAAATATTCTGATATCATTCTACCAGATATGCATTAACTTACAATCATCAGATTTTTACAAGAATCACCACCCAATTTCGTAAATCAGAATTGTTGTTTTCAAAATCTCATGTTCATACCATTAACACCCAAAAACGAATTTCTACTTAATCACTACACATGAATATGAATTGAAAACAGATTTAATGCTATTACAAGTTATCCACTTGCCTTAAGGTTCGTAGAGTCTGAATTGGAGCTAAATCCCAAGGTTGAAGATGACCTTTGTTGGCTCTCTTTTGATCCCCAATTTGGCTTTGGCTGCTATTAGGGTTTCCTAACCCTTAATTTGCTTTTTCTAATTGAGTTCAGCCACCCCCTTATTTGTTTTTATTAGATTAATTAACTTAATCCCGTTTTTTGACTAATGGGCCAAGCCCAAGTGACCCAAATGCCCCCGAGTGGGCCCGGCTATGTCTAAAAATGTCCCGTGACCCGTTTACTACCCCCAGGTACACTTTTCCGACTATCTCGGCCCATCCGGACTCAACTGTACACTCAGAATTTGCATCCGAATTAATTTATAGAAATACTTATCCCCCACTCAATATAGTCTATACCGACTTCCGGATGTGATAAGTACATATCTCGTTATTAATACTCGAAACGACGAAATTACATTATTACTATACGCTCAGTAAATAATTTCCCTAAATATTAACCATTCAATCCCAGATTAATATTTATATATTATTCTATCATAATTAATTCATTAAATTACAACACACTAGTAATTTAGAATTTCTGAATTAATTAAATTTTAAATGTACCAAAAATACGGGGTGTTACATACTCCCCCCCTTATAAAGGAATTTCGTCCCCGAAATTAGATCGTACCTGCGTTGAAAAGTTCTGGATATTGTTCCCGCATATCCTCCTCTCGCTCCCAGGTAGACTCGTCAACATTGGGATGACACCACTGTACTCTAACCAATGGAACAACCTTGGATCGTAATTTCCGCTCACTATGATCCAAAATAGCTACCGGCCTTTCCTCATACGAGATGTCTGGCTGTAAGTCGATCTCCTCGAGTGGAATGTGCCAAAAGGCTCTCTCGCTCCTTCGATATTTCTTCAGCGATGCCACATGGAATACATCGTGTATCCGCTGAAGATGTTCTGGTAACCCAAGCTTATACGCCACCGGTCCCACCCTCTCAATAATAGGGAAAGGTCCTACGTATCGCGGTGCTAACTTACCCTTCTTGCCGAACCTCATCACCCCCTTCATTGGGGATACCCGGACTAAAACCTGGTCCCCAACTTCTAGCTCCACATGTCGTCGAGAAGCGTCCGCATAACTCTTTTGCCTGTCCTAAGCTATCCGAATTCTTCCTCGAATCAGCTCTATCTTGGAAGATGTCTCTTGAACAATATTCGGCCCCAAGAGTTTGTTGTCCCCCACCTCTAACCAACAAACGGGTGAACGACAAGGTCTCCCGTACAGTGCCTCAAACGGTGCCATGCCAATCGTGAATTGGTAAGAGTTTTTATACGCAAACTCTACCAAAGGAAGATATTTCTCCCATCCTCCCCCGAAGTCCAAAATTCACATTCTGAGCATGTCTTCCAGCATCTGGTTAACTCTCTCAGTCTGTCCGTCCGTCTGTGGGTGATACGCTGTACTCAAGCGCAACTCCGTGCCCATTGCCTCCTGAAAGCTCTACCAAAAGTGGGCGACAAAGATTTTGTCTCGGTCGGATACAATATTTATAGGCACTCCATGCAGCTTAACAATATCTGCTATGAATAGCTGTGCATAACGCATCGTCTCGAAGTCTGTGCGTACCGGTAAAAAGTGGGCCACCTTAGTCAACCGATCCACAATAACCCATATGGAGTCGTGACCCCTCTGCGATACAGGTAACCCTGTGATGAAGTCCATGGAGATGCTCTCCCACTTCCACACGGGAATTTCTAACGGCTGCAGCATCCCTGATGGTCTCTGATGGTCAACTTTCACAAGCTGACACGTGGCACATTTCAAAACAAACTCCGCTATGTCCCGTTTCATTCCTGCCCACCAATACTGCCTCCTCATATCTTGGTACATTTTATCCCCACCGGGATGTACCGCAAATTTCGAACCATGGGATTCTGTCATAACAGCGTGCTTCAAATCCTCATCCTCTGGCACCATTAACCTCCCATTAAAGCGTAGGCCTCCTTCTGAGCTAATTGAGTAACCCTCTGCTCCCTCAGCTAACAACTGGCCCACCCTATCCCGGCAAACCTGATCCTCAGCCTGAGCCTTCACAATTCACATAATGATCTCGGGTGTGATGGATAAAGCTGACATGCAAGCCCTGGCTACGTCATCCTCATATCGAAGCTCTCTCCACTTCGCTTTCCATACCTCTGCTATCTCCCCAGTCGGCCTTCGGCTCAATGCGTCTGCTACCACATTGGCCTTACCAGGATGATACTGAATATCAAATTGGTAGTCCTTCACGAATTCTAGCCACCGCCTCTGCCTCATATTCAGATCCTTCTGTGTGAAGAGATACTGAAGTGACTTGTGATCCATGAATAGATTAAACTGCCCTCCTAGAAGATAATGCCTCCATATCCTCAAAGCAAAAACGACCGCTGCCAACTCTAGGTCGTGAGTGTAGTAATTCCTCTCGTGGGGCTTTAGCTTCCTGGAAGCATAAGCTATAGCCCTTTCCTCCTGCTAGAGCACACCCCCAATACCCCGTAAGGATGCGTCTGTGTAAACTCGATACTCTAGCCCTCCCTTTGGCAATGCCAGCACGGGTGCAGATGTCAACTTGTCCTTTAGCTCGTCGAACGTTAATTGACAACTATCATCCCACTTGAAAGGTACCCCTTTCTGAGTCAGATTCGTCAGAGGTCCTGCAATTTTGGAGAATCCCTGAATGAATCGCCTGTAGTAACCGGCCAAACCCAGAAAACTGCGCACCTCGGTCGGTGTCGTGGGCTGTCCCCATTCCCTCACCGCTGACACCTTATCCGGATCCACTGCAATACCCTGATCTGACACAACGTGACCAAGGAACTGTACCTCCCGTAGCCAAAATCCACACTTCCCGAATTTGGGATAGAGCTGATGATCCCTCAATGTTTGTAAAACTATGCGCAGATGCTCTGCGTGCTCCTCCTCGGTACGCGAGTAGATTAGGATGTCATCAATGAACACGATGACAAACTGATCTAGGTACTCCCTGAAAACCCTGTTCATGAGGTCCATGAACACTGCCGGTGCATTGGTGAGCCCGAAGGGCATCATCCTGAACTCATACGATCCATACCGCGACAAGAAAGCGGTCTTAGGAACATCCTCCTCTCGGATACGCAGTTGATGATACCCTGACCTCAAGTCGACTTGGGAGAAGTAAGACGCCCCTCTCAATTGATCAAATAAATCAGCAATCCGAGGCAACGGATAATTATTCCGTATCGTCACCTTGTTCAGCTCCGTATAATCCACGCACAAGCGGAGTGAACCATCTCGCTTATTCACAAACAACACCGGCGCGCCCCACGGCGATGTACTCCGCCGAATAAAACCCTGACCCAATAGTTGCTGAATCTGCTCCCTCAATTCCCGCATTTCTGAAGGGGCCATTCAGTAAGGTGCCCGAGCAATCGGCCTCGTCCCCGGCGCCAAATCGATAACAAATTCGATTTCTCTGCTGGGTGGTAATCCTGGTATCTCCTGGAATACATCCTCAAAGTCCCTCACTACAGGAATAGACTCTAAAGGAACTACCACTTCCTGTGAGGTTTCCTCCTCAATGTAATATAGATGAGTGGTCGAGCGTCCCTCTTGGCGAGGCATCGTCACAACAAACATCTCTTGCCCCGGAATGGCAAAAATAATGCTCCCACCGAAGCAATCAATCATGGCTCTATAGTCAGCAAGCCAATCCATACCGATGATCACATCATGAATGTACATATCTAATACCAACATGTCCGCAGGTAGTACTAAACCGCCCATCTCTACTCCTACTCCCCGACATATAAAGAATATAAGCGACCCACTCCCCAAAGGTGAGTCGACACACGTAACAGTGCTCTATGCGGTGGCTAACAACCCTAAAGCCTTCGCGAAATGTGTAGCTATAAAACAATGAGTAGCCCCCGTATCAAACAATACCCGACCCATAGTGCCATGGATGGAGAACGTACCCTCAATCGCGGGCGGCGCATGTTGTGCTGGAGGATTGGGAACGTCCCGAACGTTATACACACGTCCGTAGTGCATCTGCCCCTGCTGCTGTGGGGCGGGTGGGGCTGCTGCTGCTGGCGGCATCTGACCCTGTTGCCCCTGCTGGGCACCCTGCTGCTGGCCTCTGCCCCTCTGCGGGCACTCCCTCTTGAAGTGTCCTGGCTGGCCACAGGAGAAACAGCGATTCTGGTCGTCACCCTGTCGTTGGCCCTGCTGGCCCTGACGTTGCTGCCCCGGGTGGCCTCCCCCGTTGTTCCCTTGGCCCTGACGGCCCTGAGGAACCTGCTGTTGCTGATTAGAGCCTGGTTGCCCCTGTCTGAACCCCTGTCCTCCCGGTCGGAACCCACCAGGCTTAAACTTCTTATCCTGATTCCCTTGCTGAATGATAACCTGCTGCTGTGTGCCACTTGCCTCACTACTAGTAACCGCCTTGCCCTGCTGGCTCGGCTCACCTGCCTTCTTGTTCCCCTTAGCATGGAAACGATGATCCTGGTAATGTACAAGTGCGGCATTAACGACATCTGTATAAGTCACTAACGCCGGATTCCCAATCAAGTGTTGCCTGATTCTCAAGGCTAGGCCATCCATGAACTTTGACTTCTTCCGCTCCTCATCGCTCACCTCATTTGGCACAAAGTTTGCCAAACGGGTGAACTCCTCCTCATATTCTGCTACTGACCTGTCACCCTGTACCAACTCGCTGAATTTCTTTCTCATCTCAGACTCTACTGCTGGAGGGAAGTACTTGCGGTCAAACCGCACCCAGAATTCAGAAATCGGCATCAAATCCCGCTCCTCAGCGGTGGTTACGGACTCCCACCACTGTAAGGCTACCCCCGACAGATGAAAGGTAGCCAGCATCTGTTTCTGCACCTCTGTACCCTCTAACATGCGCAGATGGTGCTGAATGTTCTTCTTCCAGTCACAAGCCTCGACCACATTGGTGCTACCTCGAAACTCAGGTGGGTGACCCTTCTGAAAGGTCTCCCTCACTCGCTGCCAAGATGGTGGCCCTACTGGAGCCTGAATTGCTGGAGCCAATGGAGGCGGTGCCTGAGGCTGTGGAAAATGAGCTGCCATAGCTCTCATCGCTGTCTCGACCGCTTGGGCCACTATCACTGCCACTTGAGTGGTAGAAATTAACTCGGGTGGGGGTGGTGGTGGCGGTACATGTGGCTCCTGGCGAGCCTACCTCACCTCATCTCTAGCCTCAGCCCTTTCCGCTCTCTGTCTCTTTGGCGGCATCTGAAATAGATTGAATTGTATAAGTACACAATTTATACAAAAACTAATAGCAGGAATACGATATCACACAAGTGGAAAATATAATCAACAGTCCTAATAATAGGGCTCTATAACAACCGAACGCTACGCTGAAACGTAGAAAGCCGCACAGATCCTAAGGACTCTAGAACCTGATGCTCTGATACCATCTGTGACACCCCGCCTAATTAATCCCGGGTGATCAGTCCTAAATCAAGTTAGAACAGGATTCTCATTTGGTTCATTCTTAGCATCACTGTCGTCATATTAGATTACTAACCACCTAAGTGAGAAAAATAGACTGGTGCCATTTTTATTTTTCATTATTTAAACAAAAACCCATGCAGACAATAAAAAATATAAACAATCACAGATAGCTGTAATTTATCATCCACAAGTAAGAATATAATTGACCGAGTAAACCAACTGTCCAAATAATAAATCCCATAAAGACAAGAATAAAAACCCAACAAGTCTAAAAACATTTAAATGGAAAGTGAGCGACATGATCGAATACTAATCACGAACTTCTACATTAATAATGAAGAATGAGGCGTCTATCAAAACCCCGCAACATCCACATATGCTGCAGCATCGGATTCCTGGAATATAATCAAGGTTGGCGTCCCTCTGGCTGGACACCTAAAAGGTTTTTAAAAAGTTTTTATAGCAAGGGTTAGTACCCAAAACATTTGAAAATATTTAACAAATGATTAACTTGCAGTAATAATAAATATGCATGCTCTTCATATTTTAGTTAGTGTCGCACTCTCTTGAGAACTTCCTTACCCCTCCTCTAATGTGCACCACTAACGCTTTAATTATCACCTAGTTATCTATCTCATGACTAGATAATTATTAAAGTCTCCTTGTACCCCCCCTACTCTAATTTGAGTACAATGTGATTATGATTTTTAAGTTATTAATAACATCAACTTAATTAATCATTTCCCTTTTTAATTCATATAACTTCTCCACTCGTTATACATATACAACAACTCATGCTTGTATTTATTTAGCCCGTATATAATAATCACCTAATTATATACTTAGAAATATTGCAGCATTCACACACATACTGAAATACATAAATCACTAACATCCACCCGAGTAAAAGTACTCACCGGACATAATTTCTCTAAAGTGCTAGTACACTAGGTATATTCACATACCCTAATTATCCAAGTTAGAATCGCTCACTAACTTGGTTTAGTATACGATTGGAGGCGGTCATATTCCTTCCCGGAAAGTGAGATGCCCCTCACCCCCTGTAACGGACGCTATGACCTGGGAATCTACTCTCCCTACTCCTCAAGCTAGGGGATTCATCCACTGCGCGTAACCTCCCCCTATAGCACTAGAGTATAATAATATCTAATCACTGATATTAAGGCATACACTATATATATATACTATCACACACCGTATATATATATATATATACATATATAAAAATGTTCCAGCTTCACCGTGTACTAAACCCGTGACACAAGCCTATTCCATTTTTATTCTGAGTTTGTTACCCAACTCGAATTATTTATTAATTTGCACATTAATAAATTCAGTTACTTTTGATGTTGCCCTCACCATTTAATTGGACTAAATCTCATAGCCCGAATTAACCTCACCCGAGTCTAAATCCCGACTCTAAATTTCTTAGTTCATTACTAAGTAAAATAATTTACCTCGATGTCGCTCAACCAATTTTGACGTGTCACCCAAATTTCTACTCCCATCTCCTAATTAATTCACTCACATTTAATCAGGTTTAACTCATGCATTAATTTCTCCACAATAATTAATTACATAACAACTTTTATATAATTCTCTTTCTATATAAACAAAACTGGACGAACTGTCAGTTTCTGCCGACCATCGATCGATCAACTTCATGGCGTCGATCGATCAGGTACTCGTCTTCTTCGCGAAGACAGACAGCCATGGACGAAAATTTTCAAGCCCTAATTTCCTTCTACACTAAAACTAAATCCCTTTCAGCATTTGTATATATTAGGAAACTCATTAGGGATCTCCAGAACATTCATCAACATTGTTTTAATTCGTCCATTAACTCCAATTTCTATGTTTGGGGAAAGTTTCATCATTAACCCTAAACCCATTTATACCCCAAATCTCATCATCAAATTCGTTTCCAAATATTCTGATATCATTCTACCAGATATGCATTAACTTACAATCATCAGATTTTTACAAGAATCACCACCCAATTTCGTAAATCAGAATTGTTGTTTTCAAAATCTCATGTTCATACCATTAACACCCAAAAACGAATTTCTACTTAATCACTACACATGAATATGAATTGAAAACAGATTTAATGCTATTGCAAGTTATCCACTTGCCTTAAGGTTCGTAGAGTCTGAATTGGAGCTAAATCCCAAGGTTGAAGATGACATTTGTTGGCTCTCTTTTGATCCCCAATTTGGCTTTGGCTGCTGTTAGGGTTTCCTAACCCTTAATTTGCTTTTTCTAATTAAGTTCAGCCACCCCCTTATTTCTTTTTATTAGATTAATTAACTTAATCCCGTTTTTTGACTAATGGGCCAAGCCCAAGTGACCCAAATGCCCCCGAGTGGGCCCGGCTATGTCTAAAAACGTCCCGTGACCCGTTTACTACCCCCAGGTACACTTTTCCGACTATCTCATCCCAACCGGACTCAACTGTACACTCATAATTTGCATCCGAATTAATTTATAGAAATACTTATCCCCCACCCAATATAGTCTATACCGACTTCCGGATTTGATAAGTACATATCTCGTTATTAATACTCGAAACGACGAAATTACATTATTACTATACGCTCAGTAAATAATTTCCCTAAATATTAACCATTCAATCCCAGATTAATATTTATATATTATTCTATCATAATTAATTCATTAAATTACAACACACTAGTAATTTAGAATTTCTGAATTAATTAAATTTTAAATGTACCAAAAATACGGGGTGTTACAAATATATACCAAAAACCTCCTAAGGGACCCCCATAAAGTCCATAAACACTATTTAATTCACGTTCTCTACGATTTTTCATAAATTGGGGAAAAATACCCATTTCAACATCAAATCCGTATCTAAATTTCATTTCTAATTTATTCGGGTTTACACATCTTACCATATATATATATATATATATATATATATATATATATATATATATATATATATATACAAATCTAAGATTATACAACAAGTGCTACACAATTTAGGAATTCCGAATATTGGTTTACAAAAACCCCATGTTTATTCCCTTTACATCCCAAAACGAATTTGGATTCCTCACATCAAATAAATATGAATCGAAAAGAAAATTAAATGCTACAGCAAGTTAACCACTTGCCTTAAGATTCGTAGGGTCTGATTTGGAGTTATGAATTCCCAAGGTTGAAGATGAAATCCCTTGTTTTGGCTCTTTCCTTTGTCCCCCAATTTGCCTTTAACTGCCTCTTAGGGTTTCCTCACCCACTAAGTATTTTCTAAACTCTAATCAGTCATCCCCCTTTTCCTTATAATTAATTAATTAAGCTAAATCCCGTTTTTCGCCTAGTGGGCCAAGCCCAAGTGACCCAAATACCCTCGTGTGGGCCCGACTATGTCTAAAAATGTCCCGTTACCCGTACTACCCCCGGGTATACTTTTTCAACTATCTCGGTCCATTCGAACTCAATCGTACACTCAAAATTGTCATCCAAATTAATTTACAAAAATTCTTATCTCATACCCAAATTTGTCTATACCGACTCCCGGCTGAGATAAGTACATACTCCGTCATTAATACCCAAAATGAATAAATTATTACTATTCACTTAGTAATTAAGTTTCCCTAAATATTAACCATTCACTTACCGATTAATATTTAAATATATATTGCTATAATTAATTCAATGAAAATTATGACACATAAGTAATTTTGAATTCCCGAATTAATTAAACATTAAATGCACAAATTTTTCTATACCGACTCCCTGCTGAGATAAGTATATACCCCATCATTAATACCCGAGATGACGTAAATAAATTATTACTATTCACTTAGTAATTAAATTTCCCTAAATATTAACTATTCACTCCCCGATTAATATTTAAATATATATTGGTATAATTAGTTCAATTAAAATTACGACTCATAAGTAATTTTGAATTCCCGAATTAATCAAGTATTAAATGCACAAAAATAAGGGGTGTTACACCTTGCTGAAGGATGTTATGTTGAGCAGGGTGATTGATGTGGAGGACGGGCTGCAGGTGAGGCAGATGGCCCGATTGTTTATCTTGTTGGTGCTGGGAGGCTTTATGGTGGCGTCGTGCGGAGATGTCTTCTATTTGTGGTTTTTACCGTACTTGAGGGTGTTTTCGAACATCCCTTTCTATTATTGGGGGAGTCTGACTTTGGCGACCCTTTACTCTTCTCTGGGCGCATTCAGCAGGTGCTGCCGACAGACTTTTACTAGAGCCACGTATCTTCTTAAGGTATTCTTTATTTTGCGTATTTTTGTTTCATGCGTTCGCATTTTCTTTATGCGTCTCTTTTTTTTATTACAAATTCTTGTCTTTGGCAGACGTGGTTATATGAGGTGATTGGGTGCAATACCCAACTGATTGCTCTGGAGAACGAGACTGTTGGGGAATTCTACCGATTATACCGGTGGCAGAAGGCTAATCGGCAGTCGAAGTGATCTCTCTCTCTGGAGGTGATGCGTCGGGTCTTGAATGGCTTGACGAATGATAGGATAAGAATATTTCCTTTTCAGTCTTAATTTTTGCATATTCTGATATCGACTTATTCCTGCTTGGGGATTTTCAGGTGACTTTTTATCCTTGGGGGACAGCCGTTCAGGATACGAGGGTGACTGGGGTGAACGCGTAGATGAGGCATTAACTGGCACACGAGTTTGGCCATTCTTGGTATCTCAGGGAGCGAGTGGTTCGACAGATTGTCGAGGAGGAGGTGGTGGTGTGTCTATGAGGTGGGAGCAGCTGCTGCCAGAGGATGCAAGGATCGCGGCAATGATTGGTGAGTCCTACTTGTTGTACACTGACACGGCCGCGCCGTATAACTATATGGACTTTGTGATGAGCTGGTTGATGGCACCCAGCATATATGATTCCTTGCCTTTCCCTCCCGTGGGTTCGATTCGGCCAGTGGGGCCTTACTACAGCGGCGGTGGTCCGTTGACGTCTACAACAGCGGCGACTTCGGAGGTTCCTTTCGTGAGGTTGTATACCCCTTCATATAACATCCGGTGGGCTGATGGAGGGATGGTTCCTATGCTGCTCCATCCTCATGCAATGGATCCGGAGGAGTTGTGCTTGACATAGGAGGTCCTTCCTACAATATACCTTTATGTTCTTTTCCTCTTTTTGGTTTCTTTTCTTGTTTTGATCTTGATTTTTCTTTTTCCTTGCAGTAAGTCCGGGTATCGACCACTTGGCTGAGAGACATCAGAGACTTGATATCTTCAGCGACTGCCCATATTCGGGACGCTATTCCTGTTCCTTCTTGCTTGGTTCCGTCTGCTTCGTTCGGAGAATACTCTGCCTTGGGTAGTGGTAGTGCGTCGTCTCGTCGTAGGGGAAAAAGAGCACGTCGCAGGGGTGGAAGCTCTTAGAGAGAGAGGTGAAGGGGAAGAATGTGGGTTCGGGCTGAGTCCCGTTGTTTTTTCTTTTTTCTTCTCTTGTAAAAATTGATGTAACAAAAAAAGATATCTATGCAATGCAATGGAGTTTTTTATTATCTTCTGTTAATGGTGAATGAATGCATGCACATGCATTTTATACTTTGCTGTTGAGACCGTAAAAAGAGATATTTTTGGGATTTTTTGAAGAAATGAGAAATTATATAAGGGTGGAAGGGAGACTTTTGAAATTCTGTTGAGAATATCAATTTATTTTTTTTATTGAACTTCTGATTTTGACAAAAGAGGAAAAAGAGAATTTTCCAAAAATGGGGGGTTTTCGATCGACAAGCAGCTTGCTCTGCCTATTGGCAGTCAAGTCCAGTCCCATAAATTCAAAACTTTTATTTGTACCTTCTTCATCCATTGGTACTTTATGGGGTAGGATTACCTCCGATTTCTGCAGGGATTATGTCTCTTGTGAGGGTTCTCATGTATAAAAAGGGGTAAGGGTTGAGTGTTTTCATCACACCTTCACATTCTTACTTACCTATTATCTCTTAGTCTTGCAAGATGGATCTCCCTGGTAGCATTGAGTTTGCTAACTGCCTCTAATCCTTGGAAGCAATGTGCTCTTATCATGTTGACTACGATACTTTCAACATGCGTCGAGTCTCTTTGTGGTGCAACCGGTCCATTAAGTGGAACATGCTAATAGCGGCCGTACAATTTTGGTACCCCTAAGACCATGTATTTCGCTTCGGGTTGGATGAAGTTTCTCCTATCTATAAGGAATTTTCTCTCATGTTGGGGATAATTCCCAGCGTTGCTGCGGCTCTACCCGAATTTTCCCGTTCTCCTGGGGATTTATTGGTTGGGATTCTTCGTATTTTGCCTTCGGCGACTAGATCACTGGTTGCTGGAGGAATGATCTCCCTCCAAGCGGTGTTGCAGTCTGTGCATTTGCGAGAAGTAGGTGATGTTGGCTATGCTGGAGGCGTTGCTCTGGGCCTGGTTTCAAAATTGCTGTTAGTGACTGGGGAACTGCTGGTGGATTCGCAACTTGCAGCCATTACTTCATGGATGTCATACCATCATAATCCTGCAGTGGTGATACTGGCGAAGACCCTGAACGGTTTGGATGCCTGGAGAGAAGCTCGTTCTGACTTCCTGAGGGGTAGCCTCGTGATGCAGTTTATATGGTTGTCTGAAAGACTCCGCCTGGTGACTCTTCGAGAATATCCTTTTTTAGTTGTACCCAACTTCTTTTCACGTTACTTCTTCGGCATTGGCCTGAATATTGAGATCTGGGAGAACTGGCTTGTGGATCATGGGGATTAAAATTTGTACTGGTTAGAGCCTTGGTGGGGACATTTGCTGCCTATTTTGGAGCTAGGAGAATACATGTATATGCGGTTGGTTGGTCTCAGACATACCTCTTTTTATTTCCCTTGACGTCTTCTGTGCCAATTTGGCTGGGCATAGGTCGTGCCACCTCGGACACTAAATTTATTTCTTGTAGAAAATTTGACTGAGCGTCTGCACATGCGGCTTGGCTCTCTGTGGGAGAGTCGGCGTCCGTCGACCCATCCTTGTCAGTCTGTTGGGAGAGTTTGGCATATCCCTGGACATTATATGAAGTGGTTGTGGAGGAGAGTAGTCAGCAAGATATTGGCAGTGGAGACTGGACAAAAGTGTCTTATCTCTTTTAACACCATGGAAGGAGGTGTTGTGGTTTTTTCGAAGCTGGTTCGAGCTTATCGGTCCATGTAGATAGGGGAAACTTGGGGACCCCAGGATGTAGATGATGATGATGGAGCAGGCTCCTCTGGTAGCTGTGGATAGGAATCCTGGAGAGTTTATTATGTAATGGGGGATAAATATGGGGATTTTATTTGGCCTTTTTTGGAATGTAGGGGGAAGGGAGTTATCCGTTCCTTCTCTTATGTAATCTGTACCGTAATTTCTTATTAGTGAAATAAATAAGTTTTTGATCATCCAGCTGTGCCTTTTGATGAGTTTTGTATTTTTGAATTATCTATACCGATCGCTAAGGCATACATAATCCTTTTGTTCAAGTATATGCTAGAATGAACTGCCATTCTCGGAGATAAGAAAATAATATTTTTTTGTGAAAAAGAAAGGGCTGTGCTCATGTAAGATGTAAGAGCTGCCTACGTACCTCTGGGGATTTTGAAATTTTTTAATTTTGTTTGAAAATGTTTTTTTGTAGAGGATCAGGCCCACATAGTTCAGGGTGGAGGGAAATAAAGAGATTTTTTTTAGAATAGAAGGGAGATGAGAAGAGTCGTAGCGCACTGAGATTTTAGACTAGGGGTAGAACTTCTTGAGATGGTCCAAGTTGACTGGACGATCCATCTCTTCCCCATCTAGGTCAGTGAGCATGGAGGCACCGCCGGACAAGATCTTCTTCACAATGTAGGGGCCATTCCAATTGGACTTGAATTTCCCTCTGGGGTCCAGATGGGTTCTATTATTTCTTTGAGGGCTAAATCCCCGTCCCGGACATCGCGATCCTTGACTCTCTTTTTGAATGAACGCACTATACGACGATGGTACCCTTGTATGTGGTAAAGATCTTTTAATCTCCTTTCATCTAGGAGGGTGATCTCGTCAAGATGGCCTTGGCACCAATCTTCTTCGTTGACTTTGCTTTCAAGCATGACGCGCAGCGAGGGTATTTCCAGCTCCACGAGTAGGACTTATTCCATGCCGTAAACTAGAGAGTAAGGGGTAGCCCCATTAGAGGTTCGAATTGAGGTTCGATAGCCCCAGAGGGCGTATGGGATTTGGTCGGCCCAATCCTGAAAACTTTTGGTCATCTTACTAATGATGGCTTTGAGGTTCTTATTGACGGCTTCGACTGCACCATTGGTCTGAGGTCGGTAGAGAGAATATTTGTGTCTCTGAATCCTATACTCATTGACTACTTCTCTGACTTCTGCCTTGAAGTGTAACCCGTTATCTGACACTAGCTCGTGCGGGACCTCATATCGGCAGATAATGTTTTTCTTGATGAATTTGGCCACTTTCTTGGCTTTTAGCACTGCGTATGACTCAACTTTGACCCATTTGGTGAAGTAATCAATGGCAACTAGGATGAATTCATGCCCGTTGGAAGCCTTCGGTGTAACCTTCCCCATGATGTCAATGCCCAGTGGAGAACGGCCAGGGAGAGGTCATGTTATATAATTTATGCGGAGGCAGATACTGAAGATTGGAGAACTATAGACATTTGAGGCATCTCTGGACATAGGCGGCGCAATCATGGGCCATGGTGGTCTAGTAGTAGCCTTATCAGATGATTTTTTTGGCGAGCATGTGATTTTTCATATGGGTCCTGCATTCCCCACTGTGGATCTTCTGTATTATCTTTTTAATGTTAGCCCCTGCGATACAGTGCAAATGAGTTCCATCAAAGTTCCTCTTGAGCAGAGCTTTATGTCAGATGATGTACTGGGCGGCCAGTCTTCAGAGGGTTGCTCAATATTTCTTGTTGGAACCCTCGGGATACCTACCATGCTTAAGGAGGTGCCAAATATCATAGTACCAGCAATTAGCTAGCTCAGGATCTTTTGTGAAGACAAACTCAATATGGTAGCAGTGGCTTGGTTTGTCTTGCTTTTGAACCAAGAAGGGGGTCATTGTTATTCCTTCGAGTAAGTCAACCATAGAGGCCAAGGTAGAGAGAGCGTTGGCTAGGTTATTCTTTGCTCAAGGTAGGTAATGTAAGGTGATATCTTGGAATTGGGAGGCTAGCTCTTCTAAGTGGGCATGGAAGGGTTGGAGCTTCTCGTCCTTGATTTTCCACTTTTTGAGCACTTGACCGATAATGAGGGCGGAATTATCGTGGACATATAGGCATTGAGCAACTTTGAGGCCTATCGTGTACGCTTCGTATTTAGTCATGTTGTTAGTGCAAGGGAAATTCAACTTGATGGTGATGGGAGTGCGGGATTCATCTGGGCCGATCAGAAGTATCCCAATGCCGTATCCTTTTTTATTAGCAGCTCCGTCAAAGAACATTTTCCATCAGAGACTGTCTTAAGCAGCACAGAGAATGTTTTCATTTGGAAATTCAGGGATCTAGACATCGGCTTCATCCATGGGGTAATCGGCGAGGTAGTCAGAGATGGCTCTTTCTTTTATGGCTTTCTACGTGATGTACACGATATCGAACTCGGCTAGGAGCATCAACCATCGGGCAATTCGGATTGATAAGGCGGGTTTCTCAAGCAAGTATATGATGGGGTCTATTCGGGATACAAGTTTTATGGGGAAGGCGAGCATGTAGTGCCGCAACTTTTGGGTGACCTAAACAAGTGCGACACACACCTTTTCCAAAGAAGTGTAGTTGACCTCGTACGCAGTCAGTTTGCAACTGGCATTATAGACTTCTCTTTCTTTGTAGAAATCCTCAAGGTATTGGGCTAGCAAAGCCCCAGCTGCAGTGTTGGTTATGGCTAAGTATAGGAGAAAGGGGAGACCAGGTTGTGGTGGCATGAGTACCGGGGGTTGGGTCAGATATTGTTTGATTTGGTCAAAAGATTCTTGGTAGGCCTCATTCCAGACCTTAGTTGAATCCTTTTGGAAGAGTTTAAAGATAGGTTCAGAGATGGAGGTTAACTGGCTGATGAATCGACTGATGTATTACAACTTCCCAAGGAAACCTCAGACTTTTTTCTTTGTTCGGGGAGGTGGCATCTCAACTATGGAATTTAGCTTGGCAGGATCTGCTTCTATTCCTTTCTCGCTGACCATGAATCCCAAGAGTTTTCCCTTTGTAACGCCGAAGATGCATTTCTGTGGATTGAGTCTCATCAGATACTGTTACAGTCGTTCGAAGAACTTTCAGAGAGCGGGAACATGACCTTCTCTAGTTTTGAATTTGATAATAATAACGTCCACATAAACCTCAACTTCTTTGTGAATCAGATCATGTAGGATGGTTGTGGCAGCCCTCTGGTAGGTAGCCCCAGCGTTCTTGAAACCAAATGTCATAACAGTGTAGCAAAAGGTTCCCCACGGAGTGATGAATGCGGTCTTTTCTTAGTGATCTGGGTGCATCTTGATTTGGTTGCATCCGACAAACCCGTTAACGAATTACTTGAGAGCATGATTAGCTGTGTTGTCTATGATCATGTCGATATTGGGTAACGAATAATCATCCTTTAGAGAGGCTTTATTCAAGTCCCGGTAGTCTACACACATCCGAACCTTCCCTTCTGATTTTGGTATAGGCACTATGTTGGCTAGCCATATGGAACATTCGATCACACAAATGAAGCCTACGTTCAACTATTTGACCACCTCTTCTTTGACCTTGAGCGACCATTCGGTGCAGAGATTTCTCAACTTTTGTTTAACTGACTTGTAATCTGGGAGAGTGGGAATCTCATGCTGAGCTATTTTAGGATCGATGTCGGGCATATCGTCATAGGACCATGAGAAGACATCCACGAATTCCTTTATCAATTCTTTGAGCTGTACGCACTCATGCTCGTCAAGGGTAACCCCTATCCTAATCTCGTGCAGTTGGCTACTAGAACTGAGGTTAACAACAACAGACTCTTCTTCATTAACTTGAACACGGTTATGTTATTTATTATTATCCTTATTTAGATCAGTTAAGAATTCTTCATTTGCAAAATCATCATCATCAAAAGTTTGATTAGAATCTAAACAATTAATGTAAGGCACAACAAGATACTCAAAATCTTCGATTATTTCATTGATAGGAAAAACATCATTGAGAACCTCATCAAAAGAGGTCTCGATTACACTTGAGCAAGGATAAACAACATAAGAAGAAATAGGGTAAACATTGGGGTTAGGTGGGATTTTAACAGGTAGAACTGACGCAGCATGCCAGTTGAGGAAAGGTGTATTAGTAGCTTTAATCAGATGAAATGGATCCATTAATGTAGTGCTTGAATGAAACATACAGAGTGCCAGCCCCAATGTCTGTAAGTTGAAGGAATCTTCAGAGTCACTCTCCTCAATCTCTTTGGTATCTTTGATGAGCGGTTGTACATGGTGCTGGAAACTTTCGGCCCACGGGTAGCTATCTTGGAAAAAAATCTCCATTCTAGGCTTCATTTTCTTATCTATATGGTCATACCATGGTTACGGAAAGCCACAAAAGGTGAAGTCATTGCCCTCTTTGATGAATCATCCATTCAAGGAGTCACCTGGGATAGTCTGGATGTGGTTTAGTCTTCTCTTTGGTTGAGACTGGTGGATCATTCTGAGCTCTCGTTCTGATGGTTGATACACCAATCCACAAGGAGGGAAAGCTTTTTTCAGTTCAATGGGCTCAAGTATCCCTTGCTGTCTTTGCCCTAGCCCCAGTCCGGGCATAAAGTGCATGTTTTTGAATATTTGAATTACGTTGACATTACTATGAGGGTAATATTCTAGACAAACCCTTTCTTTGGAGTCATCCGCCAAAGGGAGTAGAAGTGGCTCAACTCAAAATCCTGATAGAAGGATATCGTTTGACCCATGTTGTATCTCAAGAATTGGACTGCTAGTGCTTGCACCCTCGACATTGTCGTCGTCGCCTAAAATGGTGATGACTCGCCCGTCGGTGAAGAACTTCAATTTTTGATGGAGTGAGGAAGACACACCCTTGATACTGTGGAGCCATATTCGTCCGAGCAACAGGTTGAAATAAGACGGTATGTCAATGACTTGGAATTCGATGATAGGCTTTATAGGGACATCCCCTATTACAAGTTTTATGGATACCATCACCTCCCGATGGGTATTATCGTAGGCACGACAGTGGAGGTTGGAGCGAGCTCACGTTCTTTCAGTCCTAAGCATCTGAAGGTTCTTAATGGGCAAACATTCAAGGCGAAACCATTATCTACAAGAGTGAGCGGTACGACCTTCCCCATAACTTCGACGGAGATATTGAGTGCATGATTGTGGTTTGGCCCAATTCTGGGGATTTCTTCTTCGAAAAAGGATAGTATTCGGATAAAGGTCAAGGATCCGACAAAATTTATCGCTTCTTCTGGTGTGGTAAAGAGAGGAACTGTGGGTCTAGTGAGCAACTTGATCAAAGCATTTATGTGGAGTTGGGAAGACATGAAAATCCCCCATAGAGTGATGTTAGCTTGAGTTTTCTTTAGTTGATCGAGGATCTTTCTGTCCTCGATGGTCATTTCTGGCATAGGAAGGTCTTTAACGCCCTTTCCTTTGTCATTGGCTAGTGGTAAGCTTGGAACCTAGTAATGCCTCCCTGATTTGGTCATGTGATTTATTGAAGAAGGGAAGAACACGAACCCTGTTTTCTTATCGATCTCGGGTTGTTCTGCCACCTTGCTTATTTCTCCAAGGAGTTCTTCAAATGATATCATCCCACACATATTGGCTACCGGGCCAATTTTTTCTGAAGCTTGTTCTTCACTTGAATCTTTGAATTCTTCCCCCCATCCAGTGGAGATAATTCTGTCTTTTCATGTAAATTCAATGAATTCCAAAACTTCAATGGCTTCTTCATATATGTCTTCCTAATTGGTGGGGATGTGTAAGGGTGAAGGGACCAGGTGCCCTTGTAGCTTCAAAGTGTCAAGTAACTTGATGATACTGCAAATGCTGTTGGTTCGCTTAAATAATTCTGCCATGATCTGAACAACATCATCTAGGATAACTTCATCTGTCAGTACTACCCAACTGTCTGACTCTCGGGCCCATTTTCACGCTTCTAAGAACAGCGTACTGAACCTTTGGCAATCAATGATCATCTGTGAGGGTAATTTCAGCCTGAACTCTAGGAGTTGATTTAACACTTCTGACAATTCCATACTTCTATCTCTGAAACAGGTACGGACAGCGATGCATGATCTGGTAAGGAGTTATAGTGCCTAATCAGCGAGGCTAGTAGGGTGTAGGAGGAAATACGAGAAAATTTGAAGAGGTTTAGGAGAGTATATGGGTGTGATTTTAGTTGAGGGATTGAATTTAGGGTTCTCTTCTAGAAAAATGTCATTGGTATGATTTGAGAGTGGGTTGTGAGTAATATTTGTCTTAGGATTGGCTGGTGGGGCAATGGTACCCCGGTCAATGAGATATTGGATTATGTTTCGGAAGTGGAAGCATTGGTCAGTGGTATGGACAGCAGTTTGGTGAAAGGAACAATGAGCATCGACCTTGAAGTTTCTTGGGAGTGGATTTGGTAATGGACGGGGATCCAAGGGTTTGATAAGGTTTCAGCTTAACAGGGCCTGGTAAACTTTGGAGAGAGGATCATGGAGCTCGGTGTATTCCTTTGTGACTAGGATAAGACAGTTTTTTGGTGCCCATGATATGGTTGGTTGAGAGATGTTGTTGATTGTTGAGACTGTATCACTAACAGACTTATCATATTTTCTGGGGGTGAACTGTCCGGACACCTTCTTTGGTTCATCTTCTATCTTGGAAAGACCTTCCTCGATTTCTACTCCTACTTCTCAGAGAGCTCGAAAGTGGGGGTAGTATTATCCTCCCATCATCTCTCGAACATAGGGTAAGAAGTTCTTCTTCACTATGCTAACTTGTTCTTCCTCGAAAGGTCGATTGATCATGGTTGCTGCTTTTTTCCTCCATCGGGCTATGAAGTTATTGATGGATTCCCCAGGGTTTTGTTTGAGCAGCTCTAAATCACGGTGGGTGTCCTCGAGCTCTTCATTGTATTTGTACTGTGACATGAATTCTCAGGCTACATCCTCCCAGCTACGGATTCTGGATTCTTCGAGAGATAAAAACCATCAAAGGGCGATATCCTTCAAAGTTTGCTGAAACATTGGGCCATCACATCTTCAGAAGCCCCTAGGTGAGTCATGGAATGGTGATAGCTGCGAAGATGAACAGTCCACTTCCTCCAAATTTATCGATGTTTGGCATCTTAAACTTCTCGAGTAACCTCGCTTTAGGAAAAGGAGACATGTGGGTGTAGTCCATGTAATTCCCAGAGATTATGACTTAGTCGAACTTCTTAGTGAGCATCTTGAGATATTCTTTGACTTTGTTTAACTCTTCCTCTTTCGAATCAATGATCATAGGCAGGTTAGCCCCAGGCTGGGCAATGTTCGGTATCGGAAGATGGGCAGGCGGCGACCCATTAGCAGGAGGGGCATATGGATCATGCTGATACTCTTTAGGAACCCAGATAGGCTCTGGTGGACCCATAGCATGAGGGAAAAGGGCCTCGGTCTATTGAGGAATAGGAACCTGGTTTCGTTGCATCTCTCAAATCTCAGTCTGGAGGTTGTTAATCTTGGACACGAGCTGAGCTAGGACTGCCATCAGATCTGGCTGCACAACTGGTACTTGGTATGTGTTTTCCATGGAAGGTAGATGGATGCCGAACTCAAAAGAAGTAACAGGGGAATAGATGGAACTCCGGGGTGATTTGACTGAAGACCGAAGCCAATAAGGAGCCAGGCCAAGGGCGTGCGATCGACCAGAGAAGGCGCAAAGTGGGATTTATTTTTGAGAAAAAAGAAGGAAAATATTTTTTAACATTTTTTTTTTAGATTGAAAGACAAAATATTTTTGGATTTTTGATAAAGAAGAGAGAAATGTTTTTGGATTTTTTTGACAAAGAAGGGAGAAATGTTTTTGTATTTTTTTTATAAAGAAGGGAGAAATATTTTTGGAGACGAAACTCAGTATGATTATTATGATTATTATGTTCTCACCTATATTAAATTCTCCTAAATGCAAAATAAAATTCCAGACGGGACCCGAGCTTGGAAAAATGGGGTTTGTAATATATGCAAAGCTATGGCTAGACTTGTAACTAGGCTCACGGACAGGGTCCCATTTTAAAAATGTGCAAAAATTCGGGCGGCAGGCCGACCCGAAATTTCGGTAGAGTTTCGGGTAGAAATCGACAATCTAACATGTGTATCCTAGGCTTGATAGCTATATGCAGGTATGCAGTTGGTTGGGTGAATCGGAAAGGGTTCCCCCCTTTGGCGTGACTTCCACGATATACGTCTTGCTCTTGCGAGCAATCGTTATGTGTGGACAAGCCATTTGATATACCTAAGTGTACGTGAGTTGCCTCACTATATAGCTCGTGGGGACGGTACGTGTGAGAGAGAATTCGATATACTCGGCGTACGTGAACGAGTTCCCTACAATATACCTCCCGTCATGACTTCAGTCAAAAGGTACGATGCGGGGGAACCGTTCGATATACGTCGAAGGTACTTGGCCAATGGAAGGTGAGAGTCATATCGCTTAGGCTAACTGCGCCCTGCCAGACCAGCGCCCATCACGAAGTGACCCTCCAGTTATTGGGTAAAACTTGGTCAATAACAATGCTCTTTGGTGATGTCGTGTGAACCATGCATGATTATCTTATTAGTATCTTATAATGAGAATGCCTTTCTTGATTATGCCAAATAGGGAGCAAAGTAGAAGTACCAATGGTACACCAAGTATGGATGGGTGATGTGTGCAATATGTGGATATATGTGATCCTAGGAGCACATGGTGCGAAGTGTACATGGAGAATTTTCTACAAGTGTGTGAATAGAAGAATAAACATGGGATACATATGAAAAGGGAACATACGAAAATGGGGAAAATATAAACAAAACATAACACCCATGTAAATAGAGTCTAGCCCTTAAAATAAAAATTCCCCAACAGAGTCCCCATTGTGTCCATCACCGATCCTCACGGCGGGAAAGCACGTGAGGGAGGATCCTAGGTCCCATGCGTCCCTCTCGGGAGCGCTTCGGTCGGCATCATTGGTTGAGGTGTAAAAATGTGGAGAAATTAGAGTCGCCAGCCTATTTTACTCAAAATAGACAAAAGAAAAGGGGAAGCCATCCCGAAGGACAACATTCAAAGACATACTTATGCATTCGAAACCAAAATGATTCGAGAAGGGTCCGGAGGCTAAGTTACGAAGTGGGAAGGTGTTAGGCACCCATTCCTCCCTTACGATCTCTCATGGATTTTTGCTATTTTCCTTTTATTTTCCCCGTGATATGTGTGCTTGTGTATATATGGTGGAGATAGGAATCCTCACTTGTATCATGGAAGAGATAAAGTGATTTATTCATAGGAATGTAAAAATAATATAGAAAATAGGATTTACGCGATTACCTTTGCGTTGATCGTTATAATGGAACGGTAACGCATGTGAAATAATACACTACTGAGAATAAATATATAGAATATAAGAAAATTGAATTGAGAGAAAATAGGGAATGAGAGAAAAAGTAAAAATAGGACTCGAGTCTCGGGTTTTACCCCGAGACGCCTACATAGCCTATAAAGGCATCAAAGTCCACGTAGTTCTCATGCAAAACGAGGGGTGGGGTTTATCCCATAAATCCAAGCGGGGACTTCTCTTATTTGTGCGTGTGTGTGTAAGAAAGTGTTTTAGTTGTGGGAAAAGTGTAAGAAAAATATGAGAATTCCCGTTTGGAATTTATGAGCAAACCCTCTTTTTGTTATTTTTTGGGTTTTTATGAGAATTCCTGTTTGGAATTCCCGTAAAGGAGGGAGGTTGAGTGGGGCTAGGATAACTGACCATACACTCTGATTGGCGCTTAAATTTCCAAATGGATTGAAACCATTTGTTGATATTTTGAAGCGAATGTTATGTTGTTCACGAGCAAAATAAGGATACTCGAAACTCATCCTCTTCCAAGCTGTAGAATCAATAGGATGGCGTATGAGATTTTCCCCTAGTATCTATGCGCACTATATGTAATTTAAAGTATGCTTCATTTAATTATGTCTTATCATAATTCAAGAGATTTCATTTAATTATGTAATTTAAAGTATGTTTCATTTAATTTAAAGTACACATAAGAACTGTATACAAATTAAGAAGGTTAGTAATGTTTAAAGAATTTCATATGTTTTAATCCATCTCATAAGGAGAATTTCATATCGAGGTTCGTGCATGGAATGTCTAACCGAAGTGAAATCCAAACAGTGACCTCCCCCCCCCCCCCTTGCACGATACCCTTTCATTTAGATAACGTAGTGGTTAAGGCAATTTAATTTAAGTATCAATATCAATTCAATATAAAAATATCAATACCAATGCAATTCAATTCAATCCAATATCAATATCGATACCAATGCAATTCAATATCAAGAAAAAATTATGATTTATATAATTGAAAAACATATATACACACACGTACACGCACACACACACACACACACATGTACTTTACTCTCACAAAACATATACACCCCCACCCCACCGCTGCCCCCCACCCCCACACACCTATGCTTACACACATACCCTATCCCCACCCCCACTGGCCCCTCATCACTACCCTCGCCTCCCCACTCCATTCCCTGCCCCACCACTGTCACCCCCACCCCCACGCACCTATACACACACGCACACCCCTACTCCACCCCCTGCCACCCATCACTCCCCCTTCTCCCCCACTCCCCTTTCCCCCCACCCCCACACACTTACACACACACACACACACACACACACACATGCATACACACCTACACACCGACCCACCTACACACACACACACACTCATATACAACCCTACACACACACGCATATATATACACACACGCACACAGAATGTAAAGAGAGAGAGAGAGAGAGAGAGAATCGTCACTCGAGCTAGAGAGAAAATGGAGGGAAAGGAAACGGTGGAAAAAGAAAGATTCACCTAGGGTTTTAATTATAAGATTTTTCATGGACCTGTCAAGGTCTTCGACTATGACAGCTCTTTGAAGTTGTCACGGTCAATGATCGTGACAAACCGTTATCACGGACTTGTCACGATCATTGACTGTGACAAAAAACGTGGGTTTTTTTTTATCACGGTCAATGACCGTGACAAGGTTAGCTAGCTAAAAGGTGACAATTTATCCTTTTTTGTGCAGTGTTAGCCAGGTATTTGAGGTGCTTGTTTTTATCCTTGCTCCTGAATAACATTTCATTGATGTAGACTCTCCCATTCGCTGCTTGAACATTTTTGCGACCAACCTTTGATAAGTTGACCCTAAAAATGAGATGAACTAGTAATAATATAGACCTACTGGAGTTATGAAGGATGTTTTATCTTGGTTGAGACCGAACAACGGGATCAGATGGTTGTGAGCTGCTGTGGCATCAACTAGATGATTAATTTTGGGTAGGGGAAACTATCCTTGGGGCATGCCCTATTGAGATCTGTAAAGTCGATGCAGACTCTCGAGCTACCGTTGTTCTTCCATACTAGCACTAGGTTGGACAACCAAATGGGGAACTGAACTTACCTAATGGATCCTGTATCCAGAAGTTTCTTAACTTCATTCTCCATCACTTTAGAATTTTTTGGGGCTGTTCGACGTGCTTTTTATGTGATCAGCTTGAAGGTTGGGTCAACATGGATATAGTGGCATGCTATGTTGTGATCAATCCCGGCCAGGTCGTATGTCTCCCAGGAAAAAAAATCCTGGTTACTTCTAAAGAAGGCAATCAATTCTTTATTTTCGTAATAAGAGAGAGTGGTCCCTATTAGAAACTTTATATGTCGCAAGTTTCCATCGGCATGAACTTCCTCTAGGCTATCAACGACCCTATTGGTGGGGAGGATCCTAGTCCCCCTACCCCTGGTCGGTCGTACCGTAGTTACTATTCAGAGGGTGTAGCCCCATCCCAGTCTTCTTCAGGAGGAACCATCGGTTCTTTTTTCTTCTCCTTTCGGGAGAAAATAGTGGCGATGAAGCATTTTCTTGCATTGACCTGGTCACCACGAATCTCGACCACGCCCCAATCAGTAACACACTTGAGCTTCTAGTGGTATGTGGAAGGTATGGCCTTCATGGTGTGTAGCCACCCTCTGCCTAAAATGGCATGGTAGGGTGATACAATACCTACCACCAAGAATTCAATCAATTTTGAAATATTCCCTACCCTTACTGGCATGACTATCTTTCCTATTGGCATTGTGATTTTTCTTTCGAAGCCAACCTATGGAACGGTCGACTCTTTTAGATCGGCTAAGTTAAGTTTCAATTTATGGAACAACTATATGTACATCAACTCTGATGAATATCCCCAGTCTACTAGTAATTTGTTGACATACCAGTTCGCGATCCTAAGAGTTATTATGAGTGTATTGTGGTGTGGGGTTCTTCCTCCAACCCAATCTTCCTCTATGAAGATAATATATTTCGTGTAGTTGATGTCTTCTGGCCACCGATGCTTGCCAAATTGGATTTTTACTGGGTCAATCTAAAATGACTTTATGAAAACTGTGAGCTTTTCCATTCCATCCGAACAACATTCCCTTTGATCAGCTTCAGGCCGGACATTCCATGAAATACCGTGAACTCATGTCCCATGTTGTCATCAAGGACATTGCCCGACTTCTAGTATCCATTGGTTGAGACCTTGTCACTTTTCTTTTCTATATACTCATTCAAATATCCAGCTTGGGCTAACTCCATCAAGTGAGACTTTAGTGCTTTGCCACTCTCTGTCCTGTGGCTGCCTTCCTTGTGGAACGTGTATCTTAGTGCATTGTTCCGATTTGTTGGGTGACCTCCCATCTTCTTGGGTCACTTGATAAATAGACAATCCTTAATCTTTCTCAAGATCTTGTAAATTGGTTTCTTGAAGACTGTGTTGATAGCCTAGAAAGCCTCTGAAGGATCTGCCTTGCTCCCATTATTGGAGCCATTTTTGCCCCCGTTCTTTACCCCTTACTTTGGAGTGTCGCTCTTATCCCCCCTTTGAATTATTTTGTGAGATCGTTGTCACCTGGAATAGGGTTAACCATGTCCTTAACCTTGGCGTATTTTTCAATACGCACTAAGAGGTCATCAATGGTGTTTGCCTCTTTCTTTGTTAGGGACTAGTGCAACAGAGATGTGGTTGGTATACCTGCCTTGAAAGATGCTACGACAGCCTGCTCTGAGTAATCCTACATTTTGTTTAATACCTCCTAGTATCATTTGACATAGTCACGAAGGCTCTCTTATGGCTTTTTCTTCATCGTGAGCTACGAGTCCATTCTTTTAGGGTTGAAGTTTCTAGTGATGAAGTAAGCAATAAAGGCCTCAACGAGGGCCATGAATCTCTTAACTGACTTATGTGGCAACCACTTTAACCACTTTTGTGCTACATCATGTAGGCTATAAGGGAAGATCCTACACATGAGGGCTTCATTATGGCTCCGTAGGGTCATAGCCTGCCTGTACTGTCGGACATGGTTTATGGGGTCTGTCTTGCCATCATAGGTTTTGAATCTGGGAACAATGAACTTATTTACGGGCTCTTATTCTTCAACCTCCCTTTAAAAAGCAGATCTCATCTAAGTGTTAAGAGCTATTTTGGTTAGCTCATTGGTAGATCTAGCCCCCGGTGGGTTGGATGTTAGTCTATCTCTTTAGGACCAGAATACCGATGTATTTATCCTGACAACCATTGTGGCATCTCGCTAATCGATTATGCTTTGATTGATCACATTTCAACCTATCGTGGTCTAATCGGTCATGGTCACATCTGGAGATCCTTCCTTGGCTGTGACTTTTGCTCGCCTGAGGACTAGGAGACCTATCGCGGCGCTTCCTGACATCTCTATAGAGATCTTTCTCCTCTTGTGTCGCCTTTCAGGAGAGCATTCTTTCTCATCTGGAGGCGTATTGCCTCCTCCTACTCTTGAAGTCTGGCTTCGTAAGCATCGACTAACCTAGAGATCTAAGTAGACCTAATTGGTCCATAACTTTCTTTAAAAGGTTGCCTCTCTTAGCGAAACTTGAGATTTGGTGGCGGACGAATCTCAAACCTGAACCTAGGTGGGGATGGATCATCCTGCAAATCGCCAACTTAAGGAAGATTGTTGTTGTGGTCAGATATCATGGGCTTTCTTTTAATAAATGCTTTCGTAGGAAAAAGAATCATTTTTTACTTTGCTAATTATGAGGGAAATTATTATCACAATAAAAATATAGAAAGCAATATCAAGAAGAAAAAATAAATCACACACATAACAATAGATGTACATGGTTTGATAACTTCCCTACGTCCACGGATAGGTTACTATTCTTATTAGTGTATCTCAAATGATCGAGGTTACATTCTTTGCCCCGGGTCAGGGTTTACATTTTATATTTGTCAAAATAAGTATTTGAATTGTACAAGTAAATCAACCAACTTGTAGATAACTCAATGGTGTACCTGAATATCTCCTCCGAGATTATTGGTAATCATTTTAAGTTTATCTACATGGATTTACGCATATGTTATATACACTAATCTAAATCAAATATCTGAGTTGGGACAACAATCCATCATGCATGTTGGGCTGGTCAGCTGCCCTATTGGGCTTGAATAAATGAGCCCCCACAAATGGTATTAGTGATAGGTATAGAAATGCCACTTCAACTGGTGCAGGTACACATGATTTTCTTGTGCATGACTCTATGCTTTTACGTAAGTAAAAGATGACTGTTATTAAGTTTGTAAGTGTACGAGAAAGCTCAATTTTTACAATAGGTGGCCGTCAATGTGTACGTATCTATGCATGAGAGCTCGACTTCAAGATAGTTTGATACCTCTTTCGCATTTTGAGGAGAGATAGAAAGGTGAGAGGCAGGTACATTCTAATTGTGATTAGTGTATACGTGGTTGTACTTTTGTATATAGGAATATGATTGGGAGGTCCTATCTTGAGATATTTTAATATCTCATTTTATGTTATTTAGGTGTAATAGATGAATGTCGATAGATGAGTGCATCTCGGTGGAGATAATATATCAAGAGAGATATTGTCGAGGCTCCAGCTCACGAGAAAGACTCAGTATTATGCATACATACCCAAAAGGACTTACGATCAAAGCCTACATAGTTCGGTTATTGACGCGACTACAAATGTGTCTCTAGTGCATACTAATTACGGTTCAAGTGCAAATCGGTCGCTCGAGTAATAATCTCGGTAAGTCGGGGTCGAATCCTCAGGGAATAGGACGATCTCTCGTGATGACAAAAGGTAGGAAGACTAATCCTAAGGTTGACTCTAAAAGAAAAGAAAGAAAAGTGATTTTGATTTGAAAATTATCTAACATCTAAACTCAAATCAATTGAACTAAAAATTAAACTAAGCATGCAAGGCTAAATTAATTAAGAACTAAGTCAAATGAATGAGAAAATAGGTTGGAATACAATCCCCCAAACCTTAGTATGTTTACCAGATATAAAACAAGTCATAAATTAAATAATTAATTCAACCCAGTCTTTATTAATCTCAAGCATTACATATATGAGGGTACAAGCCCGCATCATACATAATCAAGAGTAAGAATAAAGCGGTGTCGACATAGCTAACACACGCGGCACATTCTTAAACACCCCGGTTACCTATGAAAAATGAGGTAAAAAGCCCAAAAATGGTTTGGACAACTAAACAACACGGTTCAACCATTTAGTTAATTTAGAGGACCAATTTTATAGTCATGCAAATCACATCGATTTGGGTTCATGCATCCCAACCCTTAGAAATCTAGCTAGACATGACGAAACTATGAATAAAAAAGGAATCTCTATGTTGCAAGAAATCATAATTGTGTGAAAAGTGAGATTAAACATGAGAAATAATAATAAAAGTTCTGGAAATAAAAGTTACCAAGATTGAAGAACACGAACATGCAAGAAGAAATCAAAGCTTAAAGAAAAAAAGGAAAAACTTTTCAATTAAAGGTGCAAAATATGTAAATTCTTCTCCTAGATGTTCCTCTTTGATTAGGATATTTTACATGAATGAAATCTGAATGAAAAGGACCCTAATGACTAAATATAAAGGCTAGAGGTCATTTATAAGAGTCCCCAAAACATAAAACTCCTTTGGCTAAAAGATAAGGACAAAATAAAAATCCCGTATCTGGAAAATTTGTCACACTTAGAAAGTGTGGCTAATTTTGTAACGATTATGGAGCGTGACTAATGGACAGATCGGTTCATTTTCCATGTAATTTGGATCGTTACCCTTCACAAATTTAGGCAGTGAGTTTCAAGGCTTCAAACCGGTTCAGTTCGATTATTTTTTCTTGTAATTTTCTCTCAACTTCAAATGATCATAACTTCTTTTTTTCCCAGTGTTCTCACTAAACCAAAATAATAAAATTGTCACCTTTCAGCCGGCGACCCTTGTCAACGTCATTGACCATGACAAAAACACGTGTTTTGTGTCACGGTCATTGACCTTGACACGACCGTGACAAGTCCGTGACAAAATTACTTGTCAGGGACTTGTCACGGTCATTGACCGTGACAATTCTTTAAATAGTTTTCACGGTCAAGGACCTTGACACGACCATGACAACTTCTTCAGCAAAAACCCTTTCCCCTTCTTTCCCCCCCGTTCCCTCCTTTTTCCAACTCTCTCTCTACGCTGCTCTCTCTCTCTCTCTCTCTCTCTCTCTCTCTCTCTCTCTCTCCATTTATATATATGTTTGTGTGTATATATATGTGTGTGGGGGGGGCAGGGTGGGGGTGGGGAGGGGTTGTTGTTGTGTGTGTGTGGTGGTTGGGGGGTGTGGAGGGGGGGTGGGGCAGGGTGGGGGCTATTGTGTGTGTGTGTGTATGTGGTGGGTGGGGATAAGGGTGGGTGACGCAGGGTGGGGGCTGTTGTGTGTGTGTGTATATGTGTGGTGGGTGAGGCAGGGTGGGGGCTGTTGTGTGTGTGTGTGTGTATGTGGTGGGTGGGGGTAGGGGGTGGGGAGGGGGGTTGTTGTGTGTGTGTGTGTATATGTGTGGTGGGTGGGGGGTGTGGAGGGGGTGGGGCAGGGTGGGGGTTGTTGTGTGTGTGTGTGTGGTGGGTGAGTTCCACTTTTGTTGCTTAACCTATACTTTTGTCTTAGGTTGGATATCGTTCATGAACTTTAGAATATTAGTGTTATCGACTTAATTCCACATTGAAGATATTTGTACTTGTATATTTGTGTCTAATTTTAATTTCAAAGGGAAGATTACGATATTTTGACTATGGTTAAAGATAAAAAATAATTCGTTGTGATTTTATTTCTAAGTGATTCTAGAATTTTTATTCTTGGAGTTAAAGAAATCAATGCATTCTTTCTGTTGATAGATATTTATTTTTTAATAGTGCAGGTTATTTTGAACTTTCCTTCACCATTAAAACATCCAATTTTATAATACTCTTTCAAATAGTATTTTTTACTAACTTTATAAGAAAAAATCTAAGAAGAGAATACCTCGTTAACATATTTGTTACAATTACAAAGATTTTAAAGCTATTGCGTTAGTAACATTTAATCATTAAGGTTATAAACTTGATAATTTACACATACTTAATTTTCTTTATTCCCTGGAGAACCCTTTTCCTTGAAATGAAAATAAACTCTTTAAAAATTGGTCCTCTCACTACTTTATAACTTTTTTTGATTACTCTAGCATTTTTCTCCTACCAATTTTTTTCATCATGGATGTCGCCAAATTCTTAGTAGATTAGTATTTAACAAACAAAAGTGAAAGAACCATTATTGTTCACTAAATGTTGGCAAAAGTCTTACTGAAAATGTAAACATTTGTATTATATATAAATTGGCTCTTTCATGTATCAAAACGTTTGAGTCTTTCAAGTTAAATAGACTTGGTTCGTTATGAGTGAGACACAATCTAGTTTAGGTCAGATGAACCTTAAGGACTAAAGACTGAAGATCATGCACTATCTCTCATTGGAGCCTTCCATGATTGAATATGAGGACTATATCCTTTCGAGAAGTTTGATATAATATTGGCTAATTGCACACACTAAGATGTTTTTTAAATTGAGAGAATTTTTTCATAAAATGTGTTTTAAAAACCTTTTTTTGAGTTGTGTATTTACCTTTTGAAGTATTGGGATCTAGGAACAAGTTTTAAAAATAATTTTGGAATTTTTTATTTTGAGGCATTCGAACGGACATAATATATAACATCTATTCCATACTTTACATCTATTCCGGCATATATAATATATATAATAATAAACAAAACCTCTTAAAAATAATATATAACATCATCCCAATACATGTATCCACGTTAGATGTTTTTAGCTAATTTAGACATATTTATGTGTGTATGTGTATATGTGTGTGTGTATATATGTGTGTGGTGGTGTGTGGTGGGGGAGGGGGAAGAGGGTGGGGTGGGGTGGGGGGAGGGGGTGGGGTGGTGGGGGGGTGTTCGTGTACGTGTGTGTGGTGGGGGTGGGGGGAGGGGGTGGGGGCAGGGGTGGGGGGTGGGGGAGGGGTGGGGGGCTGCGTGTGTCTCTATGTGTACTAATAATTTTTTTTTATCTGTACTAATAACATTTTTTTATAGCAAATGTCTCCTTCAGGTATTAAGGCGAAGATGATGATGCTGTTTATGATGATGTCGTCTGGGCTTGGTGGTAGAGGAGGCGACGAGGGCTCCTCGGCCCCTAGGCTCCCCAAATATGACAAATTTGGGATTACAATCGAGAACAAATTGGAGCTATTAGCGAGATCCCTCGAGCTGCTAAAGACGATTATCGGCCCGGGGTTTATGAGTTGGAAGGAGGTGCCATATGAGCTCAAGTTAGCTGTTTGGGCGGCACTACAGGTAATATATTTATATTTATATGAATATTTCAATTTCAATTTCAATTTCAATTTCAATTTCAATTTCGATTTCGATTTCGATTTCAATTTCATTTTATATTTATATTTATTCGCAACTAACATTGTATTTGTTGGACATGAACAATTCAACTTGGATCCAAAGCTATGCAATTCCGTCTTGGAGCAGTTGAGGGAGCAACACAAGGCGTGGAAGAAAAATATGCGGACACGGTACTTTGGAAAAACACGAGAGTCCATTATCCAATGGCGTGGATCCGTCCCGCCCAAGAAGCCGATCTCATTGGCACAATGGAAAAAGTTCATTGATAATGAGATCAAGGATCGACAATTGGCATCTCGCCAATCGGGGAGGGAAAATCGGGCAAAAAAGACGAACGTGCAATACTCCGACCGGACGTCTTACGCCGAGGTGGAGCATAGGATGAAGGTAAGATTTAATTTTTCTATAACTACAGAAATATATTATTCTTCATTATTTTACTTTGCGGGGCCGATACTAATTTTACTTTATTTTATTTCAGGGGGTAGGGAGTGGGCCAGGGGGTAAGCCACATAGGCTCGATACTTATGTGTCTCTTCAGACGAAGAAGGGGAAGGACAAGGAGGTGTCCCCGAGTGTCGCGGCCACGATTGTAAGTAATCCGACAGTTTAATTTTTGTTAATTACGTTATAATTTTTAGTTAACTTATTTTACTAATCATGTGCTTTTTGTCGTTTCAGGCAAAGCTTAAGGAAGTGCATGAGTCGCAGTCTGATGCCGACAAGGCGTGTTTGTCCACAGACGCACTCAGCCAAGTGCTTGCCTCTGATCGCAAGGGGAGGACAAGGGGGGTGAGCTCGCGGGTGGCCAAATCTAGGATCATCGGATTGGAGACGAGCGAAATCGAGTTGGCTCAAACGGTGGATTCACAATACGTGAAGCTGTCCCATTTGGAGGCGACGGTCGAATATATGTACGCATTCATGAAGCGTACGTTGGGCGGAGACCGTAAGGGGAAAGGGAAGGAGGTGCTGGAGGACGAGGCGCAGGATGACGAGGATGTGGACTTCATTTCTTCTTCACCATCACATGCGTATTTCGATGATCCACTTTCTTATTTGGCTCCCTTCCCCAGACCGATGTCGACACTTGATTGGCCGAGCGTGTTCATATTGGATGTATTTGATGGCCAGCGGATAGGGCGGGGGTTGAGGGACCCGAATATCGTCGAGGGTGGAATAGTTCATGGACGTGCGCTTCAAGGGGTCGAGTCCAAAGTGCTCGTCACACATGTGATACCCGGGAAGGAGAACTCCCTATTGTGGTTGCGCGAACAATGCGACACGATGTATATTAGTAGGTGTGTCAATTCGTATATCGTGTGGCCAACTCACCTCCTCACATTTACCCAAGACATGTAGTAACATTATTTTTAAGTTTGTACATTTTAATTATATTTGGATTATATCGTCATATATATTATTTCTATTTTGAATATTTGGATTATATCATCATGAATACATATTTGCACTATCTTTAGTTTGTTTGGATATATGATGTTTGAACAGGTACAACCAACGTTGTTATAACAGGTACAAATATACTGCTAGGCAGTGGTAGTGGCCGTACTGCCCAGCAAATTTTTTTTAAATTCTGACGGTCATTGACTGTGACAAGTCCGTGACAATTTTTTTAAATATTATTACAGGTTTGTCACGGTTAATAACCGTGACTAAACTTGTCAAGGTCATGGACCGTGACACGATCGTGACAATTCTAAAGAACTTGTCACGATCATTGATCGTGACACGTCCGTGACAAAAAAAGTTATCTCGCCCCGAATTGTCACGGTCATTGACCTTGACAAGTTCAACTTGTCAAGGTCAATGATCGTGACAATTAGGCAGATTTGTTGTAGTGTCTTGTAATCGAAACATATTCACTTTTCGGTTATCCCGGCCTCCGGACTAAGGCAAAAAAATTATGAAATTGCCCTTCAACTCACGATTTCTTGGTTTCTTTCATTGTTTTGAGTTTTCTTTCGCATTAACTTGCATGAAATACCTGTAAAACACATAAGAGATACGCAAAACAAGAAATACTCACCAAAAAGGGTTAGTAGCATGAATATGAGATAAATACATATAAATTACAATGCATGAGAAGATAAAAATGCCGAAATTAAGGGGGTAAATGTGAAGAATTTATCCCTAATCAGTTCTACACGTGTTCTAACGCAACGTGTGTCTAAATGTAGGGATGTGTGAGAGATCACACATAAGTGCATATCTTTTATCTTAGGCCATAATTTGAATATTGGCGTATCCCATTTCAAATTGTCTCGACAAATCAAACTCCAATATCTCCAAAATGAAGGTTATCCCTACAACTCATAAAGGTATAAAACTTTGGGTGTTCATAGATTTTCAAAATTGTATTTGGGATGTTAGTTTTTATAAAATCGAGGCTAATTTCCAAAAGAATTTTTTTTAAATATTTTTTTATTTTTCATTCAAACGAGATTCTATCTCGTTCAAATGAAAATGTCATTTTGTTAGAAGTCCCTTTTAACAAACTTCGAATGAGGTTTGCTCTGCATGAAAGAACTTTACTTTATAAGATCGTTTGATGTTTGCTTCAAACAACATTGACTTTTCGTTAGAACGAAATGCTTCCTCGTTGAAACGAAAGCCTATTTTCATTCAGACGACCTTTATCTTCAACTTTTCAGCTAGCCCCACCTCCGGACTAAGGCTAAAAAATAATGAAAATGCCCTTTAACTCACCGTTTCTTGGTTTCTTTCTTTGTTTTGAGTTCTCTTTCGCACTAACTCGCATGAAATACCTATAAAACATATAAGAGATACACAAAATAAGAAATACTCGCCAAAAAAGGGTTAGTAGCATGAATATGATATAAATCCATATAAATTTCAATGCACTGGAACATAAAAATGCCGAAATTAAATGGATAAATGTGAAGAATTTATGCCTAATCAAATCCCCCTAACTTAGAACTTTGTGCGTCCCGAACAATGTAAAAGAATGATAGTATGAGTTAAGGACCCTTCAAAACTTTATTAGGACAGAATACCTTTTTCGCGGGCAAGCGATTGCATTTGGCATATGCAACAAGCCGTTAAACCCCTAGATTACCCTAGTAGGATGAGTTGTGTCCCGTGAGGGTTTGCAGGGAATATACCCACAAAATTCATTTTCGACTCAAGAAAATTCAAAATACTTAAAAATTGTACAATTTAAACCCCCCAAAAATAGTCACTGCAAATTCATAGTCAAGAGTCTCAATTCGTAGTGTGTGTGGGAAGACAAAAATTGAACCACTAATTTCCACCGATGGATCATTACGTTACTTTTCGAAAATTCGCTTTGATTCAATTTCTCACAGATACACTCACAAACGAATCACTCGGAATTTGGATAATTCTCTCGGTATGCATGATATAAGGAGTAAATATATTGGAACACGAGTTCACGCACACAAAATTGAAAAGACAAAATTTTTGCGATGAAATGATCTCATCATCAGGTTGCGATCATTAGGAAAGCGGTAACACCGCCTCTTATACACACTGACCAATCTCTTTTATTATCTTTTCATATTTTAGCTCTTTACGCTGTAATCAATTTTTCAATCTGGACTCGGTTAGGACTTTTTCGGGCTTTTAAGGTGTATTGGGTAAAATTGGGATTGGTTGAAGCGTTCGGAATTGGAAAACTTTCTTATGATGTCCATTAATGATTTTCCGGGCTTTTGCTAATTTTCAACTCATTTTATATTTTTTTATATGTTTTTTAGCATTACTATTTTTTTTTCTTAACCCATTTTACTTTCACACAAATTGGACTTAATTTCTTAATTTTCCAGTTTTCTCAATTTTGGGCTAAATGGTTTTTCGGGTTACTAAACGAAAGGGTAAATTTAATTCGGCACAACTTAGGTTGCAAAAGGGGAAAAAATTTCATTTCTTTTTTATGGCTAATCTTCTTGGGTAACAAACGAAGGCCTGCTTCATTGTCCGAATTACTAATTACATCACCATTTGCATCTCGAGATTTATTTTAATTTAGAGATATTCCAGCGTGCTTTTTGAGGCAACATCACACACTATTCCCTAACTGAACAAAATAATAAATTGATATCCCAACGACTTATTTCAACCCTGAATTGAACTTTGAGTTAATCATTAACTTGGATTGATTTTAAAAACTCAGAAAAAGTGAATGGCTCGAAATCTCACCGGGTTAATTAATCTCCACATTTATTCATTAAGTCATCTATTTTCGCTCAATTTCCATCTTTGGTCAATTTTGGCTTTATGCAATTGATATTTTATAAATTTGAGACTTAAAAAAAATAAAGGTGATGTTTTCGAAAAATTTAAATTCCAATTTTTATTTATTTTGAAGAAAAATATTTTTAGCTTTTTCAAAAATTTTAATTTTTTTTTTTGGAAATTTTTGAAACATTCTAAAAAAAACATACTTGGTACGAACATGTGATCAGATCAATGAATCTAAATAAAAACGGGAAGAATACCCCACACCCCCTAACTTAAATGTTGCATTGTCATCAATGTGAATCAAGAACACAACATAAAGAGAGGAAAAGAAAGATATTACCCAAATGGAGTGATCCCCGATAAGTACGAGTCCATTAAATCTACAAAACACGTTAGAACCAAGCATAAAAAAAAATAACTAATCACACTAGACTGTAAAAAAAGAAAAATTAATAAATAAAAAACTAACTATTTACAACCAACAATTTGGACTTCTAATAAACCATACACTAGAAGTCAAAAATTTAAGGGTCCACCCAAAATACAATTTGACTTTGAGGGGTTAATGGTTTACCCTCACTAGGATGCATGCCTCCCGAAAAATAAGAATTCTATTTGAACAACGGAAGGCATGTGTAAAGCGTAAGAATTGGGCCATCACCAATTAAAATTTTTAATGGTTTGATGGGGGATTTGGATGTCAAGGGGGATAAATACAATTGGGATTTAAGAAAAATAGAATCCCCTCCCAAAGATTTTTCAAATAGTATGGGAAGTGGGGCACACAAAAAGGAAGAGCCCATCTTGGAAAACAATTTAAGCAAATGTTCCTTGTCCTCAAAATCCTCTCCCCCAAAATTTTCAATTGGACTTGGAGGTTTGGCGCGTGTAAGTGAATAGCCCATAAGATGAAGCATCTCAAACAAACATTCTCGTTCAAGAAACGAGTCAACTTCCTCAAGAATTTCATTTGACTCTTGTGATAGCTTAATTGGTTCGATAACAGTGGCGACACAAGGAAACAAAGGATCTTCAACCTCAATATATTTTGAAATATTTATAAGAGGTTGAAATTCAAAAGTACTTGATCACTCTCAATGCTTTCGTCCTTAAATTTTTTAGGTGAAACACAAGTCTCACCCTCTTTTAAGCTTTCCAGATAAGCATTAATATCCTTGCTAGTTGCTCTAATTTTCAACTCTATAGCAGTAACATCATCCAAATGATTTTTGCTAATAAGAAAGAGTTCTTCGAAAGTAGGCTTCCTTGCCTCTAGAACCTTGAATTCCTCATTTGGTTGAAAACATTCTTCAACTTCAAAAATATCAGAAGAAAAATCATCATTGGGTTCAAATAATTCATCCAACTCTTGCTCCCAAAAATGATTTTTTTCCCGATATTAGTTTTCAAGTCTTTCGTTTTCACGCCTTTCATTTTGAAAAATTTGGATGGCTTCACCTATAGTCTTGGGAATGTAATTTTGAGACTTATTTTTTGTTTTATTGATCCACTCTTCATAAATCTCGACTTCCTTATTCCCACTATTATCATAACACTTAAAGCCATTGAACAACTTAAAATAAAAAAAATTCAAAGTGAGCAATTAAAAAACGTGACACATTTTTTTGCCTTTTTATTTTCCTGATTTTTTTGGATATTTGATTTTTTTGGGGTTTTTTAAGAAATTAAAGTAAAATTAAAGATTAACCAACCTAACCTTAAATTCTATCTAGTTCCCCGACAATGGTGCCAAAAACATGACGCGCCTACAAATGTGTCTCTTGTGTGTACTAATTACGGTTCAACTGCAAACTGGTCGTTCAAGTAATAATCCCGGTAAGTCAGGGTCGAATCCTTAGAGAATAGGGCGATCGCTCGTGATGACAAAAGATAGGAAGACTAATCCTAAGGTTGACTCTAAAAGAAAAGAAAGAAAAATGATTTTGATTTTAAAATTATCTAACAACTAAATGCAAATCAATTGAACTAAAAATTAAACTAAGCATGCAAGACTAAATTAATTAGGAACTAAGTAAAATGAATGAGGAAAAAGGTTGGAATACAATCCCCCAAACCCTAGTATGTTTACCAGATATAAAAAGAAAAGTCATAAATTAAATAATTAATTCAACCCAGTCTTTATTAATCTCAATCATTACATATATGAGGGTGTGAGCCCGCATCATACATAATTAAGAGTAAGAATAAAGCGCTATCGACATAGCTAACACACGCGTTGGACTCTTAAACACCCCGGTTACCTAGGAAAAATGAGGTAAAAATCCCTACGACGGTTGCGACAACTAAACAACATGATTCAACTATTTATTTAATTTGGAGGACCAATTTTATAGTCATGCAAATCACACTGGGTTGGGTTCATGCATCCCAACCCTTAGAAATCTAGCTAGACATGACGAAACTATGAATAAACAAGGAATCTATGTTGCATGAAATCATAATTTTGTGAAAAGTGAGCTTAAACATGAGAAATAATAATAAAAGTGCTATAAATAAAGGTTACCAAGATTGAAGAACACGAACATGCAAGAAGAAATCAAAGCTTGAAGAAAAACAGGAAAAACTTTTCAATTAAAGGTGCAAAATATGTAATTTCTTCTCCTAGATATTCCTCCTTGATTAGGAGATTTTACTTGAATGAAATATGAATACAAAGGACCCTAATGACTAAATATATAGGCTAGAGGTCATTTTTAAGAGTCCCCAAAACATAAAACTCTTTTGGCTAAAAGATAAGGACAAAATAAAAATCCCATATTTGACAATTTTGTCTCACTTAGAAAGAGTGAGTAATTTTGTAACAGTTCTGGAGCATGATTAATGGACGGATCGGTTCATTTTCCATGTAATTTGATTGGTCTGCTTCACGAATTTAGACAGTGAGTTTCAAGGCTCCATACCGGTTCGGTTCTTTTTCCTTGCAATTTTCTCTCAACTTTGAATGACCATAACTTCTTTACTGTAGATCGGATTGAGGTGGCATTTTTTCCTGTGTTCTTGTAATTGAAAGCTCGTCAACTTTTAAGTTGGCCCCACCTCAGGACTAAGGCTAAAAATTACAAAAATTCCCTTTAACTCACCATTTCTTGGTTTCTTTCATTGTTATGAGTTCTCTTTCGCACTAACTTGCATGAAATACCTGTAAAACACATAAGAGATTCATAAAATGAGAAATACTCTCCGCAAAGGGTTAGTAGCAAGAATATGAGATAAACACATATAAATTACAATGTACGGGAGGATAAAAATGCCAAAATTAAGGGGATAAATGTGAAGAATTTATGCCTAATCAGTTATACACGTGTTCTAATGCAACGTGTGTCCAAATTTAGGGATGTGCGAGAGATCACATGTAAGTGCATATATTTTAGCTTAGACCATAATTTGTATTTTGGCGCGTCCCATTTCAAATTGATCTCAACAAATCCAACTCCAACATCTCCAAAATCAAGGTTACCCCTACAACTCATGAAGGTATAAAACTTTGGGTGTTCATAGATTTTCGAAATTGTATTTGGGATGTTAGTTTTTATAAAACCAAGGCTGATTTTCAGAATGATTTTTTTTCAAATGATTTTTATTTCTCGTTCAAATGACATTCTATCTCGTTCAAATGAAAATGTCATTTTGTTAGAAGTCCCTTTTAACAAACTTTGAATGAGTACTTTTTTTATAATCTCGTTTGATGTTTGCTTCAAACAACATTGGCTTTTCGTTAGAACAAAATGCTCCTCGTCCAAACGAAAGCCTGTTTTCGTTTAGACGACCTTTATTTTCATTTGAATGAGTTTCCACCTCGAAATTCACATCTAACCTATAAATATTTGTTTTGAACTCTTTTTTTTCATTGGACTTTGGAAAAAATGAAAACAACATATCTTTACCAAAGTATTTCATACTTTATATCACAAAATAGTGTTTGATTCACGATCATTTCATTCCCGTATGATTTATGAATTTTTGTGAAACCCTATAAGTTTCAATAATCTTGGTGGAGAGAAATATCTATTGCTGACTTGTGAACCGAGGGTGCACTGTTAAAGAAGGAAGAAGGATGATCGATGGATACCGAGGGTAGATCGCTACCCATGGGCTTCTCTGGACTGAGTAGTATTCTGTTGCAAGTTTGGAAGACTCGACTTGTCCCACTTAGTTTAACTAAGTTTTTGTAAGTCGTGTGTCTGTTAAATCTTACAGTAGCATTGAATAGAGGTTTTTCCCTCTTTAGGGATTTTTTTCCTCAATTATTATGTTGATTTCATGCGTACATTGATAACTGTGATTGGAACACATATTGTATGCAAACCTAACTTAATTAAGGATTAAAATTTGGAAAATTTGGATTTGTGTGCTGGGATTTAATTATATAAATCATTCCATTAGATCACGTGCACTCTCAAATTAGTATCAGAGTGGGTTACACCAAAATATCACGTGGTCCTTTTTCGTACATTTTTTTTACATCAATTTAAGAAAAAAATTGTCGATCTTTCAAAATATAGGATTTAATGGATAATATTTATATTCGAATGTCCATTTTTTATGGTTCCAACTATGTGTATTGGAAAGCTAGGATGAGGTCAACCTTAAAATCTATTGATGAACGTGTCTGGTTGCTATGTGAAAGAGGGTGGACACCACCCACTATGACTGTTGATAATGTCGTTAGCCCTAAACCTATCTCTTCGTGGATAGAAGATGATTTTAAAGGGAGCAATTTTAACTCACACAGTTTGGGTGGCATCTCGGGAGATGTCACCCCAGATGAGTTTCGCTGCACTATGACATGCACCATGTCTAAAGATGCTTGGGCTACCCTCATCTCACTCACTAGGGTACTGATGTTGTGAAAACTTCTAAGCTGCAAAATCTCACCACACAATTTGAAACAATCAACATGATTGAGTTTGATCTTTTGATGACTTTTACGCAAGATTGTTCGATATAGTAAACTTGAGTTTCAACTTCGGTGAGACAATACTAGAGACACATGTCATTAAGAAAATTTTGAGATCGCTCCCTGCCCATTTTTCATAAGGTTATCATGTTGAATTCGCTATGGATATTAGATACTCTTAGGTTAGATGAGCTTGTAGGAGACCTTCAAACGTATGAGATAGATATGTTCCCTAAATAGTTAAGTATAAGGAAAAGGTAGTTTCTCTAAAAGCCCAATCTAAAAGGAGAGAGAAAGTGTCATCAGATTTCGAGTATGATTTTGACTTGGACGATTTAGCCCTTTTTGAAAAAAATTGAAAAGATTCTCAAACTTAGAAAAAAAAAATCCTTTCGAAGAAAAGAAATGTTTTGAGAAAAATTAAAGTTATAAATCGTGCAAGAAAAATTTTTAAAAAGAAAAGAAAGATTTCCCAAAGAAAGATGAGGAGAAATGTTATGAGTATGAGGGAAAGGGTCACAAATCTCATGAGTGTCCGACTAGGTTAAAACATCAAGACAAAGGCAAAGGCACCTTAAATGCCACGTTTTGTGATAGTGATGTCGAGTCGGTGAGTTCGGGAGATGAATCACCACCTGGATGTAACTTCACCTCATTCATAGATAGTCATGTTAGTACACCGAGTTCAACTCACACCGATGAGGAATATACTAACCATGGACACCTCGATAATGAGGTTAGTCAGTCTGACGAGAGTGAGGGAGGGGATGCTTTAATTCAGAGCGAGAGTGAAATTCAGCGTTCCTACTCTAATCTTTATGATGAGTCCTTTAAAACTAGGAAACAAAATAAATCTTTAAAAATTAGAGTTCTAGCCTTAGAGAAGGATTCGAGTGAGGAAAAAAAGAGAGAGTCCTCTATAAGAGAAGCTTTGGGAGAGAAAATGGGACTTGACCAAAAAGGTATCTAGTCTTACGAGAGATCTCTAAACATTTGTGGAGACTCCAGATAAACTTGAAGCCCTTGTATCCCAACTCGAGAAAGATCTCGATTATGCCCGGGAGGTGAAAGTAATTATCGAGTATACATCAAAGAAGGCAGGTAAGATGCTCTCCTGTCCCATTTTATATTTTGGTGAGGGTTATGGAATAGGTTATGATGGTGCATTCACTTCCCATATCGCACCGGAATTGGTTCCTAAATTTGTGGTTAATCCTTATGGAGGTTAACCTAAATCCCAAAGGATGCTTCGACCTAAGAAATTAAACCAAAGTAGACTCAGACATGTCTCTGTCTGCACTTTTTACAAAAGAAGAGGTCACCTTAGAGAGTTTTGATATAAACTAGGTTAAACTAGGAATACACATACTCCCGCACACCACTTTAGCGAGTTAGCTAGTCTTCGAGAGAAAGTTGATATCCTAGTCAAGACTTCAAAACGCTTAATGGAAGAATCTCAATGGATGTCTTTTCTATTTGAGAATGCTTCCAATTCTCCGACTATATCCAAAAATGACAAAGGTAAACAAAAGGTTACCTCCACTTGGGTACCTAAGCAAAACGTCAAAGCCCTTGTTGTGCATGTTGTTGTCAAGGTTCATAATACTTCTTAATGGTATTTTGATAGTGTGTGCTCAAGGTACATGACATATGACATCTCATTTTTTTCCCACATTAAGGATCGCGAGGAACGTAAAGTCACTTTTAGATATCTTAAGAGATTAGTAAAAAGAACCTAGGTTGTGGATTACCATCGCTTGGTAAACCAACTTCCTCAGTTTGTGGACCTTACCAATATGGAAAAAAAATTTGTAGTCCCCATCAGAAGTTGAATACCATTACCACTTCCCGTGTTTTTGAGTTTTTTACATGTATATCATGGGTCCTACTCGCTCGGAAAGCATAGCTGGTAAGAGATATATTCTTATGATGGTAGATGACTTTTCTAAATATTCTATCGTAGGATTCCTTGTATAAACGTATGATGCAATTGAGTTCCTTAAAATAAAGTGTCGTGTCCTACAAACCAACACGGTGTCACTATTAATTAGATGCATAGTGATAACAATACTGAATTTAAAAAATATAGTGGATAGCTATTGTCATGGAGTGGGAATTAAACACGAGTTCTTGGGCGTTGGTACTCCGTAATAAAATGGGATTATTGAGAGGTAGAACTGGACGATACAAGAGATTTCCAGATACATGCTTTTTGTGAGAAACGTGCCTAGACATTTTAGGTTAGAGGCGATGAGCACCTCATGTCATATGGTGAATAGGGTATATCTTCATTCTCACACACTTCACATGCCTAAAGAGTTTTCGAGAGGGAAGAGGCCCAACCTATCATATTCCTGTGTATTTTATGAGTACTTTCTACATCTTGTGAGATATATATCACTTAGGAAAGTTTAACTCTCGGAGAGACGAGGGGATATTTTTTGGATATTCATCGACAGGTAGGGCTTATAGGATTTTAACCTTGCAATCTCTAAGGTTACGATGCCAATAGATGTCACGATTAGAGATGATGATCCACTGACGTTTATTTCTCCTACCCTCAGTGTGAGGATGATGCACCCCTGTTGATGATCCCATACTTCCTCATGCTTTCATGGTGGATCCCAATCCTGATTTAGGGGATATACTATCTTGGGTTTGTAAGAGTCATGAACCTTATGCTATACTTAATGATCCCACACTAGGTTTCAAGACTCATGCTCAACTAGAAAATGTGGTTAGATATTTGTGCTACACCTCCATAGTCGAGCCGAAGAATGTGAAAGAATCACTCAAGGATGAGCATTGTATTTCTTCCATGCAAGATGAGTTGATTCTTTTTCACAAAAACAATGTCTGGGAGTTAGTTCCCGGACCTCACGAGATTAAAATGAAAGGTACCAAGTGGATTTACAAGAATAAGATGGATGATAATGGTACCATAGTTCAAAATAAGTCTAGTTTGGTCGCTCAAGGATACACATAAATCGAAGGTGTAGACTTTAAGGAGACATTCGCTCTAATTGCTAGGCTTGAGTTCGTTCACTTACTACTCACCATATCATGTCATCTGCATTTCAAGTTATATCTGATGGATGTCAATAGGGCCTTTCTGAATGACATTCTATAGGAGGAGGTTTACGTGGGCCCCTAAGCACCCGAGACACATCTATTATCTTAATAAGGCCTTGTATGGTTTGAATCAAGAACCCAATGCTTGGCATAAGATGATCACTTCCTATTTATTAGCTCGTGGCTTAAAGAGACGAGGTTTGGATAAGATACTATTTATGAGGAGATATAATGGTGCTATTTTGGTTGCCCAAGTCTATGTTGACGACATAGTCTTTGAATCCACGTGCTCTCGACATGCTCACACCTTTGAGGAGGAGATGGAAAGTGATTTTAAGATGATCAAAGTCACGATCTAGAATAATTATCCGTTTCCTTGAATCGATGACTTATTCGACCAGTTGAGAGGAGCAACATACTTCTCAAAGACACACCTGCATTGGGGTATCATTTGTTGTGCATCAGGGAGGAGGACGTTCCTAAGATTGCATTCCTGATGCGATATGAATCGTATGAGTTTAGGGTGATTCCATTTGGACCGACGAATGCTCCAGTAGTGTTTATGGACCTCATGAATAGGATGTTCAGGGTTTTCTGGACAAATTTTTTATCGTGTTCATAGACAACATACCGGTCTAGTATCGTACTGGGGGTGAGCATGCAAAGCATCTGTGTATGGTTCTGCAGGCACTACGAGTCCATCATCTTTATACCAAGTTCGAGAAGTGTGGATTCTAGATACACGAGGTGCATTTTGGGGGCACATTGTATTGAAAAAAATGATTTTTATGGACCCAAGTAAGGTATCAGTGGTGAGGGAGTGGGGACAACCCAAGATACCTTCAGAAAGTTCAAAGATTTTTGGGGTTGGTCGGGTATTATCACCGCTTTATAAAGGGCTTTTTGAAGATTGTGTGTCCACAAACTAATCTGACTCATAAGGGGGTACCATTTTTTGGGATTACTAATGTCAGCTAGCTTCTGATGAGCTAAATAACAAATTGACTTCAACACCTGTACTTACACTGCCTAGGGGAGGACTGGAGTACAGTGTTTTCATCGATGAATATTTATAGGGACTTGGGGGTGTACTACAACAGGAGGATAGGACTATAGCTTATGCTTCTCACAAGCTTAAGCCCCATAAGAGGAATTAACCCACACATGACCTGGAGTTAGCAGCGGTTGTGTTTGCCTTAAGGATTTGGTGGCACTCCCTTTTGGGAGAGCGATTCACTTTATTCACATACCATAAGTTGCTATATTACCTATTCACACAAAATGATTTTAATATGTGGTAATAAAGATGGTTAGAGTTTGTTAAGGATTCCCAGTTTTATATTTAGTATCATCTTTGGAAGAATAACATGGTGGCATACGTATTGAGTCGATGACCTACGGGGGAGATAGTAGAGTTTTAGAAGGTGAAGCAGGATGAATTTCGGCATGATGACGAGGTTACTAGAGCTTGTATGGAAGTATTGGCTATCACTCTCGAGATCATTATGCAGGGGGTGAAATCACAGGTCGGGGAGCAATTTTTTTAGGATAGAGTGTGCCAGTTCTTGGCAGATGGGGCAAAGTCCTACTCAATCAGTTCCGATGAAGGTTTTCGCTTTAATGGAAAACTTGTTGTTTCGGATGATGATGATTTGAGACACACAGTGATGATCGAGTCTCATAGGTTGAGGTTTGCAGTATATCCTAGTGGGGAAAAGATGTACTAGGATATGCATAGACAATACTGGTGGTCGGGATAAAGAGAGACATAACAAAGTTTGTCTCAAAATGCACTACATGCAAGTTAGTGAAGATAGACAACCAAAGACTAACATGGATATTACAATCGTTGGAGGTTCCTGTCTAGAAATGGGAGAGCATCTCGATGGATTTTATCATTGGGTTACCGATGTCACAGAGGTGTCATGATTCCATCTGGGTTATCATGGATTGCCTGACCCTAGTGGCGAACTTTATATCGATTTGTATAGATTTTGAGACGAGACAGTACGCCCAAATATTTATTATCGAGATAGTGAGGTTACATGGGGTCCTGATTAATATCCTGTCTGACAGGGATAAGATTTGTGTGTCCCACTTTTAGCAGAGATTTCAAGAGGTGATGGGCACTGATTTATGGTTAAGTAAAACATAATATCCACAGACTAATGGATAGACTGAGTGGGTTAATCAGATGTTATAGGACATGCTCATGATGTGTATACTCAATTTTTAAGGAGGTTCGGAGCAGGTGCTTCCACTGGTGGAGTTTATTTATAATAATTCCTACCAGTTCACCATCGACATGGCACCATTTGAGGAACTTTATGGACGGCCTTGTAATTCTCAGACTTATTGGTTAGAGGTGGGGGGATAATAAGCTATTGGGACTGGAGATGATTCAGGATACCACTGCCAAGATTAAGCTCATTCGGGGATGCATACGGATAACTCAGGATAGGAATAAGAGTTACGCTGATGACAATATAAGATAGATAAAGCTGGAGATTAGGGACCAATTCTTAGTGTTCCGGTCTCCCATGAAAGAAGTCCTGAGGTTCAGGAAGAAAGGGAAGTTAGCACTGAGATATGTAGGGACTTTCTCGATCATTGATAGAGTGGGGCCATTTGCTTATAGGCTGGGTTTATCGGAGCATGTACAGAGGAATCATGATGTGTTCCATGTATCGTCGTTGAAAAGATATCAAAGGAGTGAGAGATCCTATTATCACGTTCCACTGGAGGAGATAGACTTATGTGACACCACGCATAATAAAATACCGGGTGATTAATCCTATACCAGATTAAAATAGGAATCTCATATGGTTCATTCTTAGCATCACTATCGAAAAGAAATTTAATTACTAATATCTTATTAGGCTGGCGTCAAATTTTATTTAACTAATCTTGTTAACTAAACCAACCAAGTAAAACATTCATCATCAATTTATAAACAACAACTCAGATGAAATAAAGTAACTGAACTCTCGGTACAACATAATACAACCAAATCAAATGCCGCACAAAAAGGCGGTAAAAGAATAAATGAATACAGTTAGGCTTCGGTACAAGTGTTTCTACATAGATTACAAGGATATAAGCATCTACAGTAAACCTGCTTGCATCCACAGCTGCTACAGCAAACGTCTGACTCGAAAGAATCATCATCCATGCATCCCTGTGACTGGACACCTATCTCTCTCTCTCTCTCTCTCTCTCTCTATATATATATATATATATATATATATATATATATATATATATATATATATATATATATATATATATATATATATATATATTATATATAATAAAGTAGGAAACTTATATATGTCATAAGATCAAAAGATGATGTCATCTTTATGAATTTCTCCTGAACTACCGCTTTTGCCCTCAATTATTTGGATTCTCCTTTTTTTAGACACGCTCTAATTTATTTTTCTCTCTACATCAAAATTCAAAATTGGGGTAAATTAGTAAACTCCCTTTCATACTCCCCAACCACACAAAACCCAATCAGCCCTCCCTCCCATCTCATCGCTCCCTCTTTTTAATCTCTCTCACAACTGGTTAATGGTTTAGATTTGATCCCTAAAGCCAAAAAGCAATGGTTAGATCTTTAAAAGGTACGTGGACTAAAGCCGGCTGCAGCAGTAGATTTTAAAAAGTCTAAATAGTTTAAAAACAAACGTTAACAAACCTGCAAGGATTATGACATCGTTTGGAAAAAAAACATGTTCAAGTTGGACTGATAAAAGAACGTGGCTCGAGGAGTAAAAATCGAACAGACTAATGGGACATAAAGTGTGTAAGTCAGTATATGGAACTAACATACAAAACAAATATCCATTTACTTTAATTTAAAACATATATTCTTCACATGCCACGTCTTTTGTCAGACCCAAAATAAGTCTTTCTATACCACACCCTCCTTCCCACATTTTTCATTCACACCTCTTTCTTCACCACCCCTCTTCCACATCCTTCATTGCGTGTGCATATAACAAGTGATAATAGAAGGGGAGCAGCTATCAGCGCTCCAAAAATTCTGGCTGCACTCCAATTTGATTTTCAATTTTTGAAAATGACAAATAAACCCTTACCTCATTATTTATCATTTATTCCTTCTCTCTCTTCAAATAAGTGATTTTCCTTTATACCAAAAATAAGTTTACTCATTTTTATTTTTAAATAATAGTTTTAATAAAAAATCTTTAGATAACTTTTATTTTTAAATAATAGTTTTAATAAAAAAAACTTTTAGATAACTTTTAGTTTTAATAACAAATAATACTTACATTTCGTATTGTACTTATGTACTTGTGTCGTAAAAAAAGATTTCGTATTGTAAAAGAAAGAATTTTTTTTAAGAAATACAAATATGCTTAAGTAAAAGCGATAAAACATGATTTTTTTTTCCAAACACAAATAATAATTTTTTTACCAAATACAAACACAGTTAAAATGCGACACAATACAAAATCTTTTTTTAATCAATATGACCAAGTAAAAGCGATACAATTAACAGAATAAGAGTGTATTGCAAATTTTTAAAAAAATGGGGGTACATTACAAAACTGGTCACAAAAGCGAAGGAAAAACTCAAAATAACCCATCGTAAAAATAAAGTGAATTAAACTCACTTTAGTGCTTACTTATTTTTTTTTTACCAAATATGAATACGATCCAGTTAAAATGCGACACAACACGAAATCTTATTTTTTATCTAACAAAAACACAACTCAAATAAAAGCGACACGGCACGAAATTTTATTTTTTTATCATTAACGAACACAAAATATTTTTTTAACTTAACACGAACACAATCCGAGTCAAAGAGACACGAAATGACACGTAATATTATTTTTATTTATTTACAAAAACGAAAACACGACTGAATAAAAATGCAATACGATACGAAATATTTCTTTACAAAACACAAATATGACCAAGTAAAAGCAATACAATAAGATTTTTTTTTTCCAAACACAAATAATATTTTTTTTTACCAAATACAAAAATAATTAAAATGCGACACAATACGAAATCTTTTTTTTATCAATAATAAAATAAATTGTGTTTGCATTTGGTAAAAAAAATTATTTGTGTTTAAAAAAAAATCATGTTGTGTCACTTTTAGTTCGCTATATTTGTTTGTGTTTCGTAAAAAAAAAATTCGTATAGTGTTGCATTTTAATTTGGTCGCGTTCATGTTAGATAAAAAAAAATAAGATTTCGTGTCATGTCGCGTTCTTGAATCAAGTCATGTCGTGATATATTTGCGTGTGTTCTTGTTGAGTTAACAAAAAATATTTTTCTTTTAATTTTGTTCTAAAACAAAAACACGATTAAATTAAAATCCCACACAATACAATCAAATTAAAATCCCACACAATACGATCAAATCTTTTTTTATTCGGTCGTGTTTCTGTTTTAGCTTTTTTTATTTTTTGAGATTCATTTTTACTTTTGTCTCTTTTTTATTTGTTGGGATCATTTGTTCATATTTTTTTTTTACTTTTATTGCTTTTTCAGATTTCGTGGAAATATTTAATTTTATAAATTATTTTTGAAATATTTTTATTCAAATGTTCATATTTATGCAGATTTTTAGTAATATTTGTAAAAAAAATAATGGTTGAATTAGAGAGGAGATGAAGGTTTAAATTTTACTTGAAGAGCATTAGAAATATGAGGGTAGATTTGTAACTATACAAATTTTTGGAGTGTGAGAAGAAAAGGGTGGAGTGCTAATAGCTCCACCCTAATAGAAGGTTTGTGAATATAGAATTTATATGTGCGAATAAAACGGATCTGTTGATTTCCCATAATCAGTAGGCAAATAGTTTTATTGTTTTCAATTTGTATGTTTGAGTAGAATTTATATGTTCGGTTCCCAATGTTTAGCTTCTCAATATGCCTTATCTTCTCTAAAGAACTGATAGTCTCTCTCTATCCTCCCTTTATTTGCAGGAAAAAAATCGGGTGACCCAAACCGCAGAACATGAGCCTGAGAAAATTTTCAAGTTTGATTTCTAATGTTGAAGTGGGTGTCAAAATATCTCCAAAATTAATGAGAGGTATGTTCGAACTACGTTCCGTTTTAATAAGATTTTCATCTATTTGACTGCGTTGGCCTCACTTTTTGTTCGAAACCCAGGTTTGTCCCATATCTGAGTTTTTTGAGGAACAAATCAATCACCGAGGAGAGCACACTTTATCTTGGGCGAACAACCCCAAAGTACGGACACCGAAAAACACCCAAACTAGCCCAGTTCCGAATAGGGTAACCATGGTAAAACACCCAACACCCGAAAGGAGTTTCAAATCGGGTAACCATGGTAAAACGACCAGGTCCAAATCGGGTAACACCCAAATCAGCCCACTTCGGCCACCAAAAAACATCAAACGGAGTGGAAGAATGAAATATCGGAATGAACTATTCTCGGATCTGTGTTGGATCGAAATGAAATATTGTTGAACCTGTGTTGGATTGGAATGAAAATATAACCTCTGTTGGATCAGGAGAGGGGTAATGGTGGGGGGCTACCTCAGCCCAAGACTTGGGTTTACGTTTGGGTTAGAAAAAATATGAACTTTTAACAAGTTGCTGAGAGAGCTTCTTTTATTATTTATTTATTTTAGAGTTTGAAAGTTCCCTTTCGATTTTTTTTTGGATCAGTTATCAAAAAAATTCTCAAATATTTTTTAATACACATTTTCAAATTTTTTGAAGCAAAATAAAAAAAAATTGAATTAAATGTATATTAAAAAATGTTCGAAGGACTTTTTAATATAATTTTTTTTATTGCGTAAGCCCTACAAAAAGAATACTATTTTGTTGGGAAAGCACCATCTAAGATATCAATTAGTATTCTGATGGGTTACTCATTGTTGAAGGCACTATGGCGATCTAGATGGAGACCCATAATCAGGGTCTTAAAAAACTGACCACACATTTTTATATTATTTTTGGCTCACATATTATATCAAAAACTGTTTTTTTATAATAACGTATTTTTTTTTATATAATAACGTCTTTTTATATAAAAAAAACAAAAAATCACAATTTGTTGTTAGGCTAGAGTAAAGAGTATACTAATAAACACAAATTAATTTAATATGGCTATGCTTTTAAAAATCGACACGCTTTTTTAGGATACCTTTAGTCAGGCAAAGGCCGGAGAATTTGACTATAGGTTTCTTACTAAAAGAAAATGGGGTGTACTACCTAAAGTGTTAACATAAAAAAATATTTGAGATTTTCCCTAGCGATTTAATTTTCTATAGGAATTGTTTAATAAAAATATCAAATGATCATAAAGATAATGTTGCTCAAGTTTTCTGCGGTAGAATATTTAAACACTAATATTATTTCTCCATCCATATGGAGAGTGGGTTGAACTAACAGTTTAAAATTTCATAAATGTATTTCACTAAATATATCGAGTGGCACTAGGTCATGTAAAAAAAAATCATCTTCATGTCCTTAAACAACATATTTGATTTTATTTTTGTTTTTAAATTGCAAATAATGTATAAAAATTGTTAAACTAAATATTAAATTATAAACATTTTTTAAATTATAAATTATTTATATGAAAATAATTAAATAGTATATGAAAACTGTTTTTTTATAAAAAGAAAGGTTAAAAACAAATATGTATAGAAAAAAATTTTCTTTTATGAAAAACAGTTAAAACAGATTTTTATATATTCAAAAATAGTTAAAAATATATTTATTATAAAAAAATAAATTTTTGAATAGTATTTTACCCTCTATTGTAATTTGGATGAAAATGATCCCTTTCTTTTGTTGGTTTTTGGAATTAAATAGGTTATGTTTATCTTAGTGTTGGGGAAACGAAATTCTTCAGCCCAAATTTTTAAGACTAATTTTTTTGAAATTATACTTTGTTTTGTCGGGGGAACAAAATTTTTTCCATTTTACGATTACTTCGAAGCTTTTATCATTATGCAATTATGTACCTTAAAAATTTTCATCGTGCTTTCAAGCTAGGGCATATCCTAGTATGTATATATATATATATATATATATATATATATATATATATATATATCAGGAGAGGGAAAATAGAGAATCGAGTCAGAGCCCGAGTTTGAAAATATTTTTCAAGTGCATAAATGCCATATTTTAAAATATGAAATCTCTTATATTTAGACCGATATCGCACTCTCATAAGATATACCTCACCCCTCTTCTAATAGTGCACACATATCGCATACATTTTTAAACAATCTAGTTAAGCTACCTTGCCTAACAAATATCTTCCACCCATCTACTGAATCCTCATGACTATCACCTATCTTGTGTTATATAACATAAGTTATGCCGTAAGCTATTACATAAGCTTTTAGTTGATATAATCATCCATGTGATATATATATAGTCCTTGATTCTATATAAAATATATCGTTCATATACCATAACTTTCACTAGTTTTAAATACCCTTTTCACTTCAACATATAATAACCCTTATTTAAATAGTTCTCACTTGAACCTACAATTTACCTTTGAATTACTCCATATATAAAACTACCGAAAGAAGAATAACATCTTATTCATTTTACACTTTATACAAGTCTACTTTATATGATATCTAATTTTCACATACAAGCAATATAATATAAACAACGAGTATATTTATACCTATTTTAAAATCCTAAGTATAATAACCATCCCATCGAGTTATAACTCGAGGATGCAGTCTCAAAGTGTCGTACACATTTGGGTTGGCTCAACTTAACCTCGGTACCAAGTCAGACTTTCTCATGATCATGGTAAACACACTAAATAGTGGAGGCGGTCATATTCCCTCCTGAAAGTGGAATAAAATAATACCGTACCCATATACGGGAGGATATGACCTGGGGATATGCTCTCCCTGCTCCGTAAGCCAGGGGATTCACCCACATCGCACAACCTCCCTGGATAGCACTAGAGATATAAACATACATAAATATATCGCTTTCATACCAATATAATTATAAAAAAGTCATATAAATATATACTATAACAATACCGGTATATATGATATAACATTCCTCAATATGCTCAAGCAATAATTGTCAAACTCTTATAGCGATAGCCAATAACCCGAATGTTCCCATTCGAAAACATTTATAATTATTCATATACTTAAAATACTAGACTGACAAGTATTCTCTTACTTAAGCTTTAATCCACATCTTAATCACTTTTAAGGATTTCTATATAATCCCCAATATACAAATTTGTAATAATTAAATAGCATATGCACTACATATCTTAATCCCATAGGTATCGCATCACCTATAATAACATTCGTTAATAGACGTAGTGGATAATCGCTCAATCATCTTTAGCCTATATCCTAAATTCCATCATAATCGCCTCGTAGGATTTAATCAACCAAAACCGATATATAAGTACATTTTCTACACGCACAATTATATATATATATATATATATATATATATATATATATATATATATATATATATAATCTCCCGCCGAAATACCACCCCGAGTATTATTCCTCCCCAAACACCTCTATATTAGCAAGCCCTGGATTTTACCCTCAACTAATCCAAGGTATACACCTCACTCAAATAATAATTTAGAAGTCCTCGTACTGTTTTGGGAACCCCAAATGTCTAACTCCACAATTTATTTTCCTCAAAACTACACATTAAGTGCCACACAATTTTGTACCCTCTTAGTCCTAATTATTTCCTTTAAATGTATAGGTATGAATTTCCCCTAGTTGGATATTTATTTCCTCAAATAAAAAATCTAGAAATACCCATTTAAACTAAACAAGCCAAAACTGTCAAAATTCCTGAAGGGTCGATCAATCGACCCCTGGATGTCGATTGATCAATCGACCCCTGGATGTCGATTGATCAATCGATCAGATCAGCTTCTTCTCCGAGACTCTGTTTCGTCCATTAAAATACCATCAAGCTTTTATATTCTCTCCCAACCTCATCCAACAACATATTCACATATAAAAAGGGTTCTATTCATTCTAGAACCAAAAACCAATAATCAATTTCAATTCATTTCTAAGTTTCTTAAATCGAATATTATCCGGGATTTACTCGTTCAACTTTCGAAAAACCCATTTTGATTCACGAAAACCCAACCCAAAAATAATATAGTTTATTAAAACCAACTATAATATGAGATACACACTCAAAAGAATAAATCAAGTAAACACTTGCCTCGTGAATAAAATCCGACGACCTCGAGTTGAATCCCACGGAGTTTGGCCCGGAATCCCATTTCTTCCTACCTTTCTTCTCTTCTTCCTTTTCTCTCTTCCCTTTATCTCTCCTAGGACTGAATTGTGAGAGAAGTGAGGGTTATAAGGGTCTATAAAGCTTATCCCTTATTATAACCAAAATTGACTTGTATGCTCAAATGCGAGTCCCTACTAGTCCAAAAATCCATGGAACCAAAATGCTACCCCCGGATACTCTATTATGACTATCTCATCCATTCCGAACCCAATCGCGCACTCGAAATCTCCATCCTAGTCACTTAACTAAAGTTCACTAATTAAACCCAACACATTCCAATACGCGTGTTTTCCAAATAAAATATTATCCTTCGTCGCTTTACCCAACTACGACATTTAATTAAAATACTCCAACTCACATACTTAGTCCCGTAAGAAAATATAATAAATGTAAATATTAATCCGACACTTGCAAACTAATATTTCCTATTCACTTGATATTCTAAATTTATTTAATTACACTCATAAATTCCAATATTACTATTCACAGTAATTTCCTATAATTACCAAATTACGCCACTTATGCAATTTAAATATCTATAAAAGTATGGGGTATTACGTACTCCACCCTTACAATGGAATTTCGTCCTCGAAATTCGAGTAAAACCTGTACCACCAAAGTCACTTTGCCCTACTACACCAAAGTCGAATGGTACCCTACCATATACCACCTATCTCAAGGCTCATATTCTAACGCACTAGCTTAACCACAAGCTTAACTAAATTTCTATATGCTGAAACACTACTTCGGTCGTAAGGTTAACTATAACGACGACACATCAAACCTAGTGCTTCTATAACCGCATATAAAGAAAACAAGCCTATAATCATAGCTCTAACGTACCTATCTTATCGAAAAGGTTGCACCCAAACAATTAGATTATCACGTACCTCCTACAACGTTTAATCCATCAAACTCCAAATGTAAATAAATTTATAACTGCCCCACAGCATATTCTTCAGCTTTATTTACTACGCCCCTTCTTTTTCGAGCGGTATATAAAATTAACTTACCTAGGTACCCACACACCCTTTTACTCGTGCGCATCGGCACAACTATTGCAAACGTCACACACGTAACACTTTCTCTAACAATGGGCCTCACTTCCTTGGCCTCGTGCTAACACCTGGGTATTCTCAACAATCTTCTCAAGATAAATTCTTCCTATACCTAGAAATCCAATCCTTCTTAAAGTTAACCCACCAATATTCTCATGATTAACTTACTACAATCTTCCTATAACAACGCCACCTGCCCCACTTGCCTGACTCCATAGTAGTCCTAAGATCGATGTGTTTTCTTACACACGTAAGATGAGTACTATCCTAACTATATCCCTTGCGGACAAGGCCTTTCCTAACTCCCGAAATTAGCTCGAATTCATGCGTGGGACGTCTCGCAAAGCGAAATCCAAACAAGGAACCCTCCCGTCACACTACTTCCTCGCATCGTAGGTCATCAAGATATAACGACCTAAAGCACACCATCAGGATGTTCTAAAATCCTATCTCGTAATCGTACTAACGCGCTTCTACCTTTATGTCCTTCCATCTCGGCGAAATGGAAAGTCTAACTAATTCGGGCGCCTATACTTTGCACAAGTATTACTAACATCCTAGCCAACGCATACTACCTCAAAATTTGTCTTTTAATCAAGGCATGTCTATAAGCCTCAAATCAGTTCTCTAAATCTTACCTCATCCATTACTTATGGGTGAGAACCATTTCAATGCTTTTCCATAACACTTCCATCTCTATAAGCCTTCAACCATAACATGGCTCTCAGTTTATAGTGTTTTCTTCACACTAGGTAACTTATCATCAAAACTAACATCCTTGCATCCCATAATATATATCCACTCCCGACGTCAATAAGGTTCATGCGTGGAGTGTCTCGCAAGAGAAATCCAAATAAGGAACCCCTCCGATACGCTACTACTTAACTTTGTCAGTCGTGGAGGTCCGTTACCTTCAAATATGCAATCGGGATAATCTCATCCCATCTATCAGCAAAATAAGGTCTGAACTCCTACTTATTTTTAAGGAGCCATACCATAAAGTTCTTGTACTAACACTAAGTCCTTTACACAAACAACAACGATCTTAATTATAAATCTTGATTACCTTAAATTATACCTATAAGGTCGCCACTCATTAAAATGGGGAAGATGAAACATCTCCTCATCGAGATTTTATCTAAACATATAATAAATTATGGCGAGCTCAACCCGTATTCAGGTGAGATATCGCAAAAACAACCAGTTCAACCCTGGAACCACGGGTACGATAGCTTTGAAATCATTAGCCTGCTATCGCTCCGACCAATCAAAAATATATTATGTATAACATATACAAAACAAGCAGTGCAAGCCCAAATATAAGCTCAATATACCAACACCCGTTTTTTCAACTAATGAAGAAAATAGAACCCCGCTACCGGGAAAAACATATAGATATACACTATATAATGTTACCGAAACTTCCAGTAAACTTGAATCACGCACACGAATCTAGGGTTAACAAATCTAGGGTTAACAAAATAATGTGCCACATAAAATATTCCTCCTCCATTCGAGGTGAAACTCATAACAATAACTTCGCCAATATCCCTGACTACTCCAATTGGTTCCCGGCCATAGTACACTTGCCTTAACCAAACCAAAACTACTTTAATAAATGCCCCATCTCGGCACCCTTTTCTTGTCCTTTAATTTCTATTGGTCAAGGACTAACCGTGTGGTTCTACACTCCACCTCACCATATTCCCCCTCGCTGGCCACCCTGACCATGTTAAATTATCAGTATCTTGAAAACTAATAGCCTCGATCCTTATAATCACTTTCATTGTTCCCTTAGCTCCTCCGACTAAAAAGGAAACATACTACCAAGCTCAACTGCCCTATTTTAATGAATCCCCGGGCGAATGTTCTCCTATGGGGTTTCACGAACACAAATTCTCCATACGTGTTAGCAACACTTACTAGTGAGCCTATTATTCCACCGAAGGACTCTTTCTTCATCGTACCTACCTTAATTCGGTACAAAGTTCCCTTAACCATATGGATATTTATTCACCATCGGCCTCTGACTGATCCTTATGTGAATAACCCAGAAACTGCACTCTCTTTATTCCTGATAAACCAAAGGAACTAACGGTTAAAAACATCCGTAGGATTTCTCTATGAGGAAAATATCCTGCTCCCTCAAACATGGTGACCACCGTTCCCACCATTTCAACAATGCTCCAACGAGTGAAAATTTTTCCTCAAATTTTCACATTTGGGCATTTCCATACCATGCTCCAAGACAAAGCTTCTGAGCCTCCCACTTCCTTTGGATAACACTACACTGCTTTCACATAACTTAACTTCAACGTTTGGTCCTTATCAAAGACCTTTCAAACTTTTTCCCAATTTACTTCACTGGGTAATTCAAGTTTAGCACCACTCTCTACTATAGCGGTACGTGGATAATTATAATTACTATACTTTAGTAGATGTTGTAGCAGTCCATGAAGATGCCGCAAAGGGAGTGACCTCAACTGCAGTCCTCAACCCTAACTTCAACTTACAACTCCTACTAAGCCTTGCCTCCTTCTTCCCTCGCAACGGCCTTCCCTGGTTGCCCTTCATCGATCAACACACGAATCTCGAACGAGCACGCAAAAGATTTACTATAATCTTACATAATGGCAGGAGAACGAAATCTCACAAGAGGAATAAACAATCATAATCATAAGGCTCTATATCAAATTGAAAGCAACACTGAAAGCGTAGTACATCCGCACGTATTCCTAAGGAAACTATAACCTTATGCTCTAATACCATATGTGACACCCCGCCTAATAAAATACCGAGTGATCAATCCTATACCAAATTAAAATAGGAATCTCATATGGTTCATTCTTAGCATCACTCTCGAAAACCAATTTAATTACTAATATCTTATTAGGCTGGCGTCAAATTTTATTAAACTAATCTTTTTATCCAAACCAACCAAGTAAAACATTCACCATCAATTTATATACAACAACTTAGATGAAATAAAGTAACTGAACTATCGGTACAACATAATACAACCAAATCTAATGCCGCACAAAAAGGCGGTAAAAGAATACATGAATACAGTTAGGCTATCGGCCCAAGTGTTTCTACAGTACCTCCTATCTAGATTATAAGGATAGAAGCGTCTACAGTAAACCTGCTTGCATCCACAGTTGCTGCAGCAAATGTCTGACTCGAAGAAATCATCATCCATGTGTCCCTGTGTTTGGACACACATACACACACACACACACATACACACACACACATATATAGTAAGAGAGGGAAAATAGAGAAGCAGGTCAGAGCCCGAGTTTGAAAATATTTTGCAAGTGCATAAATGCCATATTTTAAAATATGAAATCTCTCATCTTTAAACCGGTATCGTACTCTCATGAGATATACCTCACCCCTCTTCTAATAGTGCACACCTATCGCATACCTTTTTAAACAATATAGTTAAGCTACCTTGCCTAACAAAACTCTTCCACCCATCTACTAAATCCTCGTGACTATCACCTATCTTGCATGATATAACATAAGTTATACCGTAAGCTATTACATAATCTTTTAGTTGATATAATCATCCATGTGATATATATATAGTCCTTGATTCTATATAAAACTATATCGTTCATATACCATAACTTTCACCAATTTTAAATACCTTTTTCACTTCAACATATAATAACCCTTATATATATAGTTCTCACTTAAACCTACAATTTACCCATGTATTACTTCGGATATAAAACTACCGAAAGAAGAATAACATCTTATTCATTTTACACTTTACACAAGTCTACTTTATATGATATTTCATTTTCATATACAAGCAATATACTACAAACAACGAGTATATTTATACCTATTTTAAAATCATAAGTATAATAACCATCCCATCGAGTTATAACTCGAGGATGCAGTCTCAAAGTGCCCATCCACATCCGAGTTTGCTCAACTTAACCCCAGTACCAAGTCAGACTTTTTCATGATCATGGTAGAAACACTAAACGGTGGAGGCGGTCATATTCCCTCCTGAAAGTGGAATAAAATAATATCGCACCCATATACGGGATGATATGACCTGGGAATATACTCTCCCAGCTTCGTAAGCCAGGGGATTCACCCGCATCGCGCAACCTCCCTGGATAGCACTGGAGATATAAACATACATAAATATATCTCTTTCATACCAATATATTTATAAACAAGTCTTATAAATATATACTGTAATAATACCCGTATATGATATAACATTCCTCAATATGCTCAAACTATAATAGCCGAACTCTTACATCGATTACCAATAACTCGAATGTTCCCATCCGTAAAAATATATAAGTATTCATATACTAAAAATAATAAACCGACAAGTATTCTCTTACTTAATATTTAATCCGCATCTTAATCACTTGTAAGGATTTATATATAATCCCGGCTATACCAATTTCTAATAATTAAATAGCATACACTACTACATATCTTAATCCTATAGGTATCGCATCACCTATAATAACAGTCGTCAATAGACGTATCAGATAACCGCTCAATCATCTTTAGCCTATGTTGATGCAAAAAACTAGATTATATCTAATTAATCAATCACAGATAAAAATGAATAAATAAGACAAAGGATTTTTAAAGTGGTTCAGCCTTATGAAAAGGGCCTACGTCCACTATTTTTGTATTGCTGACTGTTTGCCTTCAATCTGGATGATAGGTTCTCTATGAGATCCAAAGTCCCCCTTCTCATGAGGAGGTTACAATGTATTTATAGCCTTGAGGCTGTACATATGAAAAGGTAATGCGCTGTTATCTAGTAGACATATACATCTGTACAATAATAATGTGCATTTAATGAGTAGTCGCCTTTTGGTTTTCTTGATCTGGATGCTCCGCACGCTAAGTAGCTCGGACCGCCTAAGTTGATCGGAGCGTCTGAGTAGCTCGGTGAAAGTATGCTATTCGTTGAAAGTATTTGTATTTTCTACGTAGATTGACATGTGTCTTCATATGATTGGTCCATGCCAGCTGACTAAATTTGGTATCAACAGCCTATATCCTAAATTCGATCCTAATCGCCTCGTAGGATTAACTTAACCAAAATCGACATATAAGTACATTTTCTACGTGTACAATTATATATATATATAATTGCCCACCAAAATACCACCCCGAGTGTTACTCATCCCCAAACACCCTTATATTAGTAAGCCCAAGATTTATTCAACTAACCCAAGGTATACACCTCACTCAAATAATAATTTAGAAGTCCACATACTATTTTGGGAACCCCAAATGTCTAACTCCTCAATTTATTTTCCTAAAAACTACACATTAAGTGCCACACAATTTTGCACCCTCCTAGTCCTAATTATTTCCCTTAAATGGCTAAGTACGAATTTCCCCTAGTTGGATATTTATTTCCTCAAATAAATAATCTATAAATAATTAATTTAAGAATTTATCCCATTTAAACTAAACAAGCCAAAACTGTCAAAAATCTTGAAGGGTCGATCGATCGACCCCTGGCTTTCGATCGATCAATCAGATCAGCTTCTTCTCCAAGACTCTGTTTCGTCCATTAAAATACCCTCAAGCTTTTATCTTCTCTACCAACCTCAACCAACAACATATTCATATATAAACAGTGTTCTAATCATCCTAGAACCAAAAAACCAATAATTAATTTCAATTAATTTCTAAGTTTCTTAAATTGAATATTATCCGGGGTTTACTTGTTCAACTTTCGAAAAACACGTTTTGATTAACGAAGACCCAAACCAAAAATCATATAGTTTATTAACAACAACTATAATATGAGATACACACTCAAAAGAATAAAGCAAGTAAAGACTTTCTTCGTGGATAAAATCCGACGACCTCGAGTCAAATCCCACGGAGTTTGGCCCGGAATCCCCTTTCTTCCTTCCCCTCTTATGTTCTTCCTTTTCTATCTTCTCTTTCTCTCTCCTAGGGTTGAATTGTGAGAGAAGTGAGGGTTATAAGGGTTTATAAAGATTATCCCTTATTATACCCAAAATTGACTCGTATACTCAAATGCGAGTCCCTAGTAGTCCAAAAATCCCCGGTACCTAAACGCTACCCCCGGATACTCTATTCTGACTATCTCGGCTATTCCGAACCCAACCAAGCACTCGAAATATCCATCCGAGTCACTTAACTAAAACTCACTAATTAAATCCAACACATTCTAATACGAGTGTTTTCCAAATAAAATATTATCCTTCGTCGCTTTACCCAACTGCGACATTTAATTAAAATACTCCAACTCGTATACTTAGTCCCGTAAGAAAATATAATCCATGTAAATATTAATCTGACACTTGCAAACTAATATTTAGTATTCACTTTATATTTTAAATTTATTTAATTACACTCATAAATTCCAAAATTATTATTCACAGTAATTTCATCTAATTACCAAATTACGCCACTTATGAAATTTAAATATCTATAAAAGTACGAGGTATTACAACTTGCAGTCAGACATCTCGTACGAGGAGAGATTGATTGCTATTCTTGAATGTATTGAGTGTAAGCTGCGGTCAAAGGTGGTGACCTTGGTACTAGTTTAATTGGGACCCCTTAACGTAGATGAGTCGACATGGGAGAGGGAAAATGATACATGAGAGTAGTGTCTCGAGTTGTTTTTACCACAGGTACATTCGAATTTTGGGGATGAAATTCCTTTGTGAGGGGGAAGTATGTCACTCCTAGTATTTTTGAATAATTAATTTTAGCATTTTAATTACATGTGCTCGTAATAATATTGCATACTTAATAAATATTAATTAGTTAGAATAAAATTAATATTTATGTGGAAATAAAATTTACTAAGTGTAAGTCGTAGTGGTTAATAACGATGAGGATTGACGGTATCTCTACTAGGACATACAAGTAGGCTATTTTTGGATTGAGATAGGATATTTATGTTTGATGACATGGATGGTAATTTTGAGTGCACGGTTGATCCAAAATGGGTCGAAATAGTCAAAATTAAGTACCTGGGGGTAGTAATTGGGTCCCAGGGGCTTGATAGACTATGCGGGACCCATTCGGGGGCATTATAGTCATTTTATATTATAATGTTTACTTAAATTAGGGATTAATAGGTTTAAATAAGATATTAGGTTTGGGAGGCAACCACTTTACAAACAAAAACCTCTGAGAGTCCTTTTGGTGAGAAAAGAGGGAGAAAAGCACAAGGAAGATTGGAGGAGGCTCAATTATAGAAAAAATTGTTAGGATTCTTGGCTTGATTCAACCCTACAAAGAAAAAGATTCACATCCATTACTCATTCAAGGCAAGTGTTAACACTTTCTTATTGATTTTGTGTAGTATTATGTTCATATCAAAATAGGTAGAGTAGAACTAATTTTGGGGATGAGACTTTGCATGTAAAAATGGGTTTTGGGGAGGACAAACTATATTAATGAATTGGTGAAAGTTATTCCTAATTTCAGTTAGATTCATATATTGTGTTCATGTGATTAATGTGTAGAGAAATTAGGATTTGAACCAATTGAATAATAACATTGAAAAGAAAGAAAATCTGGAATTTGTGACATAATTAATGAGATTATAGAATTTATTAAACTTGGTTGAATCTAAGGATCGAAATAGATTAGGATTCATTTATGGAACCATTGGGGGACTAAATGAAGTTACGGGGTTGTGATAATTGTGGATTCGGATGATAATTTTTTTAGAAAACCCTCCACTTTGATCAAGAACCGGGCTCCTGTCCAGAATCGAATTGATCCCGTCGTCATAGGCGAATCGATTCGGATCTACTATGATTGGAAGTTGAGTTAATTCAATGTGATTCAAAGGTTGTTTGGGAAATTGTGAATTATATAGGGTCCATAATTGTGTTATAGGTATTTGAGAAATTTATAAGTTTCATACGACCTCGAGTAGGGGAGATTAAACTCGAATGATAGTTATGGGTGTTTAGGAGGGGTAGCACTCAGAATATAAACTACGAATTTGGGATAGAAGAATTTGGGTAATATTATTATTTACGGGCTGGTTGGGAAAGTCCGAGTGTTTCAGAAAAGTTAAGTAGTGAGATTTAGTTTAATTAGTTAGTATTAAATATTTAAGATTCGGGGACAAACTCGGGACTTATAGGCTAGTGCTTCGAGTGCTAGGCATGGTATAGGGATAATAAACATATATATATATATATATATATATATATATATATATATATATATATATATATATATATATATATATATATATATATATATATATGTGTGTGTGTGTGTGTGTGTGTGTGTGTGTGTGTGTGTGCGCGCGCGTGCATGATATTTATGTGAAACATACCCATTCTAGCGGATATGCTATTAGAGGAGGTTGCGCGTCGTGGGAGTGCACTCTGACGAATCTCAGCAGAGGTAGTATCGTTCCCTAGGGTCATGGGCCTATGCATGCCCACGCTGTGTAGGGTTGGAGTCCCATAGAATAATGTGGTATGATTATGACTACGGACTTATGGACATGACCGCCTTCGATGTTAGTTACGTTTTTGGATTTGGTGGTGAGATCCTGACCCGATTGTCTAGGTTGTGGTGGACTCCTTGGAGCTTGATAGCATGTTAGTGATTTTGCATCCAACGATGTAATGCTCGGAGGGATAGAGGTTGCATACGTATAGTGAGCGATATATGTGTTCATATGAATTTTATGTGTTTCGATTATACGTATATAAATAGGTAGATAATTATATAAGGGCATAAAACATTAATTATGAATGTTATTAATAATTGGAGTAAGGTTCTGAGAATGAATAATAATGGGATAATGGTTAATTAATTAAGCATAGAATTAAGCTATTAATAAATTAGTGATAAACAATTCTTGAGGAAGAGTAATACGTTACATTGAGATTAGTAATGAGACTAGTTAGGCGGGGTAGCATGACTGAGAGGGTTAAGAGTATACGTTAGGTGCACACATTATATTAGGGGTGAGGATTATCTCATGTGAGTGCGCTACCACTTTAAATATGAAAATTGGTGTATATTTTCAATACTGCAACTTATACATTTGATAAATATTTTTCAAAGGCTTTGAGCTTCGACCCGTATCAAATATTTTAAAAACCTTTAGGTGTCCAGCCAAAGGGACGCCAAGGATGATTATTCTTTCTAGGGACAAATAGCTACAACTGATGTGGATGCTTGCAGGATTCAGAGTAGCCACTTCATTTATAGTCATCTATATCAGGTTCTCTATTTAATTGCTGGTTGGACGTGTTGCCCGCTTTATTCAGACTTATGTATTTCAGATTATTTGAGTCAGTTGGATTAGATGTATTGGATTTTACCTAATGGTTTATTCGGCAATTTTATTTATTTATCTCAGTTTCAGACTTTACATTATGGTTGCATTTATATTGGTTATTGTGTATGGGATTTTTGTAGTTTGGTTAATATTATTATATGTTAATGAAAGATATAATTGACACTGCTTAATCAATTAATTGGGTAGTTAGTAATTAATCATGTTTTGACAATGATGCTAAGAATGAACCATATGAGACCACCATTTTATTTTGGTTGAGGGATGGCTACCCAATTTTTTAATAGGCGGGGTGTCACATCACCAAGGCATCCTTCTTGTCATGCTTATCCTTCTCCATAATGCTTTTCTATTTTTCTTGATCCTTCAATCATAACTTATTTGTGGCATCCATAGACTCATTTAAGCCCTAGAAGGAAACTTCTATATCAGTCAAAGACTTCCTCAGCTAGTCGTCTCTCATCAAAATTTGGTCATAATCCACCAAAATTGCAATGTACAATGGCAAAGAAATCAATCGGTCATAGCATTAAGGTTATAAACAAAATAGATAAGATTAAGGGATTAGATATTTCCCAAGCCCAAATTTTGGTTATCCCTCTCCAATAGTCTTGCTCTTAAAGAGAAATAACAACTGACTCAACGGTAGGAAGTACCCCTGATCCTATTAAACCCCTAGCCATACCAGGGTTCACTGCCAAAGAAGTAGCACTAGTAGAAGCTTGGTCGTCTTGGGTATTTTTTGCTAACTCCTTATGGTCGGTTGGACCTTTATTCAATCTCTTCAGCTGAGGCTCTTGAGACTTATCCTCCTCAGTCACTACCACCACTGAGCATTTGGACCCCCCCCCCCCCCGGTCATCATCCTTCTTCTCGTCTGAAGGATGAGACTTAGTCCCAGCAGGAAAGTTTAGGATCTTCCTCTTTACCATGATATCTAACGATTCAAAGGAGGATAAGGTTCCTCCTACTGTAATATTCCCTTCTGCTCGGGAAGAAGACTCCAAGGAAACTGCTAAAGAAGAAAATGGCGGCTCCTCCAAATTTATGGGGGCTACAAGTATGTCCTTTGTAGGTCGAGCAACAAAAGATGTAATAGTATTCTGGAAGTCCAATAACACAAAGGTTGAGAGAGGATGATATTACCCTAACCTATGTTGAATAAACCACACAAGCTTCAAGTCTATAAAATTCACATCTGAGTCCGATGGACATCCCTTCTTCCTTCTCTCTAAGAAACACAAATTCAAAAATATTTATCAATATATAAAGGAGTTAAAAACTAAAAATGCATATAATATATCAATAAAAGGAGGCAAACCTATGCTACACCCTTCCTGAGGGAAACGTGGCCCATTGTATTCTTCACCCTCAAGAAGAGGGTAAAACTGCCAATTCTTTACAATCAGACCATAATCCCAATAATCATTATTAGAATTAGGCAAAATAACCACCAATGCTCTATTGAAGGAACCTATCTTCATATAATAAATATCATCAGCAGTGGTCCCCTAACTATAACAATATATCAACTCCATTATTCCTATTATGGTTCCATATATCTCATTAGTACAGTTGGATCCATTTACTACCCTCCATGTATTTGGGTCCACTTGAGCATGGACCGCATCAAAATATTAGAAAAATTAGAGAAATAAATGATTGGGTGGGAAATTAACTCCACACTTAGCTATAAAATTATTGGGAGCAAATGACCCTCATCCAAATCACATAAGTTATAAGGTTCACTAACCAGTGTAGTTAACTAATTGGGGATCCTACACTTTTCCTTAAATTCCTCTAAGGTAATTTCATCCACAATATAAACCATCTTAATATCTCAAAAAAGGAAAAGGCGAAAGAAAGGAGATTCTTACAGTGAAACCAAACACCTTGGTGGAGTTCTTTCCTTAACAACAAAGTACAAGCTTTACAATGAAATAGAGAGTTTAAAATCCAAGGTGAAATGAGATTGAGTGGACAAACCTTTTATAGGTAAAATGATGACTCTCAAGCTCTAAAATTTGAAATGATTAAATGTAAAAAAACGTTTTAGATATCGATGGAGCCCCATATCCCCAAGTGTCCAAAAGACTAGCGTACCTTAGTCAGTTCACTATTTTTCAAACTATTTACAAAATTGTCACCACCTTAAGAAGACAGGCTGGAATTTACAAGTCCTTGAGGTTAGAAGCCGACCAATGCCTTCCCAAGGCGTCGAGAAAGTATGAAGATTAATACTCCATCCTTTCAATATCGCATCAAGTATGAGGTAGTGGGGGCTTTTGTTATAGCCTAAAATAATTAGTCCAGGTGGACCAATAAAATAGTGACACTTGTCAACATTGCCAATGGATCCTCAAATGGAGGGTTAACCTGGTCAACTCAGATATTTTATTATCAGACGTCTAGCCGACCACACCTTGGAAGATGAACCATCAATAATATGAATAGTCACACACGGAATACTCAACAACCACTATGCACATGCACATGAACAAATATCCAATTTCATATTATTGTGCAAAGATGTAAATGCCTAATTTATAAAGGCATTACATATCTTTAAGTTCTAACTATTATAAATAGACTACTCCTAACTACCTCGTTCTAACCTTATAAACTATTACTAAGATACTTGTACTAAACCCTAATAAATAGTGGCATTACCCTATGGATAAAGGCATCATTCTTAGGCCACGTAAAACTCTCGCGTCACTCTACAATTCCTTTATTTTTATACCATTACGTATTTTACTTATGATTATTAGCTTAGGATAATTCTAGCTCAGATCATCCTCAAATATAAACCGAAATTTAGACATCAATAATTATCCTTACCCTCCATAAGAGTGGAATAAAATTATCTCACCATGTTGGGATAACATGGTTTGGTTTGAGATCAAATACCAATCTATTTTTTTCTGCCACCCAAGAACTCATATAGATGGGTGCCAGAAAAAGATTCCAAATTAATTCTTAATGTACAAAATGTGTACCAAAGAGTTCATCAAATCTATAGCAATTGGAGGAAGCTGAGGCACGTGAGCGTAGTTTTGGATCCACGATATAAACTATAATCACATACCGGGACAAAAGCAAATATTTCCTATGAGATATGGAAATTAAAACCAAGGATACTATACTGACACTAGGAGTAGTAAAACCTCCAAATAATGTAGAGAAAAACTATACAATTTAAAAGTTGCTCAAGAGATTCAATTTAAACTCAAAATAAGTATAAACTCATTAATTATGGAAAATATCTAATCAAAATCTATCAAAAATGATATCACCAATACCTAACCCTAAGATTAAGTAAATATGAAAATCTATGGAAGAAAAAATACCAAGGTGAAGATTTAATCCCCTATAAAGAGGTAAAGATCACCTAAAAATACTTCCAAGGTGCTAAAATGGGAAGAAGGTGGGAAGTTTCTTAAGGGCAAAAGAGATTTTGAGAGACAAATGGGTAAAGAGTTCTAAAATACCCGATTTGGGATTTTTTATGACTCCTAAGTACTGTGGCTGTAGCGAGAAATTTTTCGCAGACCGTGGATACACCGCTGCAGCGAAGCTCCAATTATAGTGGTAGATCCAACTTCGAATAAGCCAAACTTATGCAAAAAAACACAAACGAAAAAGAAATGTACATATGATTTCTCAGCTACATGGAGATACATTTTAATCCCTTAAATACCATATTGAATGACCAAGAAATCTAAAAAATATCATACCATGGTTCTTGGTTATGCCAAATACTCTTCATAAATAATGGATTAAAATTCAAAGTCTTACGGTCAACTGAAAGCCATATAATAGAAAAAGGTGATTCCGTGACAACCGGCATATTCTAATACCAAGTGGCCAATCGTCTATTAAAATAAAATAGGAATCTTAATATAGTTTCATTCCCAGCATCACTGTGTTAACAACAATATAATATAATATGAAATAAAACCGTACAACCAAAATGAATGAATAAGTCACCAAGCATAAATAAATAATAAGAGCGTCGACTAAATAAAATATCATCCACCAAATAGTAACATCCAGAGAATATAAATGAATAACAACTAAGTACTGCAGTAAAATCTTTGACAATAATATAAAAGTGTATCCATCTACAAGCAGCATGCCCAAAATGAAAGCTTAAATGAAATGATCCGATCCAAATAGAATGAGATGAGGTGGCTAAATCAAGTCCAGTAGCATCCACATCTATTATAATGGTTATAATGGATCTATCCACGTGGTCCTGATTTTTGCTATTACAGGACACCTAGGGTCTAAAAAGAAAAACAAGGAAAAATAATTGCCCGTGGGTCAAAACCCAAAAAGTAGAAAATATTTTTTAAGTAGATAATTGTTTTATATTTATTAAAACTTGAAGTGTATTCTTTCATAATTAACCAATTGCATTGGCAAGAGATAAACATCACCTATCAACTACAGTGTACAACTAACATGTTGATTTTATTATTCTAATTAAATAACTTGATCTAACTAGGACATGTAACTGTTATCCAAACCTAAACCCTGTTAATAATCTCTATTAGCTAAGTATAATTACCTTTATAAGATATAAGTTGATAAGCAATATTATAGCTACGCACTTGCTATAGATAAATATTCATGTAATAAACATAACATAGTTATACTCGTGCTATAAATAGATATATACACTATACCACACACACACACACACACACACACACACACACACATATATATATATATATATATATCGTTTTGCTCTATACGTATAACCGTGTCCCTAGATCATGGACCTCACGGATACATCCCTCGTGTACTATCCACCACAAGGTATCATTCATAACACTGAGCCATTGGGTCAGGATCTCATCACCTCACCCAGACTAAAACACATACAATAGAGGCGGTCATAGACATATGTATGGGATTTGCAGCCATACCACACCGCACCCAATCGGTCTCCTAACCAATATCGATCCTCATATATGAATAGCGCTCATGCAACAGTCCTATGACCCAGGGAATCAATCCAACACCTGCTAGTCAACTCCAGGGTGGAGTGCTTACTACGCGCAACCTCTTACGATAGCACTATCGAGTAGGTGTGTTCGATATAAACAGGTAGCATATACACACACGCACGCACACACACACACACACACACACACACACACACACACACACACACACACACACACATATATATATATATATATATATATATATATATATATATATATATATATATATATATATATATATATATATATATATATATCACTCACTTGAATTTTTGATTCTCCTTACTCTAACCAATTTATACGTTGGCCTATCACACATACAAAACTTTGCCCCAACGATCATTCCCCAAGTTCTAACGGCTTAAAATAATGCACGGATAAAAATTGGGCAGGCCAACAAACCAAACTGATTTGTTGACAGACTGAATCGGTTCAGTTGAGCGAATTGGTTCACCCCTCCCCCCAACGAATCAATTTAGTTTATTGGGTTGCCTCTCATCTTCTTTCTTGGGTATTTCTCATCCAAACCTTCCATAGAGGTTCGAAATCACTACAACACATGAAAACGACCTTACAAATCAATACACTAATGTTCCAGAATAATTATATCACATGATTAACCATGAATCATATATCAAACATTGTAAGTACATAATCCTATGATTGTCCATCAAGAATCTAGTAATTTCTTAGTTGTTCTAGATCACCGTTGATATATGTTATATCGCTACATTTGTCACGTCCCCACACGATCATTCATAACGTCCTCTATCCAAATAGTTAGCATCAAGCATCATCATTACACACTCATCATCTTTAACTTGCGTTTGTGCATCTTAAAAGTACGTTATGCATCTTCAACCGGTCTCCACTACGTTAAAGGTATTATGTCATTTGGAGTTATTAATGTTCACATAAATATTTGGGAGATTTTTAAATCGGTTTTAATAATTGTTCATATTTTATCCAAATAAGTTTGACATTTAATAATAAATAAAAAAATAATGTTTTTCGCTAAAAGTCATTCAAACGACGTGAACATGTTGTTCAAATGACATGGACATGTCATTCAAACGACATCGACTTGTCGCATTGTGCCTTGTTTCTTCTGTGCATCAAATGACCACATACTGGAGTTGGTTTTTAATAGGTCATTCAAACAACATTACCCTATCGTTCGAACGCCATGGGGAAGTCGTTCGAACGACCTGCGTCGCCTTGATTTTTTATTTCTCCTATAAATACCTTCTCTCATTAGGTAATTGTCAAGTCTTTTTCAACTTTGCTTCTTGCAGATATGTTGCACTGTAAGACTTCATTTTTAAGGCTTAAAGCCTTATTTTGATTCACTCAAACACCCCAAATATTATATGTGAATCAATGAGAAACCCATTTACTCATATTACCCATTCTTTGAGTAAATCTTGTGGAGAAGAAAGGTTGTCTCCATTGTTGATTCTTGAAGCTCTTGAGGGAATTCTTAGTGATTCTTGGAGATCTTGGGGGAATTCTTGTTGACGACAACGAACCGAGGCCTGCGGGTATTTGTCTGTCACAAACGTTGTATTTATCTACGTATATGTAAGTTGAGGTTTACATTATATTGTGAAATAATTGGTTTTTCCCATTTGGGGGATTTTTTCTGAATTTGTGTTTGTGATTATTCGAATTTCATGCTAGATAGATTTATCGCTTTCAATCACATTAGATGCATGTTTAGGGTTTGATTAAAACTCAAGATAAAATTGGAATTTAGTTAAATAAGTTTAGACATTAAACGGAAGCGCACTCTCAAATTGGCATGAGATCCAATTACATAATTATACCGTGTAATTTTTCTACAAAATTTTTCTGGATATTAGTTTTTTAGAAAAAAATGATTTTTGAAAAAGCTTAAGTTCAATGGAAAACTTATATAATCGGATGCCATTTTTTGGCGGGACAAACTATGCTTATTGGAAAGCCTACATTAAATCTACCTTAAAGGCTATTGATGAACGTGTATGGTTAATTTGTGAAAGCTAGTGGACTCCTCCCACTATCACCATAGATAATGTGAACAATCTTAAACCTGTGTCTAACTGGACTGTGGATGAATTTAAATGGAGCACATATAATTCACATGGCCTAAGTGTAATTTTTGGAGCCGTCTCACCCCACAAGTTCTGACGTATCATGACGTGTACCACGTCAAAAGAAGCACGTGATGTTCTTTAATTTACTCATGAAGGCACAATTGTCGTTAAGGCGTCTAAACTGGAAAATTTAACTACTCAATTTGAAACTATAACCATGCTTGAATTTGAAGGTTTCGATGAGTTTTATGCACGTCTGTCATATATTGCCAATACTAGCTTTAGTCTTGGTGAATATATTCATGAAAAAAGAGTAGTTAAAAAGATTTTAAGATCATTGCCTAAACATTTTATCCCTAAAGTCACTGTATTGAATTCGTTAGGAAATTTAAACACTCTTAGGTTAGAAGAACTTGTAGGAGACCTCCAGACTTATGGAAATTGATACGTTTTCTAAAATAGTTAAACCGAGAGAAAAATGGTTAGCACTTAAAGACGAAGCTAGAAAATGTGAGGGGTCATCTAAAAAGAGAGTAGAGTCGTCTAAAAGGAGAGAGAAAGAAATGTCAGATTCTGAATATGATTTTGATTTAGACAATTTGGCCTTGTTTTGCTAAAAATTTTAAGAAATTTCTCAAATTAAAAAATAATGGCAATTTCAAAGATAAAAATAATTTTGAGAAAAACAAATTTGGAAAGAAGGTTGATAAATATAAAAAGGACACTCCTAAAAGAGATGAAGAGAGATGTTACGAGTGTGATGGGAGAGGTCATAAGGATTATGAGTGTCCAACTAGATTGAAACATCACATCAAAGGAAAAACTTCTTCAAATGCCTCCCTTAGTGACGACAGTGAGGTCGAGTCGGTGGATTCTAGAGATGAATCACCGGATGAATGTAACTTCACCGCATTCATGGATAGTCATGTGAGTACTTCTAGTGAACCTCATGATGATGAGTACGTTACATCATAAGCATACCTCGATGGTGAAATCGATGTGATTGAGGGTGAGGATGCTGTAAGTGAGAACGATTGTGACTTACAATGTGCGTACGTCGATTTATATGCTAGTCTTTTAAAACTAAAAAGCAAAACAAAGAGTTAGCTCTTAGGATCATCGCGTTATATAATGATTTAGGAAAGAGAAGAGAGAGAGAGAGAGAGGAAGTCCTCCATTAGTATGCCTTTGAGAGAGAGAGAGAGAGAGAGAGAGAGAGAGAGAGAGATTATGTAGAGAGTAGCTTTAAGAAAGAGAAGGGGGACTTGACCAAATAAGTAGATAGGATTAAGAGTGATCTCCTTGCATCCATAGAGGCTCGAAAGAAACTTAAAGCCGTTATATCCCAACTCACTTATGATCTTGAGAGAGACCGGGAGGTTAAGGTAAAGATTGAGGACAAATCTGGAAAGATGGGAAAGATGCTCCTCGGTCCCGCTTTAGGGTTTGGTAAAAGTTAAGGAATAGGTTTTAATGCTGCCTCCACGTCTCATTTCGCACCGAAACTAGTTCCTACATTTATAGTGAATGCATATGACCATCAACCAAAACCCCATAGAAGAGTTCGTCCAAGAAGAGAAAACCAAGGTCAACCTAAGATCGTGTACTTTTGTATTTATCACAGGAGAAAGGTCTACCTTAGAGAGTATTGCTATAGTTTAGGTTAGACTCTACGTACACATGTTCCGTCAGACCACATTGGTGATCTTACTAGTCTTAGAGAGAAGATTGAGTTTCTAGTCGCCACTTCTCATAGTTTGATGGAAGAGTTTTAATGATTGTCTTTGCCATTAGTGGATACTCCCAACATCCCAACTAGGACCAATAAAGACAAGGGTAAACAAAAGGTTACCACTTCTTGGGTGCCTAAGCATGACGCAAAATCCCTTGTTTTCCGTGTTGTTCTTAAAGCTCATAATACCTCACAGTGGTATTTTTATAGTGGGCCAGCACATGACATGTGACGTCTCATTTTTTTACCTACCTTGAGGATCGTAAGGAAAGTAAAGTCACTTTTACAGATGGTAGCAAATCTAGCATAGTAGGATGAGGTACAATAGAGATACCCAAGTTTCTTAAGCTAGATACGTTTTGTACATCAAAGGTTTGAAAGCAAACCTTCTCAGCATTAGTCAGTTGTGCGATGCTGACTTTTTTATGCATCAAATGGTCACGTACTGGAATTGGTTTTTAATAGGTCGTTCCTTAGGTCATTCAAATAGCACGTCCCTATCATTCAAATGACATAGGGAAGTCATTCGAACGACCTGCACCAACTTGATTTTTTTATTTCGCCTATAAATACCTGCTCTCATTAGGTATTTTGCAAGTCTTTTTCAACTCTACCTCCTGCATATTTGTTGCACTTTAATACTTCATTTTTAAGGCTTAAACCCCGACTTTGATTAACTCAAACATCCCAAATCTTATTTTTGAATCATTGAGAACCCCATTTACTCATATTACCCATTCTTAGAGTACATTTTGTGAAGAAGAAAGGTTGTTTCCATTGCTGATTCTTGGAGCTCTTGAGGGAACTCTTGTTGATGACAACGAATCGAGGCCTAAGTATTTTTTTTGTCAAACACGTTGTATTTATCTATGTATATGTAGTTGAGGTTTACATTATATAGTGAAGTAAATGGTTTTGCACTTTTGGGGGATGTTCCCTAAATCCGTGTTTGTGATTGATTGAATTGCCTACTAGATAGATTTATCGCTTTTAGTCACATTAGATGCATTTTTAGGGTTTGATTAAAACCGGAGATAAAATTGGAATTTAATTAAATAAGTTTAGACATTGAATGGAATTTCAATCTCAAACACGGATTACAAATCAAACATCAAATTAATTAAAACTCAAAATTTTCCCTAATTTTATTTTCTAAAAATCAACCTTCCTATCAATGGTCTACATGCTCATCAATTTAATTCCATAATTAATTTTGAAATTATAATATGATTAATCCCAATAAATAATAAATTTAAATTAGATTTCTCTTATCATCTAAATCTCTACATCAATCACGCAAAGTTTGAATTTTTATAACTCTAATTCCTAGATTTTAATCTCTAATCATGAAAATAATTAACTACATATAACTGCAACTTAAAAAAGTATCTACTTGCCTTCGTGGATTAAGATCCGGTGCTCTCTATGTTTGATGATTGGTTAAATTTGGAGATAGCTTCTCTTTCTCTTCTCCAAGATCTTTCTCTTCTTTCTTCCTCTTTTCTCTTCTCTCTTCTCTAGAACTTTCTCTCAATCTCTCCCTTGTGCAGTTGGGCTACCATCCACCTTCCCAACCTTTTAAATACTCCCTTAATTACCCTAATTCCGTTTTCCCAATTAACCTTAAGTGTAAAAAGACCCTCATACCCTTATACGTGTCCTGATATGTCTAAAAAGTCTCTAAAACCCAATCATAACACCCCGAGACCTATTCTGGACTATTTTGACCCTTTTCAAAACATTAGTCTTCTCGAAAAGGTCATCTGAGTCGCCCAACTTCCAATATGCTAACTTCTCATTATCTGAGTCTGACACATGCATACCATCCACGTTGCCCATAAATTATATCTATCCACCAATGTAACACGCTATGAACATATAATAATAAACTTCCACTTTCACTCATAAGCGGTATATAATAAATAGCATATCTATTTACTCATCACATGTAAGTAAATAATAATAAGAAGAAGAAATATTAATCCTTTTGAATATTTTTTACTTTATGAAACAAAGAGAAAGCCTCATTTTCCTTAAAAATAAATAAAATTTTCAACTACCACTTTTTTCTTCTGAAAATAGGAATTTATGATTAAAACCTTTTAAGGCTCATATCTTTAATGTTACTAAATTTTTGGATAGATAAAAATATTTGAGATATATGTTTTGATAAAAAAAATCATGTTGCGACTTTCCCTCATTCATTGTAAAGGGTCTATAACTATATATATATATATATATATATATTTGTCAACTCTAATAATGATGATATAACTTTCATACACAAAAGGATTAACAATGGAACCCTTTCATTAATGCATTGCATAAAACATTTAATTTTAGGTTGAAGTTGAAAACAAATTCCTTCATTATATTTTGAATGGAAGTTCTCAAGTTTATTATGCAATGTAAAGTGCATGAGTTATGATAAATACTCTAAAATAAAAATATCAATTTACTAAGGCATTTCAAGATATAAACATTTGAGCATGGAGCGTTAAAACCCATAAATAAACCTCTAGTATAATAACTAAGCATGTAGGTTTGCATTTAAGCTCAAGGGATAAAATAATACTTAACATTCATAGAAGACCAATATCGTGAAAGGCTAAAATCTAAAGTTATGGGGGAAAATGAAGATCATATCTAGAGAATAAAAGAAATTGATAGATATAAATCAAGATGCCTATCTAAAAAGAGTAAACCAAAATAAGTTTTGTTCTTATTGAACAAGGAACAATCCTTGGAATGTTTATCTAGGGACTCTAGCTCATCTCTATTAATGATTTTTTTCAAAACCCTATTCGAATTAACACTCAAGGTGTTGGATCTATGGACCGAATTAGGAAATGTGGGATGATCAAACATTTTTCCTTTCCTTTACCATTGGAAGAAAACTTTTGAGGGGATTCCACCTTCTTCTTCCTTTTCCTATGGACATTTCCATCCTTATCATAATCACCTAAATATGTGGGTTAAAGAAAAACATAACACTCCTTGAGTGTGACACCCCGCCTAATTAAATACTGGGTGATCACTCCTTTATTAAATTAAAATCAAGGTGAACAGTTGGTTCATTCTTAGCATCACTATCGTAAAAATAACTTTTCCAATTTAAACACCCTAATTAATTAAGCTAAGTATCAAAACCATTTTTAAACATTACTTCCCAAATTTTATTTTGAAAACAAAGATTTAATTATTTACAAAAATTCAATATTAAAGAATCACACCACAATAATCCTGGAATATATAATCCAAATAATTTAAACATTCAACAACTAAATCCCAACATTAAAACTTAAAGTAAAACATCCAGATAGTAATAAATCCCAAAGTGACAATACTAGAAATAACTAAATCACAATGTCCAAAGAAACAAATGAATAATGGAAAGGGCGACACATGCCCCACTAAATGAGTATGCTAGGAGTGGAGTCAAATAAATGAAGTCGTCTAAGCAAGTGGCCTGCAACTCCCACCAAAGCTGCAGCGCGTTCCTTCCAAGGGATCCTACGCAAGACGCCCCTGTGGCTGGGCACCTGTAATATATACATGTATATACAAGATAGAAAGAGAAATAGAAACGAGCCAGAGCCCGATAGTGTAAATGATTTAAAATTCGATTAGCAAGTATTTAAAATGTTTACAGGCCAATGAAACAACATATTAGTGCGACACTCTCTTGAGAAATTCTCACCTCTCTCCTAATGTGCATGCCTATCGTACTAACCTTCCCAACGGATTATCTTATCTTATATCGTATTAAACTTCCCAATGGTTTAACTTATCTTAGGTTACTCGTAAGATTTAAAACTGAACAATATAATTGTTTAAAAAGGAAAATTTCATTTAGTAACAAGGCTCTCATTTTAATAAAGTTTTCCAGTGTCATATTATACTTTTCAAAACAAGTATTTCCAATTTGAGTCATTATACATGTTTCACTTACCATAACACAGTAGGCAGTTTCAAATTTTAGAATTTCATATATATATTAAATACTCGTATAATATATATATTCTAACAGCACACCATATAAAAATTAGGGTGCGGGCATACTCTGCTATCCAATCCCCGTATCACTCGTACTAAGGGAAATATAAGTTCGGAATCACTCTCGAACTATATTAACACATACACAAAAAATATTGAGGTGAAGCATAGTTTCCAAGTCCAAGAGGTCAGTACATACCCTCACATCTCTTAGGACCGTCCGACTATCGACCCGATAGCCCGTACTGTAATACCCCGTATTTTTGTGATATTTATTTATGGGATTAATTGAATTAAATGGGTATTAATTGAGAATTAATCCGGATAAAATACTAACGAGATGTGAGTTGGTATTTGATTATAATGGGTATTATTTGATTATAATGTATATTGAATATATTGAATTTGTCGTGAAATTGAAATACGACAATTTGGAAATTTGGTTAGGACGCGTGTGACAGTCGCGTCGGGAATATAATTATTTTAATTAAAAAGTGAATTTTATTTTTATCAACCATATGATCATTTTGAGTGCGCCAAGGAGTCCGGAAGAGTAAAAATAGTCAGAAAACACTAGCCAGGGGTTTAGTTTGGGTCCCGGGACATTATTGGGCCATATCGGTAACTAAAAAGGGTATTTTGACTAACGTTGAAAATTGTGCGAAGGCACCAAATCTGCGACAACAAAACAATCAAGATCGAGTAAGTTCCAGAAGTAACGAGATTTATGTACAGGGGCAAAAGTGTCAGGGCCAACGAAGTCAGGTTCAGAATGAAACCACAAAGAGGTGTTTCGGTTGTGGAATGGACTATCACAAATGTAAATCTTGTCCGCATCAGACTGGGGATAAACTATAATCTGACCAGCGAATAATTTCAAAACTATGCTATAAATGTGTACAACCGGGTCACAAGTGGATGGATTGTCCTCGCCCTGACATAGTTTTTCCGCAAATTTCCCCTCAAGGCCAGCAAGACCAGGGAAAAAGCGAGACTAGTCAACATCGTAATGAAGTGAAGCTGTTTCGAGGGAGGTGCTTCATTTGTGGCAAGACTGGCCATAAACATCAGGATTGTCCTGTTAAGGGCAGGGCCCCATAGCAGTAGCAGCAGGGTGCTCGACACGAGCCACAGAGGCCTATGTTTCCCGCCGCCCTCCCAGCACCACAGCAGATGGCAGCCTTACCGCCCATTACAGCAGTCCCAGTTCAGCAGGGACAACTTCAGTATGGGAGAGTGTATCAGCTTCAACATGCCGCAGCCTCACAGGATCCACCGGCTATTGAGGGCATGTTCTCTATTCAGGGGACTATGGGGAGTATTTTAATTGACACGGGGGGGCTACACATTGTTTCATTGCTATGAGATTTGCACGCACCATTGGGTTATTTGACACCACTAAGAGCACGATTACTTGTGTAGACTCACCGTTGAGTAGGGGTTCCGTGATTTCACTTGTATGTAGAGGCGTGGGTATAGAGATCGGGAGGTTTACTTTACCCGCGGATATGTTAGTGTTAGAGATGACCGAGTATGATGCCATTATTGGTATGGATTGGCTTGTTGCGTACCAAGCCATGATTGACTACTTTAGTAGGAGTATTATCTTTGCCATTCCCGGGCAAGAAATGTTTTTAGTGGCGATGCCTCGTCTTGAGGGAGGATCGTAAACTCGCTTCTACTATATAGAGGAGGAGACCTCTAAGGAAGTGGTGACACCACTTGATTCGATTTCGGTTGTTCGAGGGATTGCCGATGTATTTCAGGATATACCTGGATTACCTCCAAGTAGAGAGATAGATTTTGTGATCGATTTGACATCGGGCACTCGGACTATTGCCCGAGCACCTTACCGTATGGCTCCAGCTGAAATGAGAGAGTTACGGGATCAGATTGAGCAATTGTTGGGTCAGGGGTTTATTTGGAGGAGTACTTCGCCATGGGGTGCACCTGTATTGTTCGTTAAAAAGAGGGATGGATCGTTGAGGTTGTGTGTAGATTACCGGGAGTTGAATAAGGTCACGATACGAAAGAAGTATCCGTTACCCCGAATCGATGACTTATTCGACCAGCTGAGAGGAGCTTCTTTCTTCTCAAAGATTGATTTGCGATCGGGATACCGTCAGTTACATATCAGGGAAGAGGACGTCTCGAAGACTGCTTTCTTAACGAGATATGGTTCCTACGAGTTTCGAGTTATGCCTTTTGGTTTGACCAATGCTCCAGCCGTGTTTATGGACTTGATGAATAGGGTGTTCAAAGAGTTCCTAGATCAGTTCGTCATTGTCTTCATTGATGACATTCTGGTTTACTCTCAGATAGAGGAGGATCACGCCGAGCATTTGAGATAGGTTTTGCAGACGTTACGTCAGAACGAACTGTACGCAAAATATGAGAAGTGCGGATTTTGGCTGAAGGAGGTTCAGTTTTTGGGGCATATTATTTCTGACCAGGGGATATCTGTTGATCCGGGGAAGGTATCCGCGATGAGGGAGTGGGGACATCCCACGACACTGACTGAGATCCGTAGTTTCTTGGGCCCAGCAGGATACTACAGGAGGTTTATTCGGGGTTTCTCAAAGATAGCGGGTCCTTTGACACATTTGACTCGTAAGGGTGTGCCATTCATCTGGAGTGATGCCTGTCAGCTGGCATTTGATGAGTTGAAGGAAAAGTTGACCTCAGCACCTGTGTTAGCATTGTCGAGACCGGGAGTTGAGTATCTAGTTTACACCGATGCATCCTTATAAGGACTTGGAGGTGTATTGCAGCAGGAAAGTCATGCCATAACTTGTGCTTCCCGTAAGCTTAAGACTCACGAGAAGAACTACCCCACTCATGATTTGGAATTAGCGGCAGTTATATTTGCCCTTCGGATTTGGAGACATTACCTTTTGGGGGAAAAGTTTCGATTGTTCGCGGACCACAAGTCCCTACAGTACCTATTCACGCAGAAAGAGTTGAATATGCGACAACGAAGGTGGCTTGAGTTTGTGAAGGACTATCAGTTTGATATCCAATATCACCCGAGGAAGGCTAACGTGGTAGCAGACGCGTTGAGCCATAGGCCAGTAGATGAGGTGGTAGGGGTGTGGAAGGCAAAGTGGAAAGAGTTGGGACACCAGGATGCAGTGGCCAGATCGTTCATGTCTATGATGACCGTTACACCGCAGATTGTCACGAAGGTGGTAAAGGCACAGGAAAATGACTCGTTCTGTCAGGAGAAGATAGTTCGACTACTAGCAGAGGGAGACGAATCCTATACCGTTAGTTCAGACGGGGTATTACGCTTCAATGGGAGACTGGTAGTTCCGGAAGGGGAGGAATTGCGACACGAGGTAATGGTAGATTCGCACAGATCACGGTTCACGGTACATCCCGGTGGGGACAAAATGTACCAAGACATGAGACGGCAGTATTGGTGGAGCGGGATGAAGAAGGATATTGTCGTGTTTGTTTCTAAATGCGCCACTTGTCAGCTGGTAAAAGTGGACCATTAGAGACCGGCAGGACTTCTACAGCCATTAGAGGTCCCGATGTGGATGTGGGAGAGCATCTCCATGGACTTTATCCCGGGGTTACCTACGTCACAGAGAGGTCACGACCCCATTTGGGTAATTGTGGACAGGTTGACTAAAGTCGCTCATTTTATACCCGTAAGGACAGACTACACTACGGGACAGTATGCCCAGCTTTTTATTGCAGAAATAGTGAGACTTCACGGTGTGCCCCTAAATATCGTGTCTGACCGAGACAAGATATTTGTTTCACGGTTTTGAGAGAGTTTTCAGGAGGCCATGGGCATGGATTTGCGGTTGAGTACAGCATATCACCCGCAGACCGATGGGCAAACTGAACGTACAAACCAGATGTTGGAGGACATGTTGCGTATGTGCATCATTGACTTTGGGGGTGGATGGGAACAATATCTTCCACTGGTGGAGTTTGCTTACAACAACTCCTACTAGTTCACCATTGGCATGGCTCCATTTGAGGCTTTGTACGGTAGACCTTGTCGTTCCCCAGCATGTTGGTTGGAGGTGGGGGACAATAAACTACTTGGGCCGGAAGTGATTCAGGATACTTCGGCAAGGATAGAATTGATATGGAGTCGCATTCGGGTAGCTCAGGATCGGTAGAAGAGCTATGCTGATGCGAAGAGGTTCTTCAGGGAGTTTCAAGTGGGGGACCAAGTTTTACTCAGAGTATCTCCTATGAAGGGGATTATGCGATTTGGAAAGAAGAGGAAGTTAGCACCGAGATATGTGGGGCCATTTCCTATCATCGAGCGGATTGGGTCTGTTGCATATAGACTTGGGTTACCGGAGCATTTGCACAGGATTCATGATGTGTTTCATATTTCCTCGCTAAGGAAATATCTTAGAGACGATTTGGCTCATTCTCACATTGCTTTGGAGGACATCGATCTCCAGCCTGATAGCTCCTATGAGGAAGGGCCGATTGCTATTTTGGACCGAAGTGAGTGGAAACTGCGGTCAAAGATAGTTCCGTTAGTACGTGTTCAGTGGCGGCATCATAATGTCGAGGAGTCCACATGGGAGCGCGAGGATGAGATGCAAGAACGCTATCCAGAGTTGTTTTTACCAGGTACTTTCTAGTTTCGAATTTCGGGACGAAATTCTGTTATTAGGGGGGAAGTATGTAATACCTCGTATTTTTGTGATATTTATTTATGGGCTTAATTGAATTAAATGGGTATTAATTGAGAATTAATCCGAATAAAATACTAACGAGATGTGAGTTGGTATTTGATTATAATTGGTATTATTTGATTATAATTAATATTGAATATGTTGAATTTGTCGTGAAATTGAAATACGGCAATTTGGAAATTTTGTTAGGACGCGTGTGACAGTCGCGTCGGGAATATAATTATTTTAATTAAAAAGTGAATTTTATTTTTATCAACCGTATGATCATTTTGAGTGCGCCAACGAGTTCGGAAGGGTCGAAATAGTCAGAAAACACTAGTCGGGGGTTTAGTTTGGGTCCCGGGGCATTATTGGGCCATACCGGTAACTAAAAAGGGTATTTTGGTAATTTTGAAAATTGGGGATTTATGACCAACGAATTTTGGGAATTAAAAATAGGGAATTTAATAACCCACTAACCCATTACTAGGAATTAAGTGATTAGAGGGCAACGGGAGTTAGAGGAGGAAGTTAGGAAAAGTTCCAAAGAGAAAACACAACCTCCATCTTCAACCTTCAACCTTGGGAGAAAAAGAGAAAGTGCAACCTTCATCATTCTACTCCAAATTCAGATAATAATCCAAGGCAAGTGGTTTAATTACGTTAATTTCAAGCGAATGCTTTTCCATGCTTAGAAAATTGATATATTTGCATTGTATTGGGAGATTTATAAAAACCCATGAAATTGGAGTTATAAATTCAGATTTTGATATAGGTTTGCATGTAGAATTGTTATTGGGTGATTAGACTAAAAGAATTACTACTTTTTATGTTAGAAAAACGGATTTATTTATGGAAATTGTTGATTTTAAATTCTAGGGTTCATACTCATAAGGTTTGGGGGAAACTTTGGGAGATTTGATAATTAGGTGTTGTATAGGAAGATTTGATCCCATGAATGTACTAAATTATGACCTAAGAATGTTTAGGAATGTTGAGGAACCTTAAAATATTGTTGGAATAATTTTTGGAGGAGTTTTGAGGAGAGGGAATTGGTGAAAAATGAGATAGGAAAATTCTGGGCTCGAAACTGTCACCTCGTTAGAAGACCTGCCCAGGTCGTTCGAACGAGCTCGTTCGAACGAGCTTCTAACGAGTTGACAGTTTGACTTCTAACGAGTTGGATGTTCGTTCGATGCCTTTCGTTCGAACGAGATCTCGTTAGATGCCCCTTTCGTTCGAACGAGACTTCTAACGAGTTGACAGAAAGGCCTTTTTGGCCTGATTTGATTTCTAATGTCCCGTAACCTGGTTTAATTGTAGAGATAACATTCCCTTGATGACTAATTGATATAGTTGGGATATTTGGGATATATTGAGGAGTAAAACATGGAAGTGTGATTGGAACCAAATGAAAATTGTGGATTAGGACGTGAGTGACTAATTACGATGTGAGAATAATTGACGATTTAAATGTTAGTATTAACTGGGGATATGGGAATTTCGTAACATTATAAGTTGGTAGAAGAATGAGAAGTATACCACTAATAAATTATGGTAATTACTAAGATGTGTGCATGTTGTGTGTATATATATATATATATATATATATGATTTTATGTGTATGACATACCTACCATACTTGCTATCACGGGAGGTTTGAGTTTGCTTAGGGCCATCTACTCTTTGTGTGCCTACGGGGGGATTTAGATTGGTACCTCGAGAACATAGGTCAAGAGAAGGACTTATTAGGAAGTTAATAAGACTGCTGATCGTGGGAGCGTAGGTATGTGCGTGACCCATGTGATGTGACTGTGTTCGCCTCCATTGTTTGTGATTGTTATTATCAGAGAACGATTCCTGAGAGATTCGGAAAGCATAATCCTTATGTACGTGATGTACCGGGATGTATAGCAGAGTATGTGTGCACCGCAGCTTAGTCTCGGGTGCTTGTATTGTATATTCATGACGTGAATAATATACACTTAAATAATAGAACTTTCATGTTGGTATTGTGAGTATAATTATAAAAACGCTTTGAGAAAATAAAAAGGGATAACCTGTAGTGAATTGTATTGCTAATAATTGAGAATCCGAGTCTAAGTAAAACCTCTATTTAATTGATAACGTTAGAATGTATAATGGGAATCGAGTAGAAAGGGGTAGAACTAATGACGGTTTAGTTAGATATGAATGCCACTTAGATGGGTACGGTACGTTAGGAGTGCACAATTAGTCGAGAGGTGAGGATTTCATGTGAGTGCACGTCCTAACATGTATTTTGCATTCATTGTTTTAATGTTATTAAAGCACTTGCTGTTTTCAAAATACTCTCCACTTTTGGGCTCTGACCCGTTTGCTTTCAAATCTATTTTTGTAAAAACCTTTTAGGTGCCCAGCCACAAGGACACCATGCATAGGATTTCCCTTTAGGTGACGAGCTGTAGCTGTTGTGGAAGTTACAGGGCCTTGATATTAGACGCCTCATTTTCTAGTCTTGACTCCATATTCAGTTTCATCATTTGTAGGGCATGTCGCCCATTTCTATTAGAGACACTTTATATTTCAGTTATTCACACTTTGGTTTGTAATTAATTCAGGTTGCAGACTTGTTTTATTTTTTCCATATTGGGATTGTTGTGAGGAGTATTTCCTCCAGACTTATTATTATTTGTTGGTTACTTTATTGAGACTTTATGGTGTATGGTGATGTTATTCTTTTACATTTCATTTATCGCATGTTAATCAGATTTAATTTAAAATTTGACAACTTACTTTTTAAATACTAGGTGGTTAGTAATCATTAAATGTTTTCGACAGTGATGCTATTAACTGAACCAACTTGGTATTTTAAATTAATTTAATAAAGGAGTAGCTACCCGGTATTTAATTAGTCGGGGTGTCACACGTACCTAGGATTCCTATCTTCTAGGGTACGATTCAATATCCCCCATGAAGGCCCATTCGAGATAAGACTGTCCCAGCGCAGTAACCTCAAGGATAGCAAGTAGCGCGGGTATGATTTTAACATGTATATAATATGCATACACACAGTCATATAAATATACTACTTTTATCATATCAATTTAGGTTCATCCTATAACCCATAATCACGACATTTATCCTGATTTTCCCATTTATTAGTTATTACGTATAATGGTTCGTCTCTAACTTTAATCCGAGGGATTTTTCCAACTTACTACGTAATACTCATGGACTATATCCTCTCAAGTGTAAAAATTCAGTAGGTATTCATTTATGTTCCAACGTAACTATCTTACGCGTCTATCTCTTTAATACATAGTTTCATCGTCCCTTATATGTAAGTATCCCAAAAATACAACTCTCGTCTTACATTAAATGTCCCAAAATTATTCATATGTCCTACTGGTCTTCTTTATCTCCCAAAACATTTTAATAAGGGTGTCCAAGAATTATTTCTCATTAAATTGAATTCAACTAATTTAAAAAGGGGAAATATGAGTCTGCCAGAAGGGGTCGATCGATCGAGGTCTGGGGCTCGATCGATCGAAGCTCTAGGCTCGATCGATCGATCAAACAGGTATGACGAATTCTGCAGTTAATCGGTTATGGGTTCTATCACATAACCTCCTCCAAATCCAAACTTTTCATTCCCATTCGCCCAGAAATTTGTACTACTAACATTATAATCTCATTTTATGTATATTCTACGTAAAGCATGTAAACTTCCGTTACTAATCATGGATTTAAAGGCAAAAACTTCATAAAAATCTCAAGAACCCTAGAATCTCTTTAACATGGTTCTAATAAATCTTTTCCAAAATTTTCTTCTTCTAAAACATCATAATTTCGTGGTTTTATCCTCTACATGTGAAGGGGTTTCCAGATTTACATTCAAATCATTACTACATGCGATTTCCTATCTCAAATTTGGGTTTTCTTCCATAAAACTCATCCTAATCATCCCTAGACTAACATGAGTGATGCATTAACGAAAATAAGAAAGATAAACACTTGCTTGGGATTTTCAGAATTCTATTTTGCGGACGATTTTGGTGTGGTTACGTTCCCCGTCGCGCGATCTACGCGTTGGTGGTGGTGGCGGAGCAACCGGGTGAATCGTTGGCCTTGGATTGCTTGGAAAGCTTTATTCTTTCCTCTCTTATGGTCGTTCTAATGTTTTGAGTCTTCTAACCCTAAATGGCTATTCCAAATGGCTGATATAGTTTAATAATTTTCGTGGGTTTAATTATCCAAAAATGCAAAATGACCAAAATACCCTCCCGGGGTACTAATTAAGCCTAAAAACGCCCCGAGACACAAACTAAACCCCCGGGTACACTTTTCTGACTATATCGACCCTTCCGGACACATCGGCGCACTCAAAACGACCATACGGATAATTTAAAAATATTTCACTTTTATTAATCAACATTTATTCCCGACGCGACACAGGCGCGTCCTGACTTAAATTTCCAAAATTGTCATTCTATTCACTCGCGACATTTAATAGAACCAATATTATATATTACTTTGCTCATTAGTAATATTCAACAAATTTTCCCATAATTACTAACTCACATCATGTTAATAATTAAAAATAATTAATTTTTGGATTTATATTAAATTAATAATTCACATTAAATTTAATAAATCCCCAAATTTATAAAGCATAAAAATACGGGGTATTACATTGAGACATACTAATTTATGACAAGGTTTTTACATATAGCGTTGTGAAACGATTGGGTCGATGAGACATTTCAGTTGTGGTTTCCTAAGTCTAAAGAAAAACTTCTTCAAGCGTCCTTCCTTATTGAAAAAAGAACACATGAAAGTCACTTTCCTTTGGTTTTCGTCGGGCTAAATGTTGTTTGAAGATTAACCAATGGGCGATGAAAAAAGGGACTGGGATGCTAATAAATCTTGGCTATACATAGAGCCACTAATTTTAAAACCGAGTCCTCATTTATTCGTAGTGGATAACCTGGCACCAAAATGAATCTTATGCAATTTTTGGGACCTATGCTCCAAATTCATCTTAAAAGTGGTCGCAGATAGTAGTTCGGTCTCAAGCAAAGAGATTTGGTTCTGTAGGGATATTCTCAATTTTTCACTACGGTGTAAGGACATCCTAAGGAACTTAATATACATATGAAGAAAATCAATGGAACTTCACTACTCACCATATGTGGTACAACAAATTGGCTCATACTACTCCATAGCCATTTAGTTCTAAACATTGGCTAGCATGGTGGAGAGTTCCATGTTATAACTTTAGAGGTTCATGGACTCCTCATAAAGCCTAACATATTCCGCTTCAAGATCATTTTTCTCTTCTAGATCAATAGTGCCTAAATAGGGATTAGAATAGTTATATCTTCATTAGGTAGAAGAAAAAACATCAAAATTCTCTAAATCATCCAACTTGTTAAATTTATCTTTCGCTATAAATGCGATATACTTGTATTCTTGAGAGTGATCTTGGAGTTTGAGTCATCATCACTAAAATTGGTCTAATAAGTGTTATGTCCGCAATTATGAGTCATATTGAAGGGATATTGTTTATACATGTGCCTTCAATCACCACACATAGAACAAGTGATGGTCTTTGGAGATTCATCGAGTGATGTTATTTGGATATTCATCATTCTTTTCTCCACTTCAATGACCAATCCCAAGTATAAGTGGATAATTTTTGGGCGTGTCTCTAAACTAAAATCATTTTTGTATCTTAGTGAAAAAAGCCATATCATCCTCACTAACATCATAAGAACTAAAATTGGTAGATTCCTACTTATTCTGGAAAGCTATATTTTTCTCCTTAGGAGACACTCCTTGGTGATAAGACAAAATTCACCTCAAAGGTATATAGAGAGCCAACCAATTCATCTACACACATTAGCTTAGAAAGAAAATCTCTAACCTCTTCAATGGCTTCCACTTTGCCATGGAACATATGTTGGAGAGACGTTAATATTTTATCAAAAATCATATTATCTTTGACGTCCTTTCCCAAAGTAATGACATAGGTAACCATGTCGTTCAACTCGACATAAAACTTATCAAAAGTTTCGCTCTCCCTTATGGTAAGAAGTTCGAAACAAGTGGTAATTCATTGAAACTTAGAATGATTCATGGTAGAGGTGCCTTAATAGGTAGTTTTTAAGATTTCCATACCTCCTTAGATGTCGTACATGTGGATTTACGTCTAAACTCACTCAAGGTCATACAACTTAAATTAGTGTCAAGTTTCTTCATGTTCCACCCAATCTCCCTTAGATTATTGTCATCCTAACTAAATCTAATCTTATTAACATGGAGATCGTTGACAATGGTTTTGGGACAAGTCCATACCACAAGAACACTATTCTATCTTCGATCATCCATAGACATTAAGTAAGTTGTCATATGGGATTTCCGATAAAAATAATATCTACCATCAAACGCAGGAGGTTTGAGGGTTGAACTTCCATCCATTGCATGTAAAATGATATAAACCTAGGTTTCTACGTCTAAAACTTGGAGTCTTTGTGACACCCCTCTTATTAAAATAAGAGGTGGCCAGCCAATGATTCAAATAAAATCAAGAATCAGAAATGGTCCATTCTTAGCATCACTGTAGCATAAATAAATAAATAATACAAGACAACCACCAAATATTTTAGAAAGTGGATGTCAATTAATTTACAAGTTTAATAAAACAATTTTGACAATCCAATTTATAAGAGAAGGTGTATATAAATAGACATATAACAGTTTATCTACAAAACACAACCGAATAAGCTATCGGTTAACAGACTAATACAAACAGGTTACACCAAGTATTCTAGTTAAATGTAAACAGTAACTGGGGCAACATGCCTGAATGTACATACTGATCATAACTAGATTATACAAAAAATGGATGCGTCTATTACAAAAATCCTATAACATCTGCAAAAATGATGTAGCTCCCTGATACTGAGAAGGAAGGATTAACACGGGCATCCTTGCGGCGAAGCACCTGAGCATAAATAAGAACCACACAAGACAGAGAAATATAAACGGGTCAGGGCCCGATTTGATATGATATACGTGTGAATAAAATGCATAACAATTATGAATGCTAAACATCATAGACATGTTATGCTCGCTTTTCAATATAAGAATCATACTCACCTCTCATCTAAATGCACATCCTAGCGTCATACTAGATCATTATAAGTTAAACCACTAATTTAATTAAGAGAAATAGCTTAATTCCATTTAACATGTTAAATTACAAATTCCTAAAGTACAACTTCACAAGTCCATTTATCATTTGGGAAACTTATGCCATACAATTGATTTATAAATGCATTAGCCATTTATGAAATGCCACATTCGTGAGAATAGTTACAACCAAAATATAAAGACTTTAAGACCATCCTTCCGAGAGTCACCCCACTGGATGCGACCCTAAATGCTATCATCTTCTAGGGCCTATAACCAAGACCACCTAGGCAGCCTAAATCGGATCGCGTGGGAAGCGGACATATACCTTCGACAGTGAGTCATAACCATACCCGGAATTACCTCATTTCGAATAAAACAACATCACAATATAACCACCAATCCTATGGCCGAGGACTATATTCTCCCTGCATTAAATGCTAGGGGATTTACCTCATGCACGTAACTTCCCTTATGATAGCATTTAGAGAGGTATGTATGTGCATGCAATAAATCACAAGATGTGCCAATTTAAAATATACGTTTATTATTCATGAAATTATATGTTCTTAAAAATATAGGCTACAAGGTATAATTATCCTCGTACCAGTCCCCTGTAACAACCCGAAGATTTGAGCGACTATTTTATACTATTTTTGCCTGACGGGCTAATTTTATAAAATAGGAATGTTGGAGTAAATATTATTTCCCGTGAGACTTAGGGATAATATTTACTATGCTTTGTCTATTTACCGTTATGAGAAGGTAAATAGTGTTATATTGTGTACTTTGCGTCGTTATATGTAAAACGACGGTTATGACCTATATTTAAATTTGGGTATAATTAATGAATTAAAATGGATTTGGAACACAAAAATAGTTCACACTTTCCCGAATGCCAAAATAGGGGGTGCGGTTGTTTTTAGAATAGTCGAGATAGTCGAAATAAGTGCCCAGTTGTAATTTTTGGGATTCGGGCATTTTTAAGGGGTTATGACTCAATTAAGTGGTTACGAGTCATTTTAGTGGTGCATTAGCATTTAGGAGTGGGGGTTTATATTTTTAGACCCTTATAAATCCCCCACCCCCTTTCTTTTTCTTCATTTGTGTGAGAAACCAAAGGAGAGAGAGAGAGAGAGAGAGAGAGAGAGAGAGTTGGGAGAAGTAGAGAGAAAGAGAGAAATGGAGGATTTGGGCCGGAATCCGTCGCTACCGGAGGTGTTCCGAGACTACGAACCTCGAGGCAAGTTTCTTACTTGCTAGATATTGATTTAGTGTGATAAATTGCATGTGTAGTTAAGTTTTGGGAGGTTTAAACCATAAATGGGTTTTTGTAGATTTTGGTGTTTAATCCATTAATCTTGTGTTTTAATTTGATTTGAGGATGAAAAATTGATTGTAGGATGTTTAGAAGTGATTGGGTATCATTATTTGTTGTTGTGGTTGGGTGAAATAGCGGGTAGAAGCTTGGTTGGCTCGACAATGGCCGAAACAGCTTCTCGAAGGAGAAGCTGTCCGCCAGGATCGATCGATCGAACCTGGAGGATCGATCGATCGACGCTTTTGATCGATCGACGGCCAGAGGTCGATCGATCGACCTCGTCTGAAAAGGTGAGGTTTTTCTAATTTTGTTTTTAGCTCGTTTCTTTAGGTTCGAGGCTTAGGAACCTTCCTTTGGGAAGTAATGGGGAGTCCTAGAGGGTTGTATTGGGTAGACTAATGTCCTAGACTAAGAATGGAAAATTGGGCTTACCCGAGGACTAGTTATATTAGGTTAATGTCCAATTGATATAGGAAGTTAACCTAAAGATATATATGAAGTTAAAATATTAATGTTGAGAGTTTGAGAGACACTCCATTATGGAGACTCACTTTGAGGGATTATGAATTATTGAGGCTATTTTTGAGGTTAGTGGCACTTTGGGGTCTTAGGTCATTTATAAAATATGACATAATAAGAATATATTGCACCTTATAAAACTTGGTGCTTAAAGGCTAAGTGAATGATTTTTGGAAAAATAAAATATGAGTTTTCAAAAATGGAAAAAAAAGTAATGTTTTTCATAAATGTTAATTTATGGATACACACCTCTCTAAATCGCTATCATAAGGGAAGTCGCGCGCGTTGTGGTGAAGCCCCCTGACTAATGATGCAGGGTGGATATAGTCCCTAGGCCATGTGAGCGTTTGTTATATATTTTTTCTGCGCTGGTTAGGAGATTCCGGGTGTGGTCTTGACTATCCCGCAGGCACATGGTCACTTCCCGACGTTTCGATAGGATCCCAGGTTGTCTTGGAGGCCCTGGAAGATGATAGCCATTTAGGGGCGCGCACAGTGGGGAAACCCGGACGGGCGGTCTTAGAATCGTTATATATATATATGAATATAACTATTCTAAATCAAGTTGGACTTGATGTATGTAAATGCCATATAGAGCATGATGGAAGTGCCATAAAGAGCACGATGTAAGGCCATAAAGAGCCTATGATGATGATCATATTCCTGATAAGGAATATATTTTTACAAAGCGAACAATTGTGATAAATGCCACTAGAGCATGAAAAGTATGATTATATTTCCTAATAAGGAACAAATTCATGAAAAGAATTAGCTTACGATGAAAGTAATTTGGTAAACATTTGATAAAGTGTTGTACCATTTATATGTATATTCCTAATGATAGAATTAGGAATTGTGCCAATAGATGATGGATGGGTTTTACTTTTATATTTTCTTTGTGTAGCTGTAGATGTGGCCTCCCACACCTATGCACACACATGTATTTATTTATTATTTCGTGCTTAGGGTCTAATGTATCTCGAAGATCAACCTTGCCTAAGTAGTAGTGTATCGGGGGGGTTCCTTGTTTGGATTTTGCTTTGCGAGACACCCCACGCACGAATAGGGCATAGTGTTGAGACTAGGGAGAAGTTAACCTTTAGTACTTAAATTAATTAGGACTGGGTCTAATGTATCTCGACGATCAACCATGCCTAAGTAGTAGTGTATCGGGGTGGTTCCTTGTTTGGATTTCGCTTTGCGAGACACCCCACGCACGAATAGGGCATAGTGTTGAGACTGGGGAGAAGTTAGCCTTCTGTTCTTTCTATAACCTGAGCATCATTTATATTTCGCTAGGTTATTGCTAGATTGAGAGGTGAGGAATATTATTGTTATCTGCGAGAGATTTACGCACTTACCTGCCATGCATTTTAGTCACATGGTAATTATATCAAACCCGGCCCTGACCGGTTTCTATATTTCCTTGTTTCTGCATATTCTTTGCCGTTACAAGTGCTCTTCCACATGGACACCTGTGTTTACATTTCCATTTCCAGTTGTCATGGAGCTACGGCATATTGCGGATGTTGTAGGATACTTGTAGTAGACGCTCCCCTCTATTGTACTCTAGTTAGGTTTAGTACTTTTATTCGGGCGTGTTTGCCCAAGGTATTGCACTCATTTATAATATTGTAAATATTGATTGTAATACTTAGCATATTATTTGTATTGGTCTATGCACCGACAGCTTATTCGGTGATTATTTATTGTATTGTCATACTTTATTCATCGATTTTGATACCCACCGTTTTTACAAAATGGGATTGTCTAAGTGTTTCTCTTTTACTTTTAAATTTTTTGTATATGACAATACATTTCCTAAAATGATTGGTGGTTATCTCATACTATTATTTTAATCGACAGTGATGCTAAGAATGGACCATCTATGATTCCTGTAATTATTGGAGTATTGGGCTGGCCACCTATTATTTTAGTAGGCGGGTTGTCACAGATGGTATCAGAGCATTAGGTTCTAGAGTCCTTAGGAATCTTTGCGGATGTTTTACGTTTTCTGCGTTTCTCTCTATTTTGATGTAGAGCCTTAGGAATAAGGTCATTGAATTCTCTTGTGAGATTTCATTCTCCTGCTATGGTATGAGGACCCCGAAGATCTTCTGCGTGTTCGTGTGAGACTTGTAAGTCGTTAGATGAAGGGCGTGGAGGAAGGCCGTGGTGAAGGCGTCACTGGATCGGATTACTATAAGCTGTGGGCCGTGGTCGGGAATAAGGATCGCTTTGGAGGTCCTTCCCTTTGTAGCATTATTTTATAATGCTGCCATGACTACTAAGTGCGGTCAAAATAGTTTTCCCAAGTACCGCTGCCGGTAGAGAGTGGTACTATGCTTGGGACTCCGAGCAATGTCAATTCGGAGTTGAGAGGTTCTTTATTAGGACCACATGTTGAAGTTCGGTTAGTTAGAGGAAGTGTAACCTTGTGAGAACGTAAGGCTCGAGCGTTTTGGACTAGAGTTGGGTATAGGAGTGCCCAGGTGTGAGGGTTTGAGGAAAACCTTTCACCCTTTGGAGTAAGGTTGAAGTGGCGGATATGATAGTCGCCTCGTTATGGTGGGGCAGAATGTTTTGCCCATAGAGAGAGCCTCTCAGTGGAAATGCTAGGCTCGTAAGTAAGTGTTGGAAACACTTTTGGAGATTAGTGTTCATGAGACCCCACTGGTGGACATCCACCTGGGGAAGGCTCGTGGAGCTAAGGTTGGGGGAAGCTTGTAGAATGTTCTCCTTGCTGAAGAAGTCAAGGGAACCATGCGTTATGATCTTGTCAATTGAAGATAACCGGCAAGAATAGGACTCCTTATTGAGACATTGATGGAAGTAGTTTGGTTCGGGTAAGACTAGAATGACGTGTCTTAGAACTATCGGTAGCAGCCAAGGAGGTTGGCTAGTATGTTGGTGGGACTTTCTAACTAGGGTGCGAGTAGTTCATTCCTTAGGTAAGATGGAGTAGTATGGTGATAGCCCTAGATTCGGGTGTGTATATCGAGCTTGTGATAGTGTCGGTACATATTTTTATATATATGGTAAGCATATCTATGTGACTTCCATGATAGGGGAGTTCTGTCTTTTCCTTCACACTTGTTATGGGGCGAGTGGTGATATGTGTGGTACGTGCTACTTGTATTATATATATTATACGAGTAGAGATATTTTTAGATTGGTTGGGGTGATAGCAAGCGAATATATCGCGAGGCTATCCTAGTTCTAGTTCTAGGAGGAGGACTAGTTGTTCTATAATATCTCTCCTGGATACGGGTTGAGACTTTATAGAGGTGGTTTACGGTATGTAGATAGTTTCCTTTAAATTTTATTTTTATTATTTTTATTTTATTCTGTTTGCTTGCTTGTGTATGCTATTGCCTTATCCCCATAACTGGCTAGTTAAGGTGACTGTGTGGAGGGGTTCCTTGTTTGGATTTCGCTTCGGCGAGACGCTCCACGCATGAACCTTAACGATGTTGGGAGTGGAGAGATGTGCATTTTCTTTTCTACTCTTTTTTTTTCTTTCCTTTCTTTTCTGTTGGTTAAGTGCTGGGTTGGAAGGTTTAGCCAAGAATCACGTATATGAGTGATTAAGGGCTTAGTTCATGTGCGATATATGAGCACTATGATAGTTTTCCTCTGACTAACGTGGGGGAAGACTAAGATTATGAAAGTCCGATAGGGACTTATGATTGTGCCTTAATGAGAAGGCCATTTGTTTAGAGATATATGTGTCTCTTGGGGTAGAGTATTGGTGGCATCTTACTGAAAGTAAATGCCTCAGTCGATTGGTAGGGTAGGACGTAGAAGTATATGTAGTAGTAGAGTTTCGAGTTAGGATTCCGTCAATCCCGATCATGTGTCTTCGACCGTTACTTCTCGACGACTGACAATGCGAGGTAGTAGTGTAACGGGAGGGTTCCTTGTTTGGATTTCGCTTCAGCGAGACGTCCCACGCATGAAACCGAGCTAATGTCGGAAGTCGGGAAAGGTCTTGGACACTAGGGATATTTAGTATTATACTTATACGACTAGGTTAGGATAGATAGATTGACCTTAGGATTCTTAGGACGCTAGGCCCTTAGGGCATGCGGCGTTAGTTTAGGAAGATGGTTGGGAGTTGACCACAATAAGTTGTGGGTTAACTCTAAGTAGAATTTGGTCCCTAGACGAGAAGTATGGGATTTTGAGCTCGTTAGAATGTTAGGCCATTAGTGGTGGGGCCTCTCGTAGTTAGAGGGTTACATGGGTAACCTACCTTTGGAGGAGTTGGAGTATAAGCTGACTTTTCTCCTGCACTCGTGTTGTTATGATCGAGAGTGGATTTAACGAACGAGTCTTTGCCAGGAACGGGATGTGCTAATATGGGAACATGGACCTACTGTTCGTGTGTCTCACACTTTTAAGAAGTGTTATCCCACGCTTGATTTTAAGTTCAGGGCGGTAGTATTTTGCCTTAAAGACTTAGAGGCACTTCTCCTGGGCGGGAATTTGGAGTCTTTTCACGAATAACAAGTTTGTGACCGTGAAGGACTATCATTAGGATATTTCCTTTCACTAAGGCAATGCGAACGGGAGTAGTATATGCACCGAGTAGATACCATCTTATAGTTTATTCGTGGCATGGAATGCCAAGTGGAGTGAGCTTCACCGAGACGAGACATTGGTGTCAAGGTATAGGTAAAGTCTCCAGGAAGAATGGAAACCGTTGGGATATGGGGTATATCCTACCACCCGTAAGTGGAAGGGTGGATTTGGTTTAAGGTGAGATCGGAGTAGAAATTCTAGGGATCGAATTTCCTTACAATAGTTCGGATCGTCTTCGATAAACGTTAGGCCGTGCATAGCCTAGTGTAGATGGCAATATGCCTTGTCTACTCGTTGGAATGGAAACAGCGAATAGTATATTCCTGGGACTGGGAGTGGTCCGGGAACCTTCCTTTAGATTGGGCTTAGTGAGCAAGTAGACCTCTGAGGGGTACACCAACGTGAATAGAAGTTAGTAGTGTTGGGGTTAGCGATTGTAAGTTAGTGTAGTTATTCCCTAGTAGAGGTATAACGTGTTCCGGAAAGTAAGGCAATTAGTGCCGAGCTTGTGTGGGTATCTCCTCCCGTAGTAGAGGGGTAGGATCGATAGTTTCTGAGATCGATAGCGATGACCTTAGTCTGAGTCCGATGGGGACATTTCTATTCGGGGGTTTACTAGTATGATAGCACGGTTTTTATTATAGTATACCTTTTTTATGGTTATGGGTTACGCCTGAATTTTGAGGGCAAAATTCCCCTTTAAGGGGGGGAGTATGTAACAACCCGAAGATTTGAGCGACTATTTTATACTATTTTTGCCTGACGGGCTAATTTTATAAAATAGGAATGTTGGAGTAAATATTATTTCCCGTGAGACTTAGGGATAATATTTACTATGCTTTGTCTATTTACCGTTATGAGAAGGTAAATAGTGTTATATTGTGTACTTTGCGTCGTTATATGTAAAACGACGGTTATGACCTATATTTAAATTTGGGTATAATTAATGAATTAAAATGGATTTGGAACACAAAAATAGTTCACACTTTCCCGAATGCCAAAATAGGGGGTGCGGTTGTTTTTAGAATAGTCGAGATAGTCGAAATAAGTGCCTAGTTGTAATTTTTGGGATTCGGGCATTTTTAAGGGGTTATGACTCAATTAAGTGGTTACGAGTCATTTTAGTGGTGTATTAGCATTTAGGAGTGGGGGTTTATATTTTTAGACCCTTATAAATCCCCCACCCCCTTTCTTTTTCTTCATTTGTGTGAGAAACCAAAGGAGAGAGAGAGAGAGAGAGAGAGAGAGTTGGGAGAAGTAGAGAGAAAGAGAGAAATGGAGGATTTGGGCCGGAATCCGTCGCTACCGGAGGTGTTCCGAGACTACGAACCTCGAGGCAAGTTTCTTACTTGCTAGATATTGATTTAGTGTGATAAATTGCATGTGTAGTTAAGTTTTGGGAGGTTTAAACCATATATGAGTTTTTGTAGATTTTGGTGTTTAATCCATTAATCTTGTGTTTTAATTTGATTTGAGGATGAAAAATTGATTGTAGGATGCTTAGAAGTGATTGGGTATCATTATTTGTTGTTGTGGTTGGGTGAAATAGCGGGTAGAAGCTTGGTTGGCTCGACAATGGCCGAAACAGCTTCTCGGAGGAGAAGCTGTCCGCCAGGATCGATCGATCGAACCTGGAGGATCGATCGATCGACGGCCAGAGGTCGATCGATCGACCTCGTCTGAAAAGGTGAGGTTTTTCTGATTTTGTTTTTAGCTCGTTTCTTTAGGTTCGAGGCTTAGGAACCTTCCTTTGGGAAGTAATGGGGAGTCCTAGAGGGTTGTATTGGGTAGACTAATGTCCTAGGCTAAGAATGGAGAATTGGGCTTACCCGAGGACTAGTTATATTAGGTTAATGTCCAATTGATATAGGAAGTTAACCTAAAGATATATATGAAGTTAAAATATTAATGTTGAGAGTTTGAGAGACACTCCATTATGGAGACTCACTTTGAGGGCTTATGAATTATATAAACTAATCGAGGCTATTTTTTAGGTTAGTGGCACTTTGGGGTCTTAGGTCATTTATAAAATATGACATAATAAGAATATATTGCACCTTCTAAAACTTGGTGCTTAAAGGCTAAGTGAATGATTTTTGGAAATATAAAATATGAGTTTTCAAAAATGGAAAAAAAAGTAATGTTTTTCATAAATGTTAATTTATGGATACACACCTCTCTAAATCGCTATCATAAGGGAAGTCGCGCGCGTTGTGGTGAAGCCCCCTGACTAATGATGCAGGGTGGATATAGTCCCTAGGCCATGTGAGCATTTGTTATATATTTTTTCTGCGCTGGTTAGGAGATTCCGGGTGTGGTCTTGACTATCCCGCAGGCACATGGTCGCTTCCCGACGTTTCGATAGGATCCCAGGTTGTCTTGGAGGCCCTGGAAGATGATAGCCATTTAGGGGCGCGCACAGTGGGGAAACCCGGACGGGCGGTCTTAGAATCGTTATATATATATATGAATATAACTATTCTAAATCAAGTTGGACTTGATGTATGTAAATGCCATATAGAGCATGATGGAAGTGCCATAAAGAGCACGATGTAAGGCCATAAAGAGCCTATGATGATGATCATATTCCTGATAAGGAAGATATTTTTACAAAGCGAACAATTGTGATAAATGCCACTAGAGCATGAAAAGTATGATTATATTTCCTAATAAGGAACAAATTCATGAAAAGAATTAGCTTACGATGAAAGTAATTTGGTAAACATTTGATAAAGTGTTGTACCATTTATATGTATATTCCTAAATATAGAATTAGGAATTGTGCCAATAGATGATGGATGGGTTTTACTTTTATATTTTCTTTGTGTAGCTGTAGATGTGACCTCCCACACCTATGCACACACATGTATTTATTTATTATTTCGTGCTTAGGGTCTAATGTATCTCGACGATCAACCTTGCCTAAGTAGTAGTGTGTCGGGGGGGTTCCTTGTTTGGATTTCGCTTTGCGAGACACCCCACGCACGAATAGGGCATAGTGTTGAGACTGGGGAGAAGTTAACCTTTAGTACTTAAATTAATTAGGACGGGGTCTAATGTATCTCGACGATCAACCTTGCCTAAGTAGTAGTGTATCGGGGGGGTTCCTTGTTTGGATTTCGCTTTGCGAGACACCCCACGCACGAATAGGGCATAGTGTTGAGACTGGGGAGAAGTTAGCCTTCTGTTCTTTCTATAACCTGAGCATCATTTATATTTCGCTAGGTTATTGCTAGATTGAGAGGTGAGGAATATTATTGTTATCTGCGAGAGATTTACGCACTTACCTGCCATGCATTTTAGTCACATGGTAATCATATCAAACCCGGCCCTGACTGGTTTCTATATTTCCTTGTTTCTGCATATTCTTTGCCGTTACAGGTGCTCTTCCGCATCGACACCTGTGTTTACATTTCCATTTCCAGTTGTCATGGAGCTACGGCATATTGCGGATGTTGTAGGATACTTGTAGTAGACGCTCCCCTCTATTGTACTCTAGTTAGGTTTAGTACTTTTATTCGGGCGTGTTTGCCCAAGGTATTGCACTCATTTATAATATTGTAAATATTGATTGTAATACTTAGCATATTATTTGTATTGGTCTGTGCACCGACAGCTTATTCGGTGATTATTTATTGTATTGTCATACTTTATTCATCAATTTTGATACCCACCGTTTTTACAAATGGGATTGTCTAAGTGTTTCTCTTTTACTTTTAAATTTTTTGTATATGACAATCCATTTCCTAAAATGATTGGTGGTTATCTCATACTATTATTTTAATCGACAGTGATGCTAAGAATGGACCATCTATGATTCCTGTAATTATTGGAGTATTGGGCTGGCCACCTATTATTTTAGTAGGCGGGTTGTCACATCCCCACAAGTCTAAAAGGATACCACCCAACTCTTCCTTAGTCCTAAGCTAGCTTACTAGATGCAAAAGACACTAACTCCCATTAATTAATCCCCGACATAAGTCTGAATACTCCCTTTTCTAACCTAGGGTATTAATCCCCCTAATATAAGACCCTAATACTCTTTATTACTTCATATAAGAAGGTTCATAAGCCTCAAACCTTAAAAGAAAAGAGTAGAAGAAAATCCTAGTTTTTTGGGTAAAAAATAGGGTACCGGTCGACCGGCCCCTAACCCCCGGTCGACCGCGTTCTTGAAATTTGCCATGCGAGAAAAGCAGTAGGCTCTTCCCTTTAGGCCCGGTCGACCGGCGTCCTGGCCGCGGTCGACCGGTCGCACCAGATCCATTGGCCAAACCCCATTTTTCTCTTACAAAACCTAAATCTCCAAACCTATTTTCTTCCACTTCTCTTAACATCATCATCAAATAACTTCACCAAATCATTCCTACACAACAACTAACTAATATAACCAACTCAAATCATATCTAAATCAAAATATAAAGGTTTAAACACCAAAAGTCATTAAAACCCATTAATGGTCAAATCTCAAGAACACAACTATGTATACAAATTACTCTCACTCAAACATACATAATTGCAAGTTAGAAACTTGCCTCAAGATTGTAGCCTCGGATTCTTGCTCGTTGAAATGATTCCAAGACAAAAATAGCAAATCTCCTCTTTCTCTCCTCTTTCTCCCAAGTTCTCTCTTCTCTCTAACTCTCTTTAGGTTTAGAAACATAAAATAAGAAATAAATGTTCTTGCAAGACTAAAATACCCAAATACATTAAGTCTAATCATTTAAATGCTACTACACAATCAAAATGACTCGTAACATCATAATTAAGTTATAACTAGTCAAAAGTACTTTTGGAGCCCGAAAACACAATTGGTACTTATTTTGACTATGTCAACCATTTCCGAACTAATCGTGCCCTCTAAATTGGCATCTGGGATAACGTTCATAATTAATGTTCCAACATCATATTAAATCATTAATAATAATCCGATTGGAATACAAGTCACAACCGTCGCTTAAAGCACAATGACGCAACAAAACATAATGTTACACTATTTGCATTCACTTAATGGTAAATATGAAAAACTCAGTAAATATTATCTCTTAAATCACTTAAAGTAATATTTACTTCAACTTTCCTTTATTTTATATAATTAACCACGAGGCAATTTAATATAAAAGTAATTACTCATAAATAAGGGTATTACAGGCTTGCTCTCTTACTAGTTGAGAGTGACTCATGATGGTTGCTACCTAAATATAAATTAATTACCCTAATTAAAAATGGTTTGTTAATTTATTATTATAAAAGGGGTTCACAATCCAAATGTCTACATGAAATTTTTTTTTACTAGATTTTAGAATCTCAAGTTTTATCTTCTTTACTCAAGATAATAATTTTAAAAAGTTCAGAAAAGTAAAATAAGCACAAGACCGGATGCACTATGGTGGAAAAACCCACTAATAGGAAAACCATGAGCCGATAAGAACGGCCAATGTACTATGGCGGATTTTTACAACTAGAAGAAATAGACATATACTTACTCGATGCTACAACTGACCAAACACTCTTCCACACCATATTATCCTTAGAAAGCGCCAAAATCTTGATAATGTTGCACAACCAGAACAAGTCTTGGTTCACAACCAATCCTTTCAAATATTTTACCAAAACTTTCTTCTTTAAAGTTAAAGAAAATTTTTATTCCAAGACAAAACCTTCAAACAATCATAATGCTACACCTAGGATTTTGAAGGAATCCTATATATATGTGTGTTGGGTTGTTTGTAAATGACCAGTGCTTTAAACCTCAAAACAAGTTTTCCCATCCAAGGAAAAGAAAATATTTACTCATTATTGAAAATGGATTTTAGAACATAGGGTGAGTAAATATACCTCTATTAGAAATAATGGCTTGAAGTACTAAAAAAAAAGGAGTGAAAAAATATGTTGTCAAATATATGGAATGTTTTTATCATTAAAAATATTTTTTCAAAGCTCTCTGGAAGAGTAAACAACAGTTAACTTATAGCCTTTTGATTTAGAAAAGAGTAAAAGTCCCAAATGCTTGGTGTAACACTTTTAAAGTGTCAAATAGTCACATCAGGGTGTAAATTACCCAAAAGTTGTATTTGACACACTAACCAATAAATTCTTTAATAAAGATCTTGTGCAAAAGTGACTTTCGGCACTATTTGACGTAAACATGAAGCGAGGAAATCCTTCTTTGGAGTGAACCTGAAGCGATCCAGGCCATGCCAAAGTCAAAAATTTTTGCATGGGGACACATGTGAACAGCGGGACATTATTACTAGAGTGAGGACATATGTCGCTGGAGTGTTACTGTGGTAAAATAAGTCGCACAAGTGCCTAGAGAACTTTGACCAGTTTGCCTTAGAAAAAATAAGTGTTTAGGGAAACTCTAAGAATGTTTATTTCACACATGAGTACCCATACTTAAAATACACAAAAGGATGAAATTTCTATATAAAATATATTTTCTATATGAAAAGTATATTTGCATGTGTAATTTGAAAAATTACAAAATCAAGATTAATTAAAAAGATTTTTTTAATTACAAAAGGAATTAACCGAGGTGCATTAAGTCTGCTAAGCCTTATACCTTTTTCTAAGTAGTGTACTTGAGGAAACATTGAGTGAATCCATTTCATTGACTAAGCTTTCTGCTAAACTATTGGAAAAAGACTCGAATAAGTTTTGATCGAGGAATTTAAACAATCTATTATATGCAGCACATTAAGTATACTATTACAGTAACAAACAGGGCGAGTCAAGTCCATTAAGCTTATATATAACATAATTGTTTCTGATGGATGGGTAGGTATTGAAACAAATTAAACTCGACGTATCCGTTGAGTTCATCCTTTGAGGGAACAAATAAATAGTTTTTGGCACGTCTTATAACCATACTATGAATATTTATAACAACCCGATCACAATTCTCAGTAGCTCACATAGTATGATAACCCCACCTTTCATAAAGATGGGCATCTCGCTAGGGACTATTTCATACCCCTTTGGAACTAGTGTAAAAGGGTTTACCCAGTTGTCTAGCCATCTTCAATATTGAATAATACTTCTATTTATAACAAAAGGTAAATGGTACATGAAATTTATCAAAACATTTGACACTAATTCTTTTTACATCGTTAAAGTTAATAGATATTTACCTGAAGTGGGATAAGTCTAATAAAAAACTAAAAGATCTACCTTAGTCAAAATACACCAACGAATAAAGTACCCATATAAAAAAATAGGGTCTGATATCAAGACAAAAAATACATTTAACGAAGATATAGATCCGTAAGCCATCTATTGTGTGAATAATCAACTATACATGTTAATGACATAGGATGAAACAAAATTAAATTATCAGTAGTAAAAGAATTATAAGATATAAAGCAAGTTGAATTCCAAGAAATTCCTATAAATATCTCACTGGTTGAAAATGCTCCCTGAAATATTAATTCAATGAAAAACTCCTTGAATTGCTTCTATCACTTGGGATTTCCCCCATTGTGCTGGTGAAAAAAGTCTTTTAGAAATGCACAAGAGGTGATTACAACTTAGATTTATAGGGTGTTGTCTGTGACACAAGGGGTATTCACATCTGGAGGGATAATCAAGGGTGTTTGTTGTGTTTACCCTATAAAGTAAATAAAAGTAAGCTTGGGTCAAGACCGGGTTGATACCAAATGACTAATTACATAACTAAAAAAATGTTTGAACAATATCTTCTCCAACAAGTTTAAAAACTTTAACAAAAATGCAAAAATTCCTTGAACGTTTTTAAAAGGTTGAAAATATAGACTCCATTTAGCGAACTTATTAGCAGTGACACAACGGTTGGGGAGTATTTGAAAATTTTCATAATTTAGGGACTGATTAATAATTCAGAGGGTATTTACAAAGTGCTCAATTGTTTATAGTTTTTATGCACTTTAACCAAATATAAAGTAACCAAAAATTACATGTGCAAGGCTGGGCGGACCAGAACATTGAATTATTAGATGATAAATTATAGTTTGATCAAGAGATCAACAGATAATTTTTACAAGGACCTCATTATTACGAACACTAAGTTCAACCACCATATGGGAACTTCTTTCACTCCCGCAAGACTTAAAATTGTCCCCATTGCACAGGCATCACTTTTCACTATGTCAAATGAGTTGCGAGTTATAAACCATTATTAAATACCAAACATAAAATGCACCAAATTATTATTAAGGTAACCTGGTCAACATTTCCATAAGTGGTGTTTTTAACAAAAAATATCACTTTGGGGAAATTCCCATGTACATGAAGAAGAAATCGATTCATTTAATCATTCACTCTAAGCTTTTGTTTAAATCGCGTAGTCGCATTACATTTTTTCCTGGGAAAATACCTATTTTCACTTAGGTTTTTATTTGTTGTGATAGATTGTATATATATTCTTCAAAAACAAAAGTCTTATAAATGTGAGACATACTCTATTTCTCATGAAAACATTTTTCACCCACCCACCCCAAATAACCAGTTTCCATGGAAAACTGGATAAGTGAGAAAACATATCACCGAGCTACATATGTATTTTTCAAAGTTTTGAAAAAAAATAATTGTTTTTCAATCTTTTCCATCTTTTTTTTACACACCCTAATATGTATAAGCATACTGGAAGAGGAACATGAAAGAGGTGCAAAAGAAAGAACAAATATAACTTCAACTATCAAACGAACATGGTTTTAAATCTATTAAAAAAATATACTCATTTGTTACCAAGTGTATCATTATAATCCACACACACACACACACATATATATGTCTTATAAATTTGAGACATACTCTATTTTTCATGAAAACATTTTTCACCCACCCACCCCAAATAACCAGTTTCCATGGAAAACTGGATAAGTGAGAAAACATATCACCAAGCCACATATATATTTTTCAAAGTTTTGAAAAAAAAATAATTGTTTTTCAATCTTTTCCATCTTTGTTTTACGCACCCTAATATGTATAAGCATACTGGAAGAGGAACTAGAAAGAGGTGGAAAAGAAAGAACAAATATAACTTCAACTATCTAACGAACATGGTTTTAAATCTATTAAAAAAATATACTCATTTGTTACCAAGTGTATCATTATAATCCACACACACACACACACACACACACACACATATATATATATATATATATATATATATATATATATATATATATATATATATTAAAATTGTAATTTATTTTAGTTGACACTAAATATTTAATCTATTAACTGAAATATAAGCTCAGGGAATCACAAAATTATGGGAACTCTTATATAGATGCAAGTATTTGAACCTTTTTCAGTTCAACTAAGATCAAAGGTCAATTGCTGCACCAAATATGAATTGTTCCTTTAGAATCAAACTATATCTTATAGATGCCAAGTTCCATCTCTTATCTCACTCATCCATAACTAAATCATTGCCTCCACCTAAACTCTCGTTAGTTATACCAATTTGAATTAGTAGCGATCCCAAAAGGGTGGGGGATTTCAAGGGGGAGGGGGGAGGGAATCTTCTAGATAATTATGCACAATTCAATTTATGTCAAAAAACTACATATTGACATAAGATACTTATTTCCTCCATTTGCATTCTATTTTCCCTAATTTTCTTATTAGTATGTTTTATTTATTATAAATATAAAATTTCATTAAAACTCTCCAAAGGGGAGGAACCCGTATATAAAAAGGCATAGAGAAAAAATAAACAAACTCGTGGGTCTGTATGACCCATGATATACAATAAAAAATTGCCACAAAATCAATTGTTTAACCACATATCATCCAAATATCTATATAAGACAAATGACACTAAATATTTTTCTGTTTAACTCCTATCTTTTTTCATTTTGTACACAAATGACACTTAATGTTATAATTACAAGATCTTTACATTTTCCTTCCTAAATTGCTATACAAAACCTACATTCTCCAATAGTAAGTGCGCAAGACAAAAACCTAATTAATATATTTGAAAATTTGAGTATGTTTATTTGAGTGTACTATATATATACGCATACATATTATATATGATACACAAAATGATCCAAATTACTGTTTCAAGAAAATTGTGGACTGAAACAATGTTTTATACAAGCCTCACGTATCATTCACAATAGAATACCATGTACCCATGCCAGCACCACAAATCAAGCTATCGATATTCCACGTAACTTGGTATATGACCATATGATTGCAAGAGCGGGTGTGGAGGAGAATAGAGCTGAGCATCAAGGTTGCAAGACATAAGGACGAAAATGCCATTGTGTAGGAAAGTGTTTTCATTTTCCATTGGGTATGTGGCCAATAAGGATAAAATGTAATTTTCTCTCCTATTTTTCAGAAGATTTTTTTATAAGAATATGAAATAAATGAAAAATAGAGCGTCCTCAATTACTCATCAAAATCCACTATCCCAACACAAAATCCAAAATGAGAAATTATATATTAATATCTGATATACTGTTTTGCCTTCCATTATACCAAACCAACGCTTTTGGACTGAAACCAAAATGAACCTATTTTTCGAGTCATGATCCCATCAGGAGAAATAATTCTTATCCCCTGATAGTAGTCTTCCATTTTAACACATCACAAGAAAAGGGGATTCAACTAACAAATTTTCATTCTTTAATAATAATAAAAAAATCAGATGTTAGATATTCATTTCTATAAACTTATCAGGAAGAAATACAATGGAGAAAAATCCTTATAAATAGAACTTACCAATTTAGCACTCCACCTAAGAATTAGATTATGTTTTTTCTTAACCACATCAACATTATTTTGAATTTCTCTGAAATCACATCAAAATAATCCCAAACATTGTTTCAAATATAAGCATCCCGCCGAAACTAATCGCTATAGAAAGTAACCTCAGACCGATTCCTTCAAAGTTAGATTAGTTTCCCAAGTCAGCAACATCTGTCCTAGATAACCAAAGGCAATAAACTAAACTAGCATATTTCACACCAAAGAGTGCCAATCCTCCAAGAAAAAAATAATATTAGAGTTGTAACTAAAAATGTCAATGGTTTAGCATATGAGTGAGCTGATAAAAGTGTGAGTGAGACAATTAAAGCTGAATTTTTCAATCTTTTCCTAGGAAGATTATTAATCTTTGTTTGTATTGAATCAATAATATATAGAATCCAAAAAATTACAAATTCATAATCTCACATGAAGCTTGGGAATTTGATCTTGTTATGAAGCATGATAAAAAATTATGCAAAATCATATATCGAGATGGATATTTTTTTTTATATTATGTATTTGGTATGGTGTTTTTCCCAATATCCTGGTTTCATTATAGAAAACTAGTTCGACATTGAATATGGCACAACATATAATAAAAAAAACTCTATATTTTATTTGTCTGATGTAGAAAATATAATTAAAAGAGACCATAAAATTTGAAGAACATAATATAATAAAACTATTGATAAAAATCTTAGCTTGTGATATAACATTTAAATTTTGAAACATATAGTATTACGTGTAAATTTTCACTTTAGAAGGAATAACGATTGTCTATAAAAATTTGAATGGTACAAAGTATTCAAAGAACGAAAAAATTATAATTAAGTGAAGTAAGAACTAAAAAAGAGCCCAAACCCTCCCGAATTCCACCTCATCGAATACCTTACGCCTAAGGATAATTAAACACCCTCTAGCCTATTAATAATATGTAAAACCGTTCAATTTGTTCCTCCTTGAGATTTCTATGAAAGTTAAAATTCAAAAGTATCAATCACAGACCACAGGCAAAGTTAATTGACATATGAGAAATCCCAAGTTAATGCCAATACAATATTTCAAATTGAAAAGACAACATGGTATGCTACAAAGCAATTATAAGAAATAAGCACAACATAAGAAAAGACGAAACATACATGTAAGGCAAGGGATTGGGGGCTATTCAACTTAGCCCAAAAATAGTCCAAACAAAGAAATAACATTCCAGATATTCGTCATTTAAATAAAACCCATAACAGTAAAAACTAATGAATTGAATAATAAAACATAAACATTTTAAAAAAATAGATTAATGAAGTAGAAATGAACCATTTGTTCGGATGAGGGTTTGCACTCCATTTGCACACGAAGGCAGTGGATCAAGGCTTATATTTATTTCCTTCAAATAGAAAGGGAAAGAAAGATTCTTTGAAGATCCTATTGGGTGTTGTGTTCTAGAACTATATAGGAGTGACGGAGTCTGTGAACCATGAGTGTGAAGAGAGGCGAATGTTAGGGTTCGACGAAGAGTGTAGTCAAGATTTTTGTTTTTGGGAATTGGACATAAGGGTAACTTTTCTTTTTGGAGGGAGATGTTAGGAGGGAAAAATCACATGATGTAGTCATCCCCCTTTTTGCAAGTTTTTTAATTTGGAAACTAAAATTACTGATGGTAATACGAAATTAGTAACGAGTAATTATTGTGGGAAATTAGTAATGGTAAAATATTATTAGAAATAAAAAAAAAAGTATGTTACTAAAATTGCATTTTGGTGTAGTGCTTTAAAAGAGATCAAACAATCACCGAGTCACATCGCCTTTTTGCATAAAGAAAAAGATTATCATAAAAAGAATAGATGATTATGGACCAATCACTTGGACAAAACTTTTCAAAAATTATTAGACAACCGAAGGTTGGTTCGAAACCCCTCAGATGCCAAGCTGAATGTCTCCCTTTTTAACGAAAGATAAAACAATATGAAATTTTAAGTCATCGCAAAAACAAATTCCCTTACGTTGGATTCCCTTCCCCTCATTTTACTCATAGGGAATAATATACCGCAATCTATTACTTCCTCACTCCTCCTACGAAAAACCATAGCTCACCCCTATTTACCCTAATCCAATGGGAATTTGTTCAGTTCTTCCCTTTAGAAGATATTACAAAAACACCGTCTATATACGGTTAAACACATATAAAAGAATTGCATTGGGAAACTATACAAATGTGAGTCCTTATCCCCTATGTATTATCTCTCGGTCAGTCATTCTATATATAAAAACTTGAATGAAAGTGGCCCATCTTTTCTACAATTATCACTATCAGTAGATAATTTCCACTTAGTTCTTACCTTGGAAACTCGAATTCACTCTCTGTGCAGTCATGTTGTTGTCCTCAATGACCTCCTTACACCCGACTATTAAGTATGCACTACCACATGCTCCATGTCTACTGAAGTAACCACACTCTATCCACAATGGATCAAGTTTTAAGATAAATTGATAACATAACCACCTCTCAAAATACCATGCAATAAGAAATTAGGGCACTAAGCTAAGCACAGGTCCGCCTGCAATAGGCCACTACTACAACCGGATATGGGGATAATGTACTCCCTATCCTAATCCCCAACATTTTCATACACCGCTCGGGTTGGGTATTGAAGTAGTACTAGATAATCCCATAGATTCGCCTGCCCCAATCCCAGAACCATTTCCCAATTCCAAAGACAACGCACCCCATTCTAAGTACCATTTGAATCGATTAAGAATCTTAGTAAAAGAGGTACAAACTGAACTCGGGCTCACCTAGATCCCGAATTTCAAAGATGTAGAAAAGGAAAGTCCCTAGGTTTTAATTTTCTCAATTAAAATCTTATTTCCTTTTATATAAAATAATCAAGATGCGGAAGCGTAAAGAAGTGTGATGGTTCAATAACAAACGAATTACCAAATTTTAACTAGCACCTGAATTAAATTAAATGTGACAAATAAAACCAATTTTATCTTGAATTATCCTAAGCATGAGTTCTAAATCATTATGAAAGATAAAATAAATCAATCACACTACGCCGAGATATACGAGGAAAAACCCACAACGGGAGACAACCTCGGACGGCCCTAGCCACAAATCCATTAAGTACGGAATTTACAAATACAAGACAGAAAGGCTTACAACACACGACTCGCTCCCTCTCAAGCCCCGACGCTTCATCTTGTAGATACCTCTTCCTAGCTGATAACCTTGGATCTCCACCGCGGTCTCGGAATCCACCGATCGGACTTTATATGGTCACCGTCACCCGAGCAAGGAGCCTTTATCCAAGTGGGTAATGTCGCAACAAAACTCTTCTTCTTTCTTTATGGGATGTAGAAGAAAACTCGAAACTTCTCTTTGAACGGAAGAGATGAACCCGGTGCCAAACTCCAAGCAGGATATATGAATATGGGAACTTGGAAGAAACAAATTTGGGTGTAAACTAGAGTTGTGTATATTTTTCTCTTTGATAAAAACACACTCAAAACATGATCTTTTTCCCTCTTTGATTTTACTCTCAAAAACACTCTCTAGGAGTTAGTAGGATGTGAAAAAGATACCTTAACCAAAGTGATTCCCGCACATAGTTATGCTGTGAAAAGATAGTGGGGAAAGAAGTGAAGATCATGGGAGAAAACTGCTTTAAAACTGCCAAAAACTGTTCCCGCCTAGCATCTCGTTCGAACGACATTTTGTTCGAACGAACTCTCATTCGAACGAGTCTTCTAACGAAGTTTGAGTATGAACTCGTTAGAAGCTCGTTGGAAATCTCGTTAGAACGACAATCTCGTTCGAACGATATTTCGAACGAAGTTCCAGTATGCCTTAATGGGAAGTCGTTGGCAATCTCGTTCGAACGACATCTGGTTCGAACGACATATCGAACGAACTTTCAGAAAGTTTGGAAAAATTGATTTTATCCCAGAAAACTTTATAAACTTATTTTATAGTTTTAATTAATTCTTTCTGAAAATAAAACACAGTTTTAATTAAACCTAACACCTAATAAACAAGCTCCAAGCTCCTATATATATATATATATGATTGCATTCATACCTTGCGAGCATGGAACTATGGTTGATGACGTATAAATGAGGCACGAAACCGGCATGATTACGAAGCTTTATGCTCTTTGCCGCTACATCTTCAACAAACACTTCATAGGCTCGAGAATATTACAATTAAATACAATCCTATGAATAAATGTTTTTGTCCGGAATTGAGCCAAAACTATATATGGACTCAATTGGAAATTTGTGTCCTTACAAATCTCCCCCTTTGGCTACTCCGGGAGAAAAACTGAACAAAAATCCCCTAAAGGGCCATCAATCTCACTAGACTCAAAACATAACCCACCCAAACTTGACTTAACCCAAGGATCAAACGCTTTGCCATTGAAAGATGCTTCTTTAGAAGAATTCCTGCACACTTAAGCACACTCATCAAATGCATAGGGAATATCAAAAGTATTTAAAGCAATTAAAATAAATACTCCCTCAAAATTAATTCTCCCTTTTAAGTTAAATCGCCTAAACTTAGATAAGATAATAATAGGATAAGATACCATGTATCCCCCTATCATTCTCCCCCTTTTGTTTCAGGAATAGGCAAAAGGATAAAGAACAAATATAAAAGCATGTTGAAGTTTAAAGTGATAAGACATGAAAGCATACGGGCTACAAAAGCATAACTAATCCAAGATAGATACCAAAACTAAAGTATACGCATAGAAGGACTAGAAAGCAAGGCAAAGGCAAAACAAAATACCATATATATATATATATATATATATATATATATATATATATATATATATATGTACTAGAAATATGTCAATAATGCACACACACACATATATATATATATAGAGAGAGATATAAACACACACATGACACAAAATACAATAAGTTTGCACACTCGTATGGCAAAAATATGTCATATGGTAAACGGAAGTGTTGGCGTGTGAACTAGTAACAATTAAATTAGGATCCAATCACTTAAAAACATGTTCACGGAGTTCTCATTTGATTACAAACTTCATCACATTTAGATATAACCTCATGTGACACTATAGATTGAACTCAATGAACAAACATACACAATGCATACAAGCCTAGCATATTGATGATTCTACAAACCAATAGAGTCATGACATGAGATATGCAACTAGGATAAACGGACATTTTGCAAACCGTTGATATACCATCCAATCTCCCTCAATATGCATTTATATAAAATTTGAATGAATATATCAATCAAATATAGGCCTTGGCAAATTGTTTTTCATTTCAATGCCATATTTTCTGTTTTTAGGCCTTTGGACCACGTATTTCTTTTAGCTCCATTCAAAACGGTGGCTTACTATCGCAAGGGATCACATAGTCCTTTCGGAGCCCTTCCCCGTGCACATTTATATTTATCATGTTTTTATGTTTCACACAAATCTCACGTGCAACGGATTTTGACATGCACTAGTCCTCCTAAGTCACAAATATGTAGATGACAAGATTGGAAGGAGAACACCTCACATAGGTCAAATATACACATGAAGTTAAGAATTCAAAAGAGCTCGTGCATGTGTGAATAGAGGCATATAAAAATAGAATCCATTTAACCAATACAAAATCCAACTACTCCATAAAAATATGGTAAATCACATTTTAAGAATTGACAATCTAAACCAAAATTTCTAGCCACATGGGAGCGTTAAAGGAGGGATTCAAACACAAGTATATGCCACTTAAAGTGTGTCAAACCAATATACACACAAAATAAAATCTTTTTGAGTTTTTGACATTTATAACCAAAAATAAAAATATATACTCAAAAGACAAACCAAAATCATTTGAATTTTTCTTTAAGCTTAAATTATCAAGAGATAAAAACTTCAAATGATAAACAAACATCATTATTCTAGCAGGTGATATGATATAAAGTAAGGACTGGAAAATGATTAAACAAGCATACGTTTAGCATGATAATATAGCATGAAGCACATAAGCTAAAGTATGCAAAGACTAACACATTCATCCTTTAGATTTAGCAAGGGAGGATGCATGTGAAACTAAATGAGAATCAAAAACCCTATTTTGCAAGGCAACTAAGTCAGATTTCCTAACCCAAATTAATGAAGAATGACTATCTTGGGGTGTACGCATTTTAAAAACATTTGTTGCTTTACGTTGGGATTTTCTAGGAATTCGTTTAAGATCAAAACAAAATTTCTTAAGATGACCTTTTCGACCACAATAAGTACAAGTTAAAACATGTCGAAAAGATTTACCTAAGGAGTGATCTCTAAATGCGTTCCTTGTAGATTCTCCTAAAACATTGGTTTTGGCGTTATGAGTAAATTAATTACAAGTATTGAAGCCTAAACCACAAGTGTCATTTTTAATTTGGACCGTTCCTAATATTTTATCTAATTTTTTCGAACGACACTCCAAATCAAATTTGACATTACTAGAGTCTTTTAACTTATTTTGCAATTCTAAAATGTTAGACTCTAATAAAACATTTCGCTCTTCAAAAGCAAGAAGCTCCTTTTCAAGGATTACATTAAACCTCTAAGGCTATCTCTCTCGCCTTCTATATATTCAAGCTTCTCTAGAAGAGCTTTCTCTCGTGTCCTAAGGTCTTCAACCAACATACTATCATCAATGACCTTGACACTCTCTCTTAGACTAGCTTCTAACTTCAAATTATCTCTCTTCAATTTAATAGATTCTGTATAAAGTTCTTGAAAAGCATTTTGAAGTTCACTCAAATTAACCTCTTCTTCATTTTCACTCTCTCTTTCTTATCCACTCTCACTATCATAAAAAATAAGAGAATCATAAACAATGACCTTGGAAGTGTCATGTGTTAACGTTTCATCGATCGATGAGTTCTCACTATCACTCAGATGACTAGCCATAAAAGCCACAAAATTGGGCTTAGTGGGGGAATCGGGTCCCTCTTCTTTATCACTATCACTAAGGGTCGCATTATATGCAATGGGTCGTTTACCCTCTTTCCTTAGTTTAGTGGGGCATTCAGAAGCCCTATGGCCATAAACCTCACAACCAAAACACTTATTAGACTCGTCCCTATTTAAATTTTCATTAATAGGTTTAGGGATCTTCTTGGCTTTAGGAATCTTCTCGGCTTTAGAGATCTTCTCGGATTTGTCATACTTAGGCGTTTCAAATTTCTTAAAATCATTTTTAAATTTATCTTTGTTAAATTTAAGAAATTTTCTAAATTTACGAGCAAACAAAGCCATATTTTCTGAGTCACTATCACTCTCGCTCTTTACTACTTATTTGACCTTTTTTCGGGCTTTTAAAGAAACGCCCTTTTCAATTTTCTTTTCAGTTTTAGAGAGAAACATATCTAGTTCATAGGTTTGTAAATCACCTACAAGCTCTTCCAATTTCGTAGAGGCTAAAGATGGCAAATAATTTAAAACGGTCACTTTTGGAATAAATCTATCGGGTAGGGACCTTAAAATTTTCTTTACAACTCGGTTGTCGGGTATTTTCTCTCCTAAATTAAAAGATGAATTGACAATATCGGAAAGTCTAGCATAAAATTCATCAAAATTTTCATTATTGTTCATTTTGATAGTTTCAAATTGAGTGGTGAGGTTTTGGAGTTTCGAAGATTTAACGACACTAGTTCCTTCATGAGTTAGCTGTAAAATATCCCAAGCTTCTTTAGCGGTTTCACACGTCATAGTACGTCGAAATTCATCCGGTGTGACAGCGCTAAACAAGGCATTCAAACCACGAGAATTAAAATTAGAAAGTTTAAAATCATTTTCAGTCCATCTATCGGCCGGTTTGGGAACACGTTCATTTTCAACTAAGTGAGTTGGTGGTTACCACTCGTTAACTACAGACATCCAAACTCTCTCGTAGATAGATTTTAGTGCCGATCTCATTCGCGCTTTCCAATACGCGTAGTTAGAACCATCGAAAATAGGAAATTTAGAAAATGGGGAAAATTCCATTTTAGCCAAAAATTATTTAAACGATCGTAACGAAATAATTTATCGCTTTGGCTCTGATACCAATTTGTAGAAAAGGAAAGTCCCTAGGTTTTTAATTTTCTCAATTAAAATCTTATTTCCTTTTATATAAAACAATCAAGATGCGAAAGCGTAAAGAAGTGTGATGGTTCAATAACAAACGAATTACCAAATTTTAACTAGCACCCGAATTAAATTAAGTGTGACAAATAAAACCAATTTTATCTTGAATTATTCTAAGCATGAGTTCTAAGTCATTATGCCAGATAAAATAAATCAATCACACTACTCCGAGATATACGAGGAAAAACCCACAACGGGAAACAACCTCGGACGGCCCTAGCCACAAATCCACTAAGTACATAATTTACAAATACAAGACATAAAGTCTTACAACACACGACTCGCTCCCTCTCAAGCCCCGAAGCTTCATCTTGTAGATACCTCTTCCTAGCGGATAACCTTGGAGCTCCACCGCGGTCTCAAAATCCACCGATCAGACTTTATATGGTCATCATCACCCGAGCAAGGAGCCTTTCTCCAAGTGGGTAATGTCACAACAAAACTCTTATTCTTTCTTTATGGGATGTAGAAGAAAACACGAAACTTCTCTTTGAACGGAAGAGATGAACCCGGTGCCAAACTCCAAGAAAGATATATGAATATGGGAACTTGGAAGAAACAAATTTGGGTGTAAACTAGAGTGGTGTATATTTTTCTCTTTGATAAAAACACACTCAAAACATGATCTTTTTCCCTCTCTGATTTTACTCTCAAAAACACTCTCTAGGAGTTAGTAGGATGTGAAAAAGATACCTTAACAAAAGTGATTCCTGCACATAGTTATGCTGTGAAAAGTTAGTGGGGAAAGAAGTGAAGATCATAGAAGAAAACTGCTATAAAACTGCAAAAAACTGTTCCCGCCTAGCATCTCGTTCGAATGAAATTTCGTTCGAACGAACTCTCATTCGAACGAGTCTTCTAACGAAGTTCGAGTATGAACTCATTAGAAACTCGTTGGAAATCTCGTTAGAACGACAATCTCGTTCGAACGATATTTCGAATGAAGTTCCAGTATGCCTTAATGGGAAGTCGTTGGCAATCTCGTTCGAACGACATCTGGTTCGAACGACAATCTCATTCGAACGACATATCGAACGAACTTCCAGAAAGTTTGGAAAAATCGATTTTATCCCAAAAAACTTTATAAACTTATTTTATAGTTTTAATTAATTCTTTCTAAAAATAAAACACAGTTTTAATTAAACCTAACACCCAATAAACAAGCTCCAAGCTCCTAAATATATATATGATTGCATTCATACCTTGGGAGCATGGAACTATGGTTGATGACGTATAAATGAGGCACGAAATCGTCATGATTATGAAGCTTTATGCTCTTTACCGCTACATCTTGAACAAACACTTCATAGGCTCGAGAATATTACAATTAAATACAATCCTATGAATAAATGTTTTTGTCCGGAATTGAGCCAAAACTATATGTGGACTCAATTGGAAATTTGTGCCCTTACAAAAGACCTTAACCACAAAGGGTGAAAGATTAAGGAAAGTTTGACAGATAAAGAAACCAAACCTACTAAGGAATTTAGTCGAGCTTAAAATCAATTCTTGACCTGTAAGAGCTTAATTATGACCTCCACATCTCACATCACTACTCTCGTAGTTATCTCACAAAGAGAACCATGCTCTGTTACCCACACACCCAAGCTAGGGTAGCCATCGCTTCACCATTCTAACCAAGACCCCCTCCTAGAAATTATCAAATAGTATCCCCTCTTAAAGAGTTTCAGAATTGACAAAGGCACCTCACAGATCTTCATACTCACCTTAGTCGGGTCTTCACCACATTAAAAATAGATGGTCTACTAAAGCCTCTCAACCCTAGACCACCCCCACCTTCCTAGATAAAAAATAGAATCCCGACTCATATTGAGAATTCCATTATGGACCCGGTCACATTACGAATAACTGTTAGGCCTTGAGATTTTCTATTCAGGACCTCATTAATAACGAGAGCCTCATACCGCCAAAGCCCAACATTATTAATAACCCATACCATATCATTCTAACCTCACACCAATGCTATTCTGACACTCCCATCCCTACCGTATACCCATACCCCCTGATAGTCCCCATCTATCGCAAACCGAGAATGAGGATATACTCACACACCCAAATAACCACCACTTTGGTCATTCCATCGCCCATCCTAAAGATCATTGTAGAAACTAAGATCATTGTTGACCATATGAAATTATTTATAATGGCCATCTATTTCCTACAAACCAACCACTGTACCTAGGACTTGCTCCTAGTCACAAAGTTCATGCTCTCAAAATAACCAGGACTTCTTAGTACTTCCATAGAAGAGATATATCATGCAATAGAATGGGAGGAGATGTACAATAAGTCCCTTTATTCAACCCATCATATCACGTTTATAGTACTAATCTAATCCACTAGACGGGTAGACTCGACCTTTGAAGCGCACTTATTTTCCCTCAATACTTCCAATACACTCACAATCAACTCTTCGAAAAATAGTGGGAGTTCCACGTCTATGAGTCACCAGGCATAAGAACCAGTGATTTAGACACCCCAATATCCTAGTCCTTCAGTACAAATGAGTGAGAAAGAAATAAAACTCTAGGCTAATGTAATATCATGTGGAAATTTTGGGTTTTTCACCAACTAGTGTACAAAGAAGCGGAGAGATTGAGAGTCCACATCTCTAGAGAGATGCTAACTTGGGAATCTAAGATAAGGGATAACCCTAGCCCAATAAAGTGCGTTCCATATCCAAGCCTCCAGAAGGAAAAATGGAACCTACTCTATGAAAACTAAGGATTTCTCACCTATATTCTATTATAATCCAAGTACGACTGGTAATACAGAATAACTGCCCCTCCCCTAAGGACCTGAAACACAAACTTTACTTTCACATGATACGAGCATACGCTAAAGTAATAGACTCCAATCTCATAGTAATCCCCACTATGGAAAACACCACCTTCGAAAAACCATAGTCAATCCTAAGACCTTCAGTCTCCGATATCGGACAAGTTTACTACACCTACGTGAGCAAGGCATCACCTATTGCATTAAACACCTCTTGATTACGTATGGAAACATATCTCTAGGACCCATGGATGAGTTTGTACTCAACCACCAAATTTGGATGATCATGACACAATGGTACAACTCCTCGGGGTAGGGGTTAGGACTTTACGAGCAAGGTCCTACCTCATTTAAAGCTCCTATCTTTGGTGATTACAAGTTTGGGATTGGGTACATATCCATCACCGATGAACTTGATCGACTGGAACAACATGAGCACTGAAATTACTATTTGAAGAAGTCAAGATACATTGCAGACAATTTATAGTCGAGTCTTTAGTATGGAGGAGCACTCCTCTAATTTTTCAACAGCTAGGGAGAACTCAAACACCCCAATGTTGACGTATACCAGAACATCTGATCCACCGGGTGGGATAACCTACAAGTAGAAATACAAGAAACCTAATGTGGTAATTTTAAAGTAAACCCCAACCCGCCAGAATTTATCCCCCATCCTGAAAAACACCACACATGAAACCACATTAGTCCCCACTGTATGTTGGACCTACTCATACTATAGTTGGCCTTTTACTAGTTCGTAACAGGGATATCACCATGGACCCATCGCTACAACAGTGTGGTACTCAGCTATTGAAATACATATTTAGATGTCATTCACATCATTACCAACATCGAGGCCATAATCCACATAAAGGTATAACCACCTAAAGATATTTCTATAACTTATGGACAGAGATGGTTAACTCATATTTCCATGATCACACTCAGGGACACTTTAACAGCCTCTGATGCGTAGTAACAATCCTAGTTAAATCCATATTCATTCATGGAACTTCAAACTAGGGACTGAAATACGTAGAATACAAATACTATTAATGGGACATCTATTGTGAGGCTACCAACATTATGAGAGGCATTAACTTGAAGGAGCCTAATATAACCCACAATAAAAATGATTACAATGTCTAAGGTCCCTTATTTTATTACAACAATGATGACTTCCTGGGACTATCCTTGTATGATGATAATGAAGATGCCACATTTGGTCATGATCGTCCAGTTCATAAAACTACCCCCAGAGAACCCAAGTCAAGGGGATAAGTGAGTCCTAGATATTTTAGTAACAATCCCCACCCCCTGGATTTCGACATAGCCATATGGTGGATAAGTGACTCCATGTGTCGAAATCAGAACAAAGATCCTAAGAGTCCCAAAAATGCCCCAACCTTAGATTGGACTGAGGTAATGCCCCCAAATCTAACACTGCCTTGACTGTCCCCCATCTTCATATAAGAAGGTTAAGCAAGAATCCCAGACAAGACCTGTACTTTATCCATATAAAAAATCCGACTTCCTATGTAGGTCAGGTCGACACTCCACTCCTCCAAACCCAATTAGTAAGGATAAAGGTCCCCCTCAAGGAAGTTATCACACACCCTCTTTGGCTAAATAACAGAATTCAGGAACAACTCCATCAGGAATCAACTAACATCACCATTTAGGAGTTACTATATACATCTCGAGATCACCAATCTGACCTTGTCCGTCCAGTGTCCTAAGCTTCTATGCTAAAAAATTGACTCCAGTCGAGATGTCTGCCACCATCGAGTCCATTACTATGAAATAACACATCAACTTCTCTGATTAGGACCTCCTAATATAAGGCACAAAGCACTAATTCTCATGGTTCACACTTATCGCATCCCCCTAAACATCCTAGTCAAGCTACCCTGCCTAACTAATTCGTTACCCCCAAACTCTGAAAGTCCTAAGTAAACCGAGTACTAAGGCCTAAATGTCTCCCCATTCTCAAAACTGTGACATATTCATGCGTGGGGTGTCTTGCGAAGGGAAATCCAAATAAGGAACCCCCCCAATACACTACTACTTGGCAGTGTCGATCGTCAAGATCCATTATACACTCAGTACACAACGTATATATATATATATATATATATATATATATATATAAAATAAAGGAGGAGGGATTTTTTGTCTTTCCCAACTGACAGTTCAGATTAAATCTGATAGATTTGGTCTTTATCAACTGATGGTTGAGATTGATTGTGGGGTCTTGAATCTAATGGTTAAATAGGATGCCACGTATAAGTCACTAAATTACATATATGGCCCTTCCGCCTCGAGCCTCACCCACGTTCGTTCATTCAAATAAGAGCACAAGGCTCGAGACAATTTGAGTTTAGCTTTCGTTGAAAGCTACTTATAGATGAAAACCCACTCACTTTTCAATATATCAAAATGTGGTGCTCTCTCTCTACCTCCGTTCGAAATAGTAGGCACTTATGTTTTCTGCCTATCAACAGTTCTTGATTTCACTTTCCAGTTTGAATCTCGCCATTTAACAAGATTCATCAGCCGAAATCAGAGATGAATCTGGGTTTCCAAATAAGAACGAAAACTCAGAATCGTTGTCTACCTCCTCCTCATCAACTTTTATTTATTTGAAAACTCTTGAGTTACTTCTTTTTCAACTGTTAATTGTTTGAATTTTTCATATTTTTTTGTAGACGCATTTATAGATCCCTCATGGTTTATTTATGTTATGAGGTTGTGCTCCATCACCCAACATTAGTTCTGCTCCATCGCAAGGTATCACGAAGTGTGTTTTTTTCGTTTTCCATTAAAATGTTCTCACAAATTGGTTTATATATTTGTGCTTTTTTTTATGGTGATGGTGATGTTGTAAGAGGTTCCTACACTATTGACTATGGTGATGTTGTAAGAGGTTCCTACACTGCAATGTCTTTTTTATGGATTTGCGAGATAACTACATCCTGTAATATGGTGATGCTGTAAGAGGTTCCTACATTGCAACAGTTCCTCAAGATCTGCAACAGTCCCCTTCTGAGCTAAGGTTTTGATTTTACATGTTTGGGATTTTTTATATGGGTTTATATTATACCGTTTTCTCCACCGTGTGCTTCGTCAGTTTATTTTATCCCGGTGTATTTTTGTTTTCAGATCTTGAATTTATGGGGCTTTTGGATTTTCAGATCTTGGATTTACAGTATACGACCCTCTCCATTATTACCTTATCTCTTCCCCCTTCATCGAATTTGCAGGGGTAATTTATTCTCTCTCATTCTGAAATATTTTTTGTTTTTTCCATTTGTTTATTTCTGTTGCTTACCGGTTTTGATACCTAAAAAATTGAATATATCTGTTCCGAAGGCTATGGCCCCGTTTGGTTGTCCCAAAATTGTAAATTAGATCATTAATAAATTGTTCCATTTACAAATTGATTCATTAATTGTGTTTGGTTTCATTAATGAAAGAATTCATTAATTACGCCATTTTAGCTCATATGCAAAATCTGAAATTGGATCATTTCATAAAAAATGTGAAATGAATCCATTTCAAATAGGAGTCACATTAAGTGCATGTCCCCTCTCTCTCTTCCCCTTCCCCACTCCCTCTCTCTTTCCCTCCCCCTCCCCCTCCCTCTCTTGATTTGTTTTTTTCTTTTTTTCATAGAACCCTAACATCAATTTCAAATTACCAAACATTGTGTAAAATTGGATTTAACTCATTTCAAATTCACTCATTTATAATTTACTAATTCACAATGAACCAATTTACATAATCAAATAATTTACGCAACCAAACTGGGCCTATATCTATGGGAGGATGTCTCTGTGTGATTGTTCTAATATTACTCCCTTTTCTTAGTTGTATTCTTCTCTTGCGTGGATTGATTTAGTTTTGGGTTTGATTCTCAATCATATGTTGTGTTGAAGAAAGCCAGATGAGAGATGATTCTCCCTATCCTCTATTGTGATGACTAAACCCAGCAGAAATTAACACAGATGAGAGAATCCTATGTTGGTGTTGACGCACAAAAAAATTTGGTTTGATTTAGTTTTGGGTAAGTTATCTTTTTAATTTCATATGTTTCTGATTTTTTTTTGCATAAAAATGGAAATTTAAGCATTTTTTTTTGGGTTTGAAGCCTGAATTGTAGGGATCTGAGTTTTTTTTCTTCTTAGTTTCTTATGAAGTAAATGGTTTAAAGGTAAATAAATTTAAGCATAAGTTGTGTTTTCGTTAATGCTTCATGTGTGTCATTTTTTTTATCACTTTTGAATGGATTATTTTAGGTGTACTAAACATGGTGGTGGATACCTTTTTTTCAGTTTCTTATTTTGTCTCCCATTTAAATTGAGATTGGGGCTTATAAAAGCGCAGGAAAAATAATATTGAAAACAATGATCTGCGATAGATTCAAAATGTGAAATGGTTTTGGTTTGATTTGCAGAAATTTATTGTCCATTTTTTTATAACTTAATCCTGATGATAATTATTTTTAAATTTTCTTTTTGAGAGTTTTTTCTTAAACTCAGAGGGTTCCATCGCCATTGAAAGATTGATGTACATCCCTTTATTTTTACCAATATTCTTCTGACTTATCGCTTAACACTTCATATCTCATGTGTATATGTAGTGGCTTCGGTAATTTCTTGGTCCCGTTATCGATTTCCCTTGGAAACTAATTTTTCAAGCTGGGATGATGACCTATTAAATTCAGGTCTGTAACCTTCCAAAAACTCGGTGATGAGTGGTGAACAATTGATGGATGTGGTGGCGTATTCTGGTGGATGGGAAAAAATGAAGTGGTGAGAGGGGTGGTCTTAGTGTGGGTTGTGATAGTATAGTAATTTGGTGGATGATTATGGGGTCGGTGGGCAAAGGAAAAATGGTTGTTGGGTGTGTGGCAAAGGCGTAATATCAACACTGATTATGGTTATGAATGTTTTTTCAATTGTAATTTACAAACATTAATAAAGAAACACATCATATCAACACTACCTTATTGGGTCTTATTGGGTCCTGATATTAGTCCAACAAAGGATTTTGGATGGATTAATTTGAAACCTTAGAATTTTTGAAATTTTAGTTTGGAAATTTTTATGGGTTATGAATTGACCACCTAAAATTGTAAGTGACTAATAAGAAACACATGGGACGAAACATAATTAGATTTCATCTCTAAAAAATGATTTATTTTAAAACCAAAGTTAAACAAGGTAATTCAAAAAAAAATATGTGGCATCTTATGTTAGGTTGATTGAACAATAGCTAGTGTGATAAGACTACACAAAATTTGAAGATATTACAGCTTTGCGCGCGACTCTAGGTGAAGTTTAAAAGTTGATGTACTGATACATATGCATGGTTGATACATATGTATGAAGGGACATAAGAGCGGTGTCATAAACAAGGACAAAACAACTCACAAATGCGTGGCTCGAGAAGAGACGTACCAACTACCAAGGCGCAGTGAATGATTAATAGGAAACTAACGCTGGGTCCACAATTTCATTTGAGATTTGTGAAAAAAATACCAGAAATAAGAAAATGCGTATACGTCTTGATGTAAATATAGATAAAAAACTGACCTGTTATAACATTATATATTATATAAAACACGTGGGGCCATTGTAAAAGATAAATGCAATATTCTCACAATTACGTGAACATACACAAGGGTAAACAAGTGATAGAATATGAATATATAGTTAAAAATACCATAACGCATATGCATATAATTTATTTTTTCAACCAATAAACTATTATTAAATGTTCTTGAACAGGTGTTCTTATATTTTAATAATAAATTTTTACATTGTAGAAAAAAATAAATTTCATTTTACAATAATTAAATGTATCTAAAATAATAAAAATATTTTACACATTTTGGTGTATAATAATTAAATGTATTTGGACATGTGGATTCTAACTAATGTGTGTATATATGTGATTTATATATATATGGATGATGGACCTAAAATTATAGCATTAATAAGTAAAATATTACTGTTTATTTAAAATTTAATTTTATTAGTGAAATTTGTTTTTACATTTTCAAACTAATTCAATTTCGTCATTAATATTTAAGACATTTCTTTACTAAAATTTGATTTATTATTTTGAATATGAATAATTTTTTTTATATTTATTACAAATTAATTTTAAGATAAGAAGTCTTTATTTGTACCTAAAAGCCAACACCACACACACAACACGAGTGATAATATTCAACAATCAAAAAATTAAATTTTAAGCATTAACATTTGTTATAATTTAAGCATTAACAATTAAATTTTAAGCACTAACATTAGTTATAATTTAAGCATTAACACAAAACGACGATACATTCGATTAGAAATTATTGACACGAACATGATATTTTGGTGTAGGATTAGTAGAGAACATGAAAGTCAATTCGGTTCAGGGGTTAAGGAAAATTACGTTTTGATTTATATTTGTAATAAATTGTTATTAGTTTTGATTTATATTTGTACTATTGGCCAAATGTTTAAAATACAAATTATCACGGGAATAAATTTATTGCGGGAACAAATTTATCATCGTTCCATCGGCATGGATACTAAATATTACGGAAATAAATTTATCGTCGTGCCGATGGCACGGGTACACCCTAGTATATATATATATATATATACTCATATATATATATATAAGTATATGTATATATAAGTATATGAGTATATATATATATATATATATATATATATACTCATATACTTATATACATATCATACTCATTCTCATATACATATCACAATATAAGTCCGGATAGAATCTATCGGAATGAGAATTAATCTTTATTCATTTTATCTCTTTACTCCAGTTAGAGAGATATATAATATCTTATTCTCATACATAGGTATTTTACTAAACACACAAGTATAATAACCATCCCAATAAGCTATAACTCGAGGATGCAGTCTCTCAATGCTATTATCTTCCGGGGAATTACTCACATACTATCCTGGGTACCAGCTGTCGGACTAAATATCATCGACATGGTAAAAATCCAAATCACAACGTATGGGAAACGATCATATTTCCTCCCCGGAAATGAGACGAAACATACCGACCACGTCTCACCCCTAATAAAAATCACATAATATAACAATGGACGCTATGACCTGGTGACTATACGCTCCGTGATCCACAAGCCAGGGGCCTCACCCACATTGTGCAACTTTACATGATAGCATTAGAGGGGGTATGCTTCTCATAAATATATACATATATCAATCACACACAGATATAGATATACATATTAGTATCATATTATATATATCACATCGTACATATATATATATATATATATATATATATATATATATATATATATATATATATATATATATATATGTGACCATAATTGCCAATCACACATAACGATGGCCAATAATCCCAAAGATTATCGCAAATAATAACATTCAAGTTTTTGCACACTCCCGATACTAAACCCAAAAGTATTCCCTCACTTAATAAATAACATGTACCTTATTCACGCTTAAGGATTTATATTCTCACTGAATTTATCAATTTCTAATATTTAAATAAGTCGACCCTCAACTTATTTTAAACCCCATAGATTTCTTATTACATATTCAATAATCGTCCACAGACGTACTGGAATAGCCACTCCATCCTCTTGAGCCTACATCTTGAATTCCATCCGAATAATTTCCCCAAAAGTCTCTCTCTTTCTCTCATCCTTAACATTCGATAGGTCCATACCCCAAATTAACCTCTTAAATGACCCTAAGTCAATTCACAATTCCTCAAATCCTTTAAATAATGACCCTCTATAATGCTCTAATTCAGAAGACGCTTAAGCTTTAAACCCAAAGAGGAGAAGAAATAAAATCTCCAAAATCTTGGGCTGGAAATAGAGTGTCGGTCGACCAGCCTTGAACCCCCGGTCGACCGCGGTTTGCAATGAAGCCTAATAAACCATCCAGTAGGCCTTTATTCCTTGACGCAATCAACCGACCATAGGGGCGCAATCGACCGGTCATACCAGTCCCTCAAAAATCGGTTCTTCCAAATACGAACAAACAACCCCAAACTCCATTTTTATGGTTTCTACTCTACACCAACAACATCACAAACATCTAAAAAATTATTTATAACTAACAAATCAATTTATTTAGGGGGGTAAACCAATTTTCTCAGATTTGAATAAAAAAACACATTTAAACCCTAATCCTGCCATTTCCCATATTTCAATTCATTTCTGTACTCCATTTATATGGATTTAACACTAAAAATCGTTAAGAGTTTACATTACATCAATAGGTACACTCATACCCAGATTACCCAAATTTATTTTAATAGTTTTAACCCCAAAATTATATAGTTTACCAATTATAATATGAGATATATACACTAAATGAAATAAAGCAAGTAAACACTTGCCTGGAGGATAAAATCCGATGACTTCGAGTCGAATCCCGCAGAGTTTGGCCGGAACCTCCCTTTTCTTTCTTTTCTCCCACTCTCTCTTGAGAGAATAAGGTTTTATCCCTTAAAAACCCAAAAATGACTCGTTTACTCAATTACGAGTCCCTATTAGCCCAAAAAATTTCGGAACCTAAACTCTACCACCAGATACTCTATTCTGACTATCTCAGCCATTCCGAGACCAACTGTACAGTCAAAATTTACATCCGAGTCACTTAATCGTAAGTCACTAATTTAACCCAACACAACCTAATGCGGGTTTTCCAATTAAAATATTACCCTATGTCGCTTTACCCAACTGCGACATGTAATAAAAATGGTCCAACTCATTTACTTAATCCCAAAAATGAATGTACCACACATAAAAAATCATCTAGATCGCATAAACTCCAAAAATTATTTCTCAGAGTAATTCCTCAAATCGCCAATTTATACTCATTTATGAAATTTAAATTATCCATAAAAGTACGGGGTTTACTGTGGATTTAGAGTGTTTAGGATGAATAACATTCAAAAATATATGAACGTATTCAGATGGGAATTTCAGATGAATTTAGCATACGTGCTTGTATCTTAAGGTGGAATTTAATTGATAGAAATTAAATGGAACATAATACTTAGAGTCTTATGGAATTAGTATTTAAGAATATTAAATTTAATAAGGTTGTCAAACTCACTAACGGAATTTGGTGAAATAAATTCTAAAGGGTTAAATTACGGGTCCAGTGAATACGTCCGAGCATTTTAATTGAGTGACACTACTTTAATAATTTAATTTATGTGTAATTAATTAAATTTAGAGTTGGGGAAATATACTCGGTTATTAAGGGATAGTGTTGCGGGGTTTGGTACGGGGTAGCCAGTTTAATTTATTATGGATATAATAAATTAACAAATATCGAATTTACTAAATGGTGTTCGACCTAATAGTTCAATTTTGTGTAATAAAATCCTTAAGGGGTGTAGATAAAGACCTAATGAGTGAGGCTGGGTACTGTAGTTAGGTGATACTACTTAACCATATTAGAGGATTTCTTATATATGTACATATAACCCTTTGCACGATTAGTTGACTCCTCATATATGTACATATAAACCTTATTGGAAAGGTATCAAGAAGCAAATAATTATTAATAATGTGGAATGATTGAACTTTGAGTCAAGAGGACATCAAGCTAAGATTATTAAATGTATGGGTAAGGGTAGTTGGGGATAACTATACCTATAATCATGTTGGTAAGCTTAGTTTGGGAATAACTATACCTATAATGTTTTGGAAAGGTCAATTTGGGAATAATATACCTATAATGTTTTGGAAAGGTCAATTTGGGAGTAACTATACCTTTAATGTTTGGTAAAGGTTAGTTTGGAAACAACTATGCCTATATATTTAAATAAAAATAATTAGTGAAGTTAATGTGATTTTTGCCTAAAAGGGCAATATATGAAACTTAATATTTAATCGAAAAGTAGTCGTAGGATAACGACTTGAAATGAGTTATAGAATAATTGACTAAAATGTTATAGTGAAGCCTAGAAGGTTGTATATATATAGATTGAGATTTCCTTGGATTAAAGTAGTTATAGAGTAACTACTTATACGTATTGGATGATAATATGTATTTATATGTATATGTGTGATGACATACCAGTGGGCCGTCCTATCGGCTCGGGGGTTCGCACGTTCGGGCCGCGTACCACATATCGGCACAAGTGGGATTGACGATGTGTAAGCTATATAGGTACTATGTGGAGGCCCCATCCACTAGAGGTAGGATTGGGGCTGACTGTTCCTATGTCACTGCTGTGTATGGGTCATGTACAATTGTCCTACGTAGGGACCGCTCCTAATTTGTGTGTGTTTTGTGATGTCCTCTTAGGATAAGGGATTCCTCTGGACTTGTCGATAGAGCACGGATTTGACACCAACGGTAGATGCCCTTGCGTGTCATATATATGAAAGGACATATATGGAAAATTACCTGAACTTGAGTGGAATAAATTGATTTGTCCAAGAATGTGGACAATAATTATATTTTGACCCTAGAATGGATAATAGATATTTATGCCTTAAATATATGAAACTTATGTGACTGGGATATATGGGTGTTTGCAATTTACTGTAGTGATGATATTTGAATAATTAAGTAGCGATATATCTATTCCTATAAACTGGAGACGATGTCACAATCATTACTTGGGACAAGTATTGGGATGAGATTAATATCATACTTAGATGAGAGGTGAGGTATGAAATGCACGTGAGTGACGAAGGGGGGAATATTTATTTTACATAAACTGTATTATTGCATCTTAAATTAATTAAGTTAATTCTTGTAAAACTAGGGCTCTGACCCAAATTATAAATGTTTTTCCCCCAAGGTATTCTTAATGATAGGGATAATAAGAATGATGATGGATCAGACTTGCAGTTGCATTGGACGTAGTGGATTTCGCTCAATTAATTCTAGTATAGGTTGTACTTTAGTGTTTTTTCATTTTTTTTCATACTGGGATTTGTACGGGCATAAGCCCTAGTGTTTAATATAACAGTTGGACTTACTTTACATTATGGACGTTGTATGATGATTCCATTTTTATTATTCATGTATTGAATCACTTTTATTCAGATGTTTTTATTAATTGTGGATTTTGGTATGAAATAAAGAAAATTTTATTTTTCTTCAGTGCTGAGAATGGTATAAATTGTTGATAAGTCCCATCTTCGGCATACTGAGCCTGGCTAGCCTTTACGTGAGAAAATGAAGTTGTTACAGTGAGCAAAGATAACCTCCCCCACCCAAGCGCAATATTCCTCCACCACTCCACCCAATGAGTAGAACGCCCAATAATAGAACCCCAACCATACGGACCCAACTCATGCCTAGTGACTACCACTTTCCTGTACAATCTATCTCCTCCTTATTAAAGAACCACAGCCACTTCCCCAGTAAAGCCTTATTGAAATAGGCTAAGCTTCCTCAGAAGCAATGGCGATCATTCCCTCTCCACAGAAAGTCCCTCATCAGCTTGTCGAGCCTCTTACCAACATAATTAGTTAAAGGGAGAACATACATAAAATATGTCGGAATGCTATTTAGTCTCTTGAAGGCAAACAATATCCGGCCTCCATCGAGAAAGATCCCCACTAACCACTCCTCTTTTATTGAGGTCATTCAAACCCCACACATTCCAATAAATAATTCGTAGCTTAATTGGAAACCTTTAGAAACCTCACTCACCCCCCTATCTACCACCTCTACAAGCTCCCTCTTCCTCTCTTCAATGGAGTGGAACAATGTAAGAGCCTCCTTCTCATTCCCCATGAAATTGATCACTAGGAATTTACTGAATTCTCCTATCACATCGCAACCCATTCCTCCGCCTCAACCTCAGTACCCCCTCATCCACCCTACCACCGGACACCACCCCTACTCCCTCTGTACCCTTTAATTCAACCCACAACCTAGGGGACAAGTCAACCATACTGTACAAACTATCCTTCCCACAACACCACTCCCTCGAGGCGTCAAGACCCCCCCTTCCACCTCCTCCATGATGGTGGAAAAAGTATCCACCCTTCCCCTTAATATCCCTTTTAGGCTTTTTTTTTTCTATAAACCCCATTTTTTAACACTTTACCCGAATTAAGACAGGGACCCAACTTCATAAAATTAATATTAGACCATCATTTATTATATTGATCCAAGGGAGGTAGAATGTATATAGTTTTATTGAGAGGCGCCAGAGAATGGGCATCATGCAGGAAATTGGTGCTAAACTCACTAACTGATACAAATAAATGAGACCCACTTTTCTTACTACAAAACACATTACCAAAGCCCATCCTACACCTGTTGTCACTAGTATCTTCCACATCCAACACATGAGGCACATCAATCTGTACCACCTACTTGTCTATCCCATCACCCCCACTCGAAGAAACTAGAATGTCACATTCGTCCACTTTGTCACCCACCCCAAGAGCCCCACCCACTTCAGTCTTCTCAGCCACCCTACCCCCCTCACCACCCTAGCTCATACACTAACATGCTCACACTCCCCGCCACATCCCGTTTACGTAGCCAAGCTGGCCACCTGACTACCGGAGATCGTAATAACCTTCGGAGAGGCAAACATGCCACCGTGTTCACCCAGACACTTCAAAACCCGTACTCCAAATGGGACAGACCCATCATAGGCAACCCCATTAGAGACAAACCGTTCGAAGAGGAAATAGTTGCTAGAGCTATCCCACGATGCAAGAGTGCTCTTAAACTGAACCAATTCGCTATTGTAAATCTTCTTATAAGTCGTAGAAAACACTCAAGCTACCATCGCATAACCCCCCTCCGCTGCCTACTCGTCTCCCTATAGTTGAAAGGTACTAGACCCTTTTAATTGAAAATCCAATCCGCCCAGGAACCTTCTCAACCGCCGGACATGAGGGAGGCTTTCTTGATGAAACATGACTAGCTACATGATTGTTCTTAACCTACTACTACCCAACTTTTACGCTAAAGCAAGACTATCTCTAGTGACTAAGATGATAAAACTCACTCGGGAATTTTATCAAACACTTGGTGTTCGAAAAATACCCAAGACCTTGTTCCATAAATAAACTAGTGTGCAAACTCCCAATCAATTTCACCAAGCATCAATAAACAGACAATAACAACATACAAGCAATCATCAAAGCAAACAAACAACGACATACCATGGTTCACCCAAATTTGGGATACATCCACCAAGGAGGATTTCTTCTATCTATAGATAAATAGAGGAACCCAAATGTTATATACACACACACAATTTATCTCTCTTATAAAGTCACTCAAAACCTCACAAGAACTTATGCCTCAAATGGGATCTCTACCTCTCTTTAGCTTTGATAACTCTCAAAATAGCTCTCAAACATGTCCTCGCTTAAAACATAGAAATAACACTTGTATTTATAGATTTGAGCCAAAATGGCAAATTTGTAAATAAATAAAAAATGAAAAATAGGAGAGCCAAAACCAACACCAACTCCTCCCCTAAAAGATCATCATCTAAAAAAGAAAACCTAGGAGAAGATTCAACATAGACGGGAAGAGAAAAGACCCAACGACCAGCTTTGATAGAAATCATCTTCGGAATGCCCACATTTCCTCTAACCAATATCCCAGCCCATCTCAGCTCAACCCCCTCCTGAGTGTCATCGAAAACGGTTGTCCAAATTTGTTTAAAATTGAAATGTCAGGGTTAACATTGTAAAAATTGAAAGAGTTTCTCTAAAATTCAAAATACTTCCAACACCGTGGTTAAATTTATAATTAATACCATACAAAATGTGACATAAACACATAATTTAGGAAAACATGGTGGCAAGTCCATAGACTCGGAAACTGAGGATAAGGACAAACTAAAAACACTTTTTTAATAAGTACACGTGTGTTATTAATATAGGCACACGAATTTAGATACAATTACACTTCTTAATGTAAATACAGTTACAATTATTAATGTAGATAAAGTTATAATTGCAATTGTATCTACATTATTAAGTGTAGATGTATCGTTAGGACTTATCGTTAATTAATAAAAAGTTTACGAGTTTAGGGTACCAACAAAATTATTGCTCACACTGATCATATATAAATAAGATTTTAAGGAATTTATTAGACAATGCCCAATAATTTATCATAAACAAATCAACGAGAGATCCGTGTGCGGTCTCCCAACACTTGCTCATGGATGTACGTATTTTTGAGGGGTCAAAATAAAACTATTAGATAGTAAAACTCATACAACATTCGAAAAAAGTAAGGTTAAACTAGACCTATCAATGGTTCTTGTTGGGGTGTGATGTCACATCCGTGTCAAAAACCTCTCAACCTATATATGACCCGTTAACAAATTGGTTCCAAAAAATAAACTCAAATCCAAAGCATTACTATTAACGGGTCACACGATCCAAACCATGAACAACCGTTAAGTAATTAAATTCTTCATAAAAAATAATACAATTAATTTATACATTCTAAATTCCAAATGTCAACACTACTAAGATCCCCAAAATAAAAAAGGAATAATTACCAAAAAGTCCCTCAAATATTTTTAATCTACATTTAGTACAAGAATTTTTATTTGGTTACAAAAAGTTCCTGAAACTCCCCATTTACCCAATTTTCTCTCATTTTTAAAGCTCCGCGCTAGCGTCATTCTTTGAGTATTTTTTGTGTTGAGTGACTTTTTGGAACAAAATAAAAAGGCTTGATTAAACGTGCATTAAAAAATATTCGAGTGACTATTTGGTATATGGCCTAACTAAATATTCCTATGCCAAATTTATAATTATTACAAAATAAATCAAAGATAAGTTCTAAACAAGGAGTTATGATAGTGTTAATGAGTTTTAATGGGTACAAATGAAATTAAGTGGGTGTATCAAATTTTTTTACCTTAAACAATTATCGTAACGGGTTTATCGTATAGATCCGATGTTGACCTAAATCTGATCAGTCTAAATCCATTAACTTATAATTTTGTGTCATGTTATCGTATCGTGTAGTATTTTGACACGATTATTTAATCATTTGAAAGTAATCTTAATTTTCCCTAAAACTTTTCTTGTTAAATGAGGTACAATCAATAGTTGGCTATACCAAGATACGTTGGGGTTCTTACTCTTGATGATTGGATAAAATATAAGTTATTGTTTGCTATCATTTTTTGAATCATATAAGATCATATCACATCCACATGAAGTGTTTTACGTGATTTACTAAATTTATTTCTTATATTTTAAAAAACAACTGACCAAATCTCTATGTATCCGTAGATGTAATTACACATATCGTGCAAGATTTGTCGGAGTGATCCAACGACATGATCTTCTCAAATTAATCAGTGATTGTGGATATTAAGGATATCACACATAATAACCCTACGTGTCTAGATCAGCCATTCCATTTACTCAGCAACAGCACTTAGTATCTCTTATTGAGATACTTGTTGGGTATAATATACTATATATATATATATATATATATATATTGAATAACTAAATAAGTTGGAGCAAGTAGCCTAGTGGTAAGAGTATGGGTGTGTGGCACACTAATTATTAAGGGTCACAGATTGGGCCTTGGGCCCTCGGACTCTTAGGGATTTTAACGTGCCTTAAACTTTTAATCTTTTCAAATTCGTTTAATTTTTAATTAACCCATTTTTTTGTACTTTGATTGTTTCTCCCATAAGTTAGAATATACTTTGTTCACGAGTCTGACAAGTACAAATATCAACGATCAATTTCACTTTTATGACTTTATGTTCAACACAAACCTCGATCAATAAGTCCTTCTAATTTCATCTATTTTGAATTTTGGGTTTTCTCATTTATTCTCCATAAATTATTTCCAACAATATAAAGGTGAAATTATGTTGTTATTCTACAACCTGATATGGAAAATCCTAATGAAAAATAATATAAAAAATCTGAACTGTTTGATGGAAAGAATTTTAAGAGATGGCAAATGAAACTGCAATTTTACCTAACAACTTTTAAGGTCGTTGACTGATTGCATCTGATAGACCTTCAATACCCGAAGAACTAGTTGTTTGGAAATAAAGGGATTATATGTGTATAAATTATATTCTGAATTGTATTTTCCTTAAATTGTATGATATTTATTGGTCATGTCTTACTGCTAAAGAATTTTGGAACAGACTGGATAAAAAATATGCAACTGAAGATGCTCGGTCTAAAAAATTTGTGGTTGGAAAATTTTTGGATTTTAAAATGGAAGATAATAAATCTGTTGTGTCGCAACTTGAGCAACTACAAAATATTATTCATGAAATTATGGCCGAGGATCATAGCATATGTGAATGGTTTCAAGTGTCTTCTATGATTGAAAAACTACCACCTTCTTGGAAAGATTACAAAAGCGGTCTTAAGCATAAGAAAAATGAGATGAAACTAGAATATTTGATAGTTCATTTGAGAATTGAGGAAGACAATAGGAATGAAGAACTTAAGGAGAATTTTTTTTAAATTCGGTTCTAAGGTTAATTTAGTCAAGGGGAAATCCAATGGAAGCCAAAAATAGAACCACTTTAAGCCTAGCCATTCAAATCAGAAACACGGGAACCATAAATCTAACCAGAATTCGAGGTCCAACCATAAATTCAAACCTAATGATAAGAATAAAAATTCTAAACCTGAGTTTAAATCTAAACCTGCAGGTCAATTCTTCATGTGTGGAAAACTAGGTCATTACTCTAAATATTTCAAGTTTAGGAAGAGTCAGAATGTAACCGAGGAGGGTAACGTTTCTGCTGTGGTGATCGAGGTAAACATTGTGAGTAACATGATAGACTGGTGGCTTGATTCTAGCAATACCAAACATATTTGTGGCACGAGAGGTGCCTTCACTACCTTCACTGCTATGGTTGAGGATGAACGTTTGTAAATGAGAAACTCATCTTCGTCTAAGGTTGAGGGAAAGGGAACTATAGTTTCAAAGTTCACTTCAGGAACTGTTCTAACCTTGAAAGATGTTTTGTATGTCCCTGAGGTTAGGAAGAATTGGGTGTTCGATTTTTTCTTAGTTAAGAAGGGTTTTAAAATTGTTTCTAGAGAGTGACAAAGTAGTTGTCACTAAGGGAGGTGCTTTTGTGGGAAAAGGGCTATGTTCATGAGGGTATTTTCAAACTAAATATAACCGTGGCTGATAATAATAAAACATCTATTCTTCTGCTTTTTTGATTGACTCTTATGGTATGTGGTACTTTAGAGATGGTCATGTAAATAAGGCACCTATTAAAAAGTTAATGTTTTTGGGAAACATACGAAATTTGATATTTCTACCAACTCTAAATGTGAAATATGTGTTGATTCAAAATATGCTAAAAAAACCTTTTCGAGTGTCGAAAGAAGTTCATTTGTTTTAAGTTTAATACATTCTAATCTTTGTGATTTAAAAGGATATGTGACATGTAGTGGAAATAAATACTTCGTTACTTTTATTCATGATTACTCTCGTTGTTGTTATATTTATCTCCTTACAAGTAAAGATGAGAGTTTCTCAAAATTTATTTCTTATAAATTAGAAGTTGAAAAACAATTGGAAAAATCAATTTAAACCTTAAGATCTAATAGGGGAGGAGAATACATCGGTGATATTGATAAATATTGTAAAGAAAATGGGACAATTAATCAAGTTACTCCTCTTTATTCACCCCAATCTAATGGTGTGGCTGAAAGGAAAAAAAAAGAACTCTTAAGGCTTTGGTAAATTCTATGTTAAGAACTTCGGGATTACCTTATAATATGTGGGGTGAGGCACTTCTTACTTCTTGTTATATTCTTAATAAAATACCTTTTAAGAAAAATCATAAAACCCCCTATTTAATGTGGAAAAAGAAAAAAACCTTCTTATAAACACCTTAAAGTGTGGGGGTGTCTTGCTAAGGTTTCAATACTAGTACCTGAGAGAACTAAACTTGGACCAAAGATAGTTGATTGTATTTTTATAAGTTATGCTAAAAACAGTAATGCATATAGGTTTCTTATAATTGATTCTAAAAATCAATATATAGATAAAAAAACACTATTTTTGAGTCAAGAGATGGTGAATTTTATGAGGACTAATTTCCTTTTAAAGTGAGAAGTGAGGGAACTAGTAGTTCTGTTCTAGTGGGTCCTAATGTTAGAAATGAATCATCGGATTCAGAAGCAAATTAAAATTAAAAAAAGTAAAAGACCTAGGATAGCTACTTGCTTTAGTCCTAAATTTTTAACATACTTAATGAAAAATGACCCCGTCACTTTTAGTGAGGCAATGTCCTCGCCCGATATTTTTTTGAAAAAAAGCTATAAATAGTGAATATGATTCTATTATTTTTAGCAACACATGGTAGTTAGTTGACTTGCCTAAAGGATGCAAAACTATTGTATGCAAATGGATATTTAAAAAAGAAAGTAAAGTTGATGGTTACACTGATAAATTTAAGGTAAGTGTAACACCCCGTATTTTTATGCATTTAAAAATTAATTAATTTGGAAAAAATTTAAATTACTCGTGTCTAGTAATTTAATGGAATTAATTATGGAATTTTTTATATAAATATTAATTGGGGGAATAAATGGTTAATATTTATGGGAAATTAAATGTGACAACCCGAATATAATTACGATAAATTATATTTAAATCATGCTTATCTTATGTGATATGAATAATTTGTTATTAGTATATATAATGTTAAGTGATTATGTTTAGTCTAATCCTACTTTCATAAATCGTGAAATGCCGAGTTATGTACGAACACAAAATTTTGTTATTTTCGATAGAAATGTTCCTGTTTCAGACTAGTTTTGACCCTTATAACATTACAAATGACTTGAGGTGAAAGATAGATAGATGTAGACGTGTGAGTTAGGGTTGTAACACATTAAACGCTGCATCAAACGGATATCCGAGTAAGGAGTTAGGCCGAGTTTACGAACAAGGGGCACATCTGTCCATTACCTTTAAGTGGAAAATTGTCTTTTAGTAAACTAAATGGTATAATTTGATTGGATGGAAAGGAGGCATGCCTTTGCCGACTTAAAAATCTTATTCTAAGCTATTTATTCATAAAATAAAACCCTAGGTTCAGTTTTGGAGAGTTTTTGCTTGGGGAAAGAGAAAGTGGAAGTTTAAGGAAGAAAAGATTTCAAGAAAAGCTAGGAAAATTCCAAGATAATCCTTACAGTGTTTCCAAGGTAAAATTATGTGTTAATATTATTTTAATCTTGTATTACACTTATTTCAAATTATATAAATCGTGAATTATTGATAAAAATTCCATTATCCTTTGTGATAATATGTATTGGTTCCTATGTGAGATAAGTGGTGTTTATAGGTCATATTGCTTTGTATTGAAACCCCTTATATTCAAACTTGCATATATTTTTGTGTAAATACTGGAATTCAGAAATTCCAATGGGATATGAATGTAGACTCATATATTCATATCATATCCGAGAATTAAAATTTAATTCCATGTGGTTAGGCTTAAGTGATGGTGGCAATTTGGTATATAGTTGCTATTTGTATATTTCATTTCGGTATGCCCTGAGTTTGGTCAAGATTTTGAGATAGCAAATGAAGTCAAAAAATTATGAAACTTTAACTATGTACTATTAAGTATGTGTACTGAAAATCGGTGGAAAACCATGGAAAGTTATGCTGGACAAAAATTATGAAAATTGTTGGAAGTTGAAGGAACAATAGAGGAGCTTGTAGGTCCGATTTCTTGTGTTATAAAGAAATTGTCATAACTTGCCCTAGGAAGCTTGAAAATTACACTGTCACTTGTACTGGAAAGTATATTCATATATGTTTTCATATTGATAAGGATGGACACATGTATTTATACAATTTATTAATATAGGATGGTTGAGTATAGAGGACAATAATTTAAGGCCATACTAGATAACCCATAAAAGAATATTATTATCTCCTCTTTCCAAAGAGTATTTTGAGTACATGTTTCATGTGTATATACATTGAGAAGTATACTTTTATGTTTACTTGATTTTAGTTATAAATTCCTTACGAGGTATTCCTATGGTTGAATGTTCATAACCTTATCACCACATTTACCATTGTTTCGTCTTTACACATGTTTCATGGAATGTGACTTGAGTAGAATTATATTGTTGTTGTATAGTCATTGAAACTTACATAGATATATTAAGATAATAATAATGATTGAGATTCAGTACTAATTTAGTTAGATTAACAGGTGTAAGGTCAAATCAACGCAGTACAGTTCCACCCAAAGGAAACGTGAATACATAGTTGACAACCCAATGTGAGTGTACTTACTGAGTTTATTGTGGATATAATGTGTATGTTTTATATGTTGAGATGATATGGCTTATTAAAAGTCATGAGATGTTGAGATGTTATGACTTATTAAAATTCAAGAGATGTTGAGATGTTGTGGCTTTATAAAAGTCAAGATATGTTGAATTGCTATGCAATTTCGGAGATGTTAGGTTATTAAAACATATGGATATGATTATTGCCTACGGGCAGGAGATGTTTTTTTTAAACTCCGGATATGTATATGGCCTAATTTGGCACAAACATGGATATATTGATATGTTGATATGTTAATATAGTACTTTTACTATATAGAGATGTAGTACATTCATTGAGTTTTTAAACTCATGGTTTTATATGCTTACATTTTCAGGTTTTGAAGCTGCCACTGCCAGATCTAGGAGGTTGGGTAAATAGTAGTAGGGTTTCATTAGTTCTGTTTTATACATTGTACTAGTTGTATTTAAGTTAAATCGTATGAGAGTTTTGTCTAAATTATGTCTCCTTAAAACGATTGGATTGTTAGTATTCCGCATTTTAACCTTGAAGTTGTTTTAATGTTTATTACTAAATAAATAAATAGTATGGTTTGTGAACTCTTTAGATAATTTTATCCTAATGGGGTTAGGGTGTGACAACTTGGTATCAGAGCTTTAGGTTTTTATATTTTGGGGTTAGAGAGTCTAGATGTGGTAGTGGCAGAAATAATGTGTTGTGGGTCATTTATATTAATGTGTGAGAAATACTAACCATTATGTTAGAAATAAATATTGTATTCTTATTTTTGTAATTGTGGTTTATGACAAATAGTAAGATATGGAAGGAGAAAATGTTCATGAGAGGGTGGATGAGGGGTCTTTAAATATGGTAAACCAACTAAATCCAAATAATGTAGAGGGGGCTCCTGAACAACTTACAGATATGCAAAAAATGGCTCGTGCCATGACTTTAATGGAAGAACAAAAAAACATGTTTATGACGCAAATAGCAGAACAATAAGCCAAATACTTGGAGGAGCAGATTTTGGCCAGAAGGAAAAGGGAAATAAAACGAGAGGAGAAGAATACTCTGCACGAGAAGTTTATCAAATTGAACCCCCCAGCATTCTTAGGTTCTGTAGATCCTTTAGAAGTTGAGGCTTGGGTTAGAGACACATAAACTATCTTCAGGTGATGAATGTACTTGGCGCGCTGAAGGTAATTTTCGATACTTTCATGTTAAAGGGCAAAGCTAAATATTGGTGTGAGTCTTCCAAACATTTAATGCTTACTCCGGAGGGAGGTGAGGTAATTACTTGGGATTCCTATATTAAAGTCTTATATGAAAAGTATTTTCCTCGTATGTATCGGAAGAAAAAAGAAAGTAGGGGAATCTGTTGGTCAGGGAGTATGAAACTAAATTTATATCTTTGTCTCAATTTTCATTAAGTTTCTTACATAATGAGGAGGACAAATGCACCAGATTTCAGGATGGGTTGAATTTGGTTATCAAGTCTAGACTCACTGCACTTGAAATGGTAGATTATACTTCATTAGTTAACAAAGCAATGATGGTTGAAGGAAATGTTAATGATGCAATAAAGAATAGGGAACAAAGGGGAAAAAGGAGTAGATTTGTCCATCTCAGCAAAAGGAAGGCAATATAGAATACTCGAAACAGGGGAGTCAAAGATTTCAGTGCGATAGAGGGTTTGGAAATTTTGTTCAGAGTTGGACACCAAGCAGTTTTAGTGGTGTAGGATCGATAGGACAACATAATAGACAACTAGAGAATGACAATGGGCAGTCTAAGCCTATTACATGCTATTTTTGCAAAGCTGAGGGCCATATCAGTCCATATTGTCCCAAGTTAAAGGGGGTAGAGTGTTATCACTGTCATCGAATTGGTCATACCAAAAAGAACTATCCTATGCTACTGGATGGGATTCAATCAGCTACTACTAGTCGAGGTTCATCACCTGGAGGCATAGGGAGAGGAGGAGGTAGAGGATAGGCTAGTGGTTCTAAGGCTCGGGGAAGGATATTTGCTATGACTTTACAGGACGCTCAGGATACTCCAGAGGCGGTGACAGGTACATTTTCTTTCATGAACAAACATGCTTACATTCTTATTGATCCATGTTCTACTCATTCATTTATAGCATTGTCAATTACCATGCATTTGGGTAGACCATGTTCTTATCTAGATTGTGGTTTATATATTTCTACACCTATGGGGGATGTGATGTTAGTGGAGCTTGTGTACAAAAATTGTGTATTATATATGTGGGAGAGGGAGTTGACCATTAATTTAATTCCACTAGATATTTGAGATTTTGATATTATCTTGGGTATGGACTGGTTATCTTCCTACCATGCATCGATTGACTATTTTCGTAAGGAGGTTACATTTAATAAGACGGGGGGAGGAAGAATTTGAATTTACTGGGGAAAGAAATGTGGTTCCAAACTTTCTTATTTCTTCCCTTCGGGCGAGGAAATTGTTAAATAAGGATTGTCAAGGCTTTTTAGCATATATTGTGGATACAAACATGGAATTACAAAAATTAGAAGATATCCCAGTAGTTAAGGATTTTACAGATGTGTTCCCACATGAATTACCATGATTGCCACCTAGCAGAGAGGTAGAGTTTACTATTGATTTTTTGTCTGGTACAACTCCAGTTTCTATTTCTCCATATAGAATGGCACCTTTGGAACTAAAGGAGTTAAATGTTCAACTGCAAGATTTGCTAGACGGAGGTTTTATTTGACCCAATGTATCACCACGGGGTGCTCCAGTATTATTTCTGAAGAAGAAAGATGGCACCATGCGACTTTGCATTGATTATCGACAATTGAACAAGGTAACTATTCGAAATAAATATCCATTGCCTCGTATTGGCAATTTGTTTGATCAATTACAGGGTGCTAAAGTGTTTTCAAAAATTGATTTGAGATCGAGTTATCATCAATTAAGGGTGAGAGATTGTAACATTTCTAAGACAGCTTTTCGTTCTCACCATGATCATTATGAATTTTTGGTAATGCCATTTGGGTTAACAAATGCTCCTGCAGTGTTTATGGATTTAATGAATCGGGTATTTCATCCTTTCATAGATTTATTTGCGATTGTATTTATCGATGATGTTTTGATATACTCACCTAGACAAGAGGAACATGAGAAGCATCTAAGAGTTGTATTGCAAGTTTTGCGAGATAGTCAATTGTTTGCTAAGTTTAGCAAATGTGAGTTTTGGTTAAATCAGGTAGTATTTCTGGGGCATGTTGTTTCGGGAGATGGAATTTATGTCGACCCTAAGAAGGTTGAGGCAATTGTGAAATGGGAAAGACCAAGAAATGTAACGAAGATAAGGAGTTTCCTAGGATTGGCTGGATATTATAGAAGATTCATAAAGGGATTTTCATCCATAGCCTTACCATTGACTAAATTAACTCGAAAGGAAGTGAAATTTGTGTGGAGTGATGAATGTCAACACATCGTTGATGAGTTGAAAAATAGTCTAGTATCAGCTCCAGTTCTCACTATTCCATCCAATGGAGAAGGTTTTGTGATTTATACTGACGCTTCACATCAGGGTCTGGGTGGTGTGTTCATGCAACATGGAAAGGTAATTTCTTATGCATCTATACAGTTAAAGACGCATGAGCGTAATTATCCTACACACGATTTAGAACTTGTGGCTATTATTTTTTCCTTGAAATTATGGAGACATCATTTATATGGAGAGACGTGTGAAATTTTCACTGACCATCAAAGTTTAAAGTATTTATTTACACAGAGAGACTTGAATTTGAGATAAAGACGTTGGATGGAGTTAATTAAAGACTATGATTGTACCATTCACCATCATCCCGGGAGGGACAATGTTGTTACAGATGCTCTAAGTCGAAAGTCATTGGGGAGGTTATATTGTATTCAATGTGCACGGGTTGGCAATATTATGGAATTAAGACTAATGTGAGTAGAGTTGAACTTAACTGAAATGGGGGCGTTAATTGCACACGTTACAGTGAGACCTTTACTGGAAGAATGCATACGAAATTTGCAAATCAATGATCCATTCCTTGAGAAGAAGAAATGGGAAATCCTGGATGGTAAAGAGAGTGACTTTGAAATTAAGAATGATGAATCGTTGTGTTATAAAAATATAATTTGTGTACCGAATGATCCATCCTTAAAAGAGGGATATATTAGAAGAGACATATAGTTCTATTTACTCTATGCATCCTGGAGGTTCCAAAATGTACAGAGATTTGAAAGAGTATTATTAATGATCGAATAATATGAAACGTGAGATTGTAGAATTTGTAGCTAAATGTTTAGTGTGCCAACAAGTGAAGGTGGAGCATCAGAAGCCGATGGGATTATTGCAGTCATTGACTATTCTAAAATGAAAGTGGGAGCATATAATGATGGACTTTGTTAAAAGATTACCTCGGTCACCAAAGGGCCATGATTCTATTTGGGTAATTGTAGACAGATTGACAAAGTCAGCTCATTTTCTTCCAGTTAAGACCACCTACACTATTGACAAGTATGAACGTATGTACATTAATGAGAATATCCGTTTACATGGGGCACCAGTGTCAATTGTATCAGATAGACATCCAACATTCACTTCTAAATTTTGGCCTCATTTATAAAATGCCTTGGGCATAAGTTTGAAGTTCAGCACTACATTTCATCCCCAAACCGATGGACAATCCAAAATAACGATTTAAATATTATAAGACATGTTACGAGTTTGTGTGTTTGACTTCAAGGGTAGTTAGGATGATCATCTTCCATTGATGGAATTCTCGTATAATAATAGTTATCATTTCACCATTGGTATGGATCCTTATGATGCTTTATACGGGAGGAGATGTAGAACGCCTTTGTGTTGGGATGATGTGGGTGAAAGGAAAATTTTGGGTCCAGAAGTAATAGATATGACGATCGAAAAGATCAAAATAATTCAGGAACGGATTAAGATAACACAAAGCGGACATAAATTTTATGAAGATAAGAGGAAGTATCCATTACAATTTAAAAAGGGGGATTTAGTATTCCTACGTATTTCACCATGGAAAGGCGTTATGATATTTGGGAAGAATCGGAAACTAAGTCTAAGATACATTGGACCATATGAGGTGTTGGAAAGAATTGGGAACCTGGCATATAGATTAGCATTACCTCCAGGTTTGTCCTGTTTACATGATGTGTTTCATGTATCAATGCTTTGTAAGTATTTGGCGGATCCATCTCATCACTTGAAAACTCAACCAATTGAACTGAAGGGAGAGTTGTCGTACATCGAGGAACCAAAGGAAATTATTGATCGTAAGGAGAAAGTATTGAGAAATAAAGTTATTACCTTAGTTAAAGTTATGTGGACGAGCCACGGTATTAAAGAATAAACTTGGGAAACGGGTGATAGCATGAAGAAACAGTATCCCCATTTGTTTGGTAAGTGAACTTCATATTAAATTTCGGGGACTAAATTTTCTAGGCGGGAGGTTGTGACAACCCGGATATAATTATGATAAGTTATATTTAAATCATGCTTATCTTATGTGATATGATTAATTTTTTATTAGTATATCTAATGTTAAGTGATTATGTTTAGTCTAATCCTACTTTCATAAATCGTGAAATGCCGAGTTATGTACGAACATAAAATTTTGTTATTTTCGATAGAAATGTTCCTGTTTCAGACTAGTTTTGACCCTTATAACATTACAAATGACTTGAGGTGAAATCTAGATAGTTGAATACATGTGAGTTAGTATTGTAACAAAACAAACAATGCATCAAACGGATATCCGAGTAAGAAGTTAGGCCGAATTTATGAACAAGGGGCAAATCTGTCCATTCCCTTTAAGTGGAAAATTGTCTTTTAGTAAACCAAGTGGTTTAGTTTGATTGGATGGAAGGGAGTCATGACTTGGCTGACGTAAAACTCTTCTTCTAAGATATTTATTCATCAAATAAAACCCTAGGTTCTTTTTTGGAGAGTTTTTGCTTGAGGAAAGAGAAAGTGGAAGTTTAAGGAAGAAAATATTTCAAGAAAAGCTAGGAAAATTCCAAGAAAATCGTTAAAGTGTTTCCAAGGTAAAATTATGTGTTAATATTGTTTTAATCTTGTATTATACTTATTTCAAAGTATATAAATCGTGAATTATTGATAAAAATTCCATTATCCTTTGTGATAATATGTATTGGTTCCTATGTGAGATAAGTGGTGTTTATAGGTCATATTGCTTTGTATTGAAACCCCTTGTATTCAAACTTGCATATAATTTTGTGTAAATACTGGAATTCAGAAATTCCAATTGGATATGAAAGTAGACTCATATAGTCATATCATATCAAAGAATTACAATTTAACTCCCTGTGGTTAGGCCTTAGTGATGGTGGCAAATTGGTATATAGTTACTGTTTGTATATTTCATTTCGGTATGCCCTGTGTTTGGCCAAGATTTTGAAAGAGCAAATGAAGTAAAAAAATAATGAAATTTTAATTCTGTACTATTAAGTATGTTTAATGAAAATGGGTTGAAAATTATGGAATGTTATGGTGGATAAAAATTATGAAAATTATTGGAACTTGAAGGAACAATAGAGGAGCTTGTAGGGAAGATTTCTTATATTGTAAAGAAATGGTCATAACTTGCCCTAGGAAGCTTTAAAAATTACACCATCACTTGTAATGGAAATTATATTCTTATATGTTTTCATATTGATAAGGTTGGACACCTTTATTTATACAATTTATGAATATAGGATGGTTGAGTAAAGAGGACAATAATTTGAGGCCATACTAGATAACCCATAAAAGAATATTGTTATCTCCTCTTTCCAAAGAGTATTTTGAGTACATGTTTCATGTGTATATACATTGAGAAGTATACTTTTATGTTTACATGATTTTAGTTATAAATTCCTTACGAGGTATTCCTATGGTTGAATGTTCATAACCTTATCACCACATATACCATTGTTTTGTCTTTACACATGTTTCATGGAATGTGACTTGAGTAGAATTATATTGTTGTTGTATAGTCATTGAAAGTTACATAGATATATTAAGATAATACTTGTGATTGAGATTCAGTACTGATTTAGTTGGATTAACAGGTGTAAGGTCAAATTAACCCAGTTCAGTTCCACCCAAAGGAAACATGAATACATAGTTGACAACCCAATGTGAGTGTACTTACTGAGTTTATTATGGATATAATGTGTATGTATTATATGCTGAGATGATATGGCTTATTAAAAGTCATGAGATGTTGAGATGTTATGACTTATTAAAATTCAAGAGATGTTGAGATGTTATGGCTTTATAAAAGTCAAGATATGTTGAATTGCTATGCAATTCAGGATATGTTAGGTTATTAAAACCTATGGATATGATTATTGCCTACGGGCAGGAGATGTGTTTTTTTAACTTCGAATATGTATATGGCCTAATTTTCCACAGAGATGGATATATTGATATGTTGATATGTTAATATAGTACTTTTACTATATATAGATGTAGTACATTCACTGAGTTTTTAAACTCATGATTTTATATGTTTACATTTTCAGGTTTTGAAGCTGACACTGCTTGGTCTAGGAGGTTGGGTAAATAGTAGTAGGGTCTCGACAGTTTTGTTTTATACATTGTACTAGTTGTAATTAAGTTAAATGGTATGGGAGTTTTGTTTAGATTATGTATGCTTAAAATGATTGGATTGTTAGTATTTAGCATTTTAACCTTGAAGTTGTTTTAATGTGTATTACTAAATAAATAAATAAATAAATAAATAGTGTGGATTGTGAACTCTTTATTTAATTATATCCTAATGGGGTTAGGGTGTGACATTAAATTACTAAGTGAATAGTAATAACTATTTATGTCGTAAGTATTTTAAAGACGTGGGATTTACTTCTCTCAGCCAGGAGTCGGTTATAACCTAAGTTAGGTGTGAGACAAGAAATTTTATAAATTAATTCAAATGCCAATTCTGAGTGTACGGTTGAGTCCGAATGGGCCGAGATAGTCGAAAAAGAGTACCCGGGGGTAGTAAATGGGTCTCGGGACAGTTTTAGGCAAAGTCGGTCCCACACAGGGGTATTTGGGTCAATTGGGCTTAGCCCATTAGGATAAAAACGGGATTCAGCCATTATTACCTATTTGGGAGAAAAGGGAAATGGAAGAAAGCATAAGGGAGAACCTAGGGTTTGGGGGAAGAAGCCATAGGGAGTGATTTCACTTTAAAATTGGAGTATTTTGGAGACAAGGCAAGGAACCTATTGGAAGTTCATCATCAACCTTGAAAATTTCACCTCGGATCAGACCCTATGAATCCAAAAGGCAAGTGGTTAACTTGATGTAACAATTATTGATGTTTTCAATTCATATTTATGTGATGTGGAAATTTGAAATTCGTTTTGGGTACAAAAGGGTACAAAATTTGGTTTTTTGCATATGGAACACTTGAATGAAGTTAATGGGATATTAATGTGGGAGTTCATTGTGTTACATGATTCTGCGAAAATGATTTATTCAAATGAGAAAACCCAGTAGAAATTCATGAATGAATTTGGGATGAATAGATGAAATTGGGACTAAACGAGTAAAGACCCGAAAATTCCCCAAATTCGAAAAAGTAGAGGTTTGTGAAATTTAATTTGTGTTTATGGTTATAGGGGAGGTCCTGATCATGTTCCCATATAGTTATAATGTTGTGTGTTCTTGATATGAATCAAAGATAAGCTTAGAGATTAGAGAAATCCGTTAATGGCAGAAACAGGAAGTCGAAGAAGATGAGGACCTGTTCGATCGATCGATCGATGGCTGAGAATTTTTTACTGTTCGGCCTTGGGAGTTTTAGGTGGGATTTTTTTTGTTTAATTTCCCCCAAGTTTAATTAAGGGAGAAAATTAATATCCCTAAAATTATAAGGGAGTAATAATTAGAAGGGGTGGGGTAAAATTTAGTGCGACACAACGAGCGTGAATTTAGAGAATAGATTATGAACAGTAAAGTAATGGACTGAGTGAATAAGTTCGGGTATAGTAGTACGAAGTTACTACTCACTTAAATTAATTACGGATGAAAACTTATTAATTTAGAGTCGGGGATTAGACTCGGTCATTATATTAATTTCGGGCCACGAGAGCGAGTCCGAGTATATTGGTTGGGCAACGCAACAAAAATAAATTAAATAAATTAATGTGTATATTAATTAATAATTAGAGTTGGACCATAAACTCGGGGTTTACATATAGGCTAGTGTTACGGACTTGGTACACGTTAAAGCCGGGGTATTTTATAATTGTATATATTAGGGGTGTTCAGAAAATCGAATGGACCGACGGACCGAACTGGACCAAACCGGACTGCCCTATTTTTACTGATTTTTATTTTTAATCGGTCCGGTCCATTTTTTTTATTGACAGACCGGTCTAATCGGTCCGGTCATCGTTTCCCTTATTAAATACCTAGTCTGGACTGACCCAGACTGGTTACTATTAATATATATTTAGTTAATTATATTAATACACAAAAAAGGGCATGCTCGTCATTTAAAAAAAAGAACCCAACAAAATCCCTAATCTAAGACACGCTCATTCTTCTTCCTCTATCTGTCATAAAACTCTACAGCCTCTGCTCATTCCTTTTCTTCTCTCTATTCTCAAGACTCAAACTAATCATGTTCATAAACTTAATCTTCATTCAGATCAGAGCTTCTTCGAAGTCACATGCATGTTCTAAATCTTCTTCTCCCCCATTTTCTTATAAACTCAGCCGCTCATCTTCTCCGCCTCCTATTCTGTACCATTCCAAGTTTCCATCTCAATTCAAGTAAGGTATTATTAGTTTTTTCCCCAATCAGTGAGCTTGAGAACATTCTATATATTCTGTATGAAATGTATGAGTAATAACTTGTTAGGCGGAATTTTGAAATGAAACCTTCATATTAAACAATACATGATAAAAATCCAGAAATAAAAAAAAAATTGTGAGACTTTTTTCATGAACATACATCATACATAATTTTTTTCTTAATACATTTTATATTTATTACATCGTTTTATCAATTATGATAATGGTTGATGAAAAGTAGTAAAACGGGTTTGGTCAAAAACAGGTTCGAAATGCACAATTAGTGGATGGGTCAAAATATGTTTGTCAAAATGAAACAAAAATTGATAACTCAAAGATTGATCATCCTGGGCATGCAGGACTAGGCCGAAAATATGTTGTATATTGTAGATAATATTAGGACCGATAAGTTAGACTGGACCGACTCTATAAAAAATCAGACCGACTTGGGTCGAGTGACAGATACAATCGGTCCGGTCTTGGTCCATTTTTTCTAGGACTGATTTAATTGGTTCGGTCCTTAAAAATCATAAAAATCGGACTGGACCGAACCGCGAACACCCCTAGTATATATATATGGTGTGTGCATATAAACATTAGTGATTGAATACTATTAATATATATACACTCTAGTGCTATCAAGGGGGGTTGCATGTAGTGGATGATATGCTTATTTTTGGAACTAATATGGATGAAGTTAATAAAAAATAAAAGTTTCCTTGATAAGCAATTTGATATGAAAGATTTGGGTGTTGCTGATGTTATACTTAGAATCAAAATCATTAAAAATTCTGAAGGAATTATTTTAACCCAATCTCATTACGTAGAGAAATATCTTAGAAAATTTGAACAATTTAATTGTATTCCTGCTAAGACACCTTATGACCCTCGTTGTCACTTAAGGAAACATTCTGGTCCTGGTGTATCATCATTAGAATATTCTAGAGTTATTGGTAGTCTAATGTATCTTATGAATTGCACTAGACCTAATATTGCATATGTTGTGGGTAGACTTAGCAGATATACTTGTAATCCTAATAGTGAACATTAGGATGTCTTGATTAGAGTTTTCAGATATCTAAAATAAACAATAGATTAGGGCATTTATTATGTTAGATATCCTGCTGTAATTGAAGGCTTTTGTGATGCTAAGTGGATTTCTGATAATGACGAATGTAAATCTATGAGTGGATATGTTTTTTCCTTGGCAGGAGGTGCCGTATCTTGGAAATCTACCAAGCCAACTTTCATAGAAAGATCCACTATGGAATCAGAATTCATTGTATTAGATAAAGAAAGCGAAGATGTTGAATGGTTAAGGAACTTCATATTAAACATTCATTTGTGGCCAAAACATGTTCTAGCTTTGTTCATTCACTGTAACAGTCAAGCAAAGATCGCAAGAGCACATAATAACTCCTACAACTAAAAGTCTAGACATATCAGTACAAGACACAACATAGTGAGACAGTTATTGAAAGATGGAGTTATAGTAATCGACTAAGACAAAGGAAAACCTAGTAGATCCATTGACTACAGGGCTAACTAGAGAGATAGTTTATCAAACATCGAGAGGAATGGGCCTAAAGCCTATTAGTATCTAAATCGCCTATAATGGAAATCCACCCCATATGATTGGAGACCCCGAGATCTGGTTTCAATGGGATAACAAAGTTATACGACTGATTTTTGAGGGTACAAATTTAAGTTTTACTTAAAACCCATTCCTATGATGTAGTACCTCTGTATCGATGGATGATGAGATTTAATCTCTTATTTCTTTCTATAGTTGTTGTTCAGTGGGGTGTGAGATACAATAAACTCTTGATAGAAGCACCTATTTGAGTGTGGTAGTGGGGCGGCTTCCTATGAGAATTAAGGTTGATTCTCTAGAGCACTCAAGAAACTTGGTCATACTCAAGGCCGAAACAAACATAACCGTGGGAACTTGATGATGACTTTTGGGAGTCACGTGTGTGTTCTATTGACTTAAGTTTACAACAACGGTGAAATAGTTCAAGACATTAGTTTACTATTAATTTTGAATGAAATAAATAAGTTGGGGCAAGTATCCTAGTGGTAGGTTATGAGTGTGTGTGTGTTTGAGGTCTTGGGTTCGATCCGTAGGAGGCACACTAATTATTAAAGGTCAAAGATTGGGACTCAGGCTCTTGGGGATTTTTAATGTGCATTAAACTTTTAATCTTTTCAAATTCACTTTAATTTTTAATTATCCTATTTTTTGTACTTTGACTGTTTCTCCTAGAAGTTAGAATATAGATGTTAGTGGAGAAGTTCGTTGGATAGTTGCCCAAAACTACTACCCATGTTTTTGACCAATTTTTGTATAAAACAAAGGCTTCAGCTTTGGAAAAGAAACAGAAAAAATTCAATCTCTCCCACTTTCTTTGCAAAAAATTATTTGTCTAATTTTCTGCAATAAATCTCATATTTGTTATTTATTTAGGAGTGTTGGAATATCGTGAGAGTTCAAATATTTAACATTAAGATGGTGTTTAATTCTGATCGTTTAATCCCATGAAGTATTTATTCACGAGGCTGACAGCTACTAATATCAGCTAGTAATTTTACCTTTTGGACATTGTGTTCAATAAAAACCTTAATCGATAAGTCCTTCTAATTTTATCTATTTAGAATTTAAGTTTTTTCGTTTATTCAACATAAATTATTTCCAATAATACTACCACTTAATACAAATGTAGATGACATCACTCAAACTCCTCTTTACCCAGAAGATAGTGACCAAGCCAAGTCCAATGTGAATAATAGCAATAATTTGACAAAGTGAGCCACTAGTATCTCAAAAATCTGATCAATTAGCTACTTTCATGGTTTTACTATTTCATAGCATGTACTCTTATGAATATGGCTTCATGAGTGTACTTTCAAATCATTGGGAACCATTCCTATTCATTATTCTACATTCTCTTATTCAAATAGCAGTTTTGTATTTTTATGTTCAGAGTTTAAATCTCTTTTATGGTTTAAAATTCTACAGGGTTTTGTAATATTTTTAGAAGAGATTTTTCTTAAAACAATCTATGAAATTTTCGACATTAGAGTTACCAAAAACCCAAGTGGCTGAGAGCAACTCATGTATTGAAAGAGACGGGGAGAACAATCCATATATGGATAGGAAGTCATTAGTAACACACCAAAGGTTATTGTAATAAAACGTTGCTTGATAAATTGGGTGATACTCAATTATTATTTTGGCCAAATCTAATTTTTGATAAATTTTGAGAATTAATAAACATGAGACCAACAAAATAAAATTGATGGGTCAAGGTATGTACGCATTGCGATCAAAAAGATAAATAATGTGGTATATTCATTTAATCAAAATAGATGATAAATGAATGAGAATAATAGCTTAAAAGTACCCATTATGCACATGAACAACTTGTTGTAGTTAGTCTAGAAAATTTGCCCCACGTAGAAAACTTATGTCAAATGAATATAGTATATTTAAGAAAATAATTGACTTCTAGGCATGGACTCCCTTGCGATATCATGCAACCTTTCCACTAGGAATAATTATTGCCGTAAAAAATAGGCACCCGATTATATAAGTGATCCATCAAAGTCTCAAAAAAACTTGATATCACAAAACTTTTGCGGAAAATAGGAATTCACGATAAAATAGTGAAACCTGCTCTAATACAAATTTGTAAAAACCCGGTTGTGATATTGATCAATTTACTTTGCAACCTAGACTCACTTATTTAATTAGGTGACTCAGTTTTAACAAACTAAAATCAAATTTAAGTCAGCCCATAAGACAACTACGTCCGTGAAAGTGTCAAATAAAAACAGGTAAGCAAGCGACACAATAATTCAGGAAAAATCCCCTCGGGAAAGACCTTTTATATTTCTAGTACTTTGACAAGGTTACAAGACAATTGACTTACATCCTACTTCCCTCAAGCGTAATGCATGGTGTCTATGTGAAAACCTCAAAGCATCAGTTAGCAATTAGCAATGGCTCACTCGCATCTATACCAAATGGACACGCATCCCAAACACGCAGTCTTGACTCTTTGTAGAATCTCTCTCCATAATAGCTCTTAACTCTACGGTTGTAGAGTTCTTCTCACACTGGTTGAATCTAGGAAAAATATGGTTTGGGTTCCGTAAAACGACTCACACAAAAAATACTAGGATTTGTGAATTGTAAAAATAAAACTTGAACCCTCAAAACTGTGTTGGAGAAAAGAAAAACACTCAAAATTGTATTATGTGAAAAACAATATTTTCTCCACACGAAATCAATACACCTGACTCCCTTTTTATAAAACAATTAAGTCGGTGACGTGTCAGAGTAAAAGTCATGACGTTCGAACAATAGATGACGTCGTTCGAACGGGTTACCATCTCGTTTAAACGACAGACGACGTCGTTTGAACGATGGTCACTTATCACCAAAAAAATTTCAGTATTTTATAAAAACATGGAAACCTTAAAACTCCAAAATGATTATGAAATTAGAAATGTTATCAAAAAGAATTTTCATAAAATAATTAAAAAAAATAAAAAAACATTTAACATTATTTCAAAAAAAATCATTTTTCATAAATGAAAAAAAATATTTTCACAAAAATATCCCAACACTTTTTATGTAAAAGGTAAATGAAACAAAAACATATTTTACCAAATTCATCCTTGTTGGGCATGATTGTTGAAGTTGACTTGAAATTCGGATTGTCGTTGTAGATGCACTCTTTCCAATGCTCTGACAAACTTGTAGTGGTAGATGACATACTAAGAGTGACAGACTATGTCCTTACAAATCTCCCCTATCTTTATGCCAGTACAAAATAAAAACTATCCGAATTATTAAACAAAAATGACCTATACAAATCTACCCTCCTATAAACAAAAATGGAAAGATAAACTGAATAAGTCTTCAAACTAGGATTCAACAATCAACTTTTCAAAACTCTTTAAGCTCTTCTCATCAAGGTGTGCATTCCAAAAATCTTCAATTGTACCTACACACATGAGATAAAGCAAAAACCATGTGACATATCGAGTTTGAAATTATTAAAAGCATATATCAAATTAAAGCATAATCAAATCTTCCCAATACTAAAACTAAAACGCCCCCATAATATCATAATTTGTTCCCCCCCTTTATATTTGTCCGAAATAGACAAGGAAAAGAATAAATTAAGTCAATGCAAAGTGGGGTTTCACGTGAAATAAAGAAAACAAACTATTTTTGAACTTTTCAAATTTGTTTATACAAAATTGAAAAAAAATGGTGTTACAAAAATCACACATCATGAATTTACACTAAGATAACCAAATCGTGGATACATAATGAAAGTGCGTGACAAATTCGATAGGCAACAAACTCAATCATATCTATAAATGTACTCCAAACGAATGAACATCAAAATTGTTTAAGTGTAAAAATGTTGAATTTAGATAACATCGTCTTAAGTCAAAGTCAACAAATCAAAGTCAACATGATTTTTACGCCAATAACGCTTGGAGAATTTTTCAATGCTTTTTCAAGACTTTTTAAGGACGTGAAAATCCGTTTTAATTCTTCAACCAAACTCACTCATATATATTTTCTTTTTGAGGTGATCTAAATTCTAGAACATTGGAGAATTAGTCAATAAACCTATTGGCCCATATATATGCAATTTTTGGGGGGCTCTTTTAAACTTCATTGGATCCCGGATAATAAAATGCCTCAATTTTTTTAGGTTCTTTTAAACGGTGACTTTATCGCAAAGGAAAAAATACCTTTTGCAGCCTTTTTTCGTTTTTCAAAATTCACGCAAATCTTACGGCAAACAATCAAAGCATGAACACCTTTTATTATATTTTTTGATCGCATTTGGTTCGTTTTAATAAACAAAATTGAGATGAAAACACGTAACCAACATGTGATTGACAAGAGCAAACGCTAAATAAATCCGTGCTCATGTGCAATAAAGGACAAAAGGAGTCAAACATGGAGGTAGCAACACTATAGCATCTCAAAGACTCCAAACTGTGTAAAGCACATGAATGACACAATTTATTGTCTGAAAAAATTATCAAATAGTCACATGGATATGTCTTGAAATTGTGACTTGGTCATCCTAAATGTGGATTCATAAAAGGTGTAAACAAAATACAAAACTCTTTTTGGATTTTTAATATTTAAAAAAAGAAAATCTTTTTATATTTTTAAAACACTGTTCAGAAACGACCCCGCAGTACCAATTAGATATAACCAGAAGAATAGGGACTGCGAACAAATTTTAAGGGTCATTCGAACAAGATTCCATGGCATTCGAACGATAGGCGATGTCGCGAGAATACATCGCGCAAGATGCAATCTCGTTAGAACGAGAAAACACAAATTTCCCAGAATACTCAAAATGTTATGTAGTTTCGTCCAGTGGGAAAATTTCTCCAAAACAGTTCATGGAATGGGCAGATAGTACGCAATAGTGCGAAAATAGTACCCAAAATAATAAAAGCAAATAAAAATACTAAGTATAAAACAAATGGTACACACTAGCAATAGGTAAAAGTGTCATAATGAAAATCACCCTATGCTAGTAAACATGTCTCGACCTCAATCGTGTAGTGCGGTGGAGTTCTCCAAAAATGCTGACATCTTTTGAAACAACTCCATTAAATCATGTGAAGTCTTGACCAAAAACTTTATTTTCTCGCAAATATATGCAAACTCTCTATCATTATGTCCAAGCAAAGTATCATGAGTGGGTGAGTGTGCGTGATCATGTGTAGTGGCAAAACCCAACTTAAAATAAAATTCTTTAAGGTGTCCTTTCTTTTTACAATGGGAGCAAACATAAACAGTCTAGTAATTAATTTATCAAAAATTTAGGATGAGTTTTCCTAGAAGGACACCTATGAGAATGAATCACCAATGTGGGAATGGGCTCGGGTGCAGTAAAAGAAGTGGATTCACCGTCATGACCTTTTCCTACATTCTCACCATAATTCAAAGATGGATTGAGAACCATCATACCAACCTTCTCAGATGCATTCTCTAAAAGGACTTTGACCTCCCGTGCTCGTTCGAGATCACCCTCGAGTTGGGATACACACGTCGTCAGACTAGACATCGCGTTGGTCACATCACACTTTCCCCTTTTCAACTCATCATTCGCTCTCTCCAGCTCCAAAACCCGATGACCTAAATCCCGATTAGACCTTTTTGTTTTCATGGTATCGGTAAACAATTCTCTAAAAGCTTTTTGGACCTCACTCTCATCTCCATTATCAAACTCTCACTCATCTACATTCGACTCATCGTGGTCTCTCTCATGGATACTATTAATGTGGGACAAAGTGGAGGTGCTCATACGGTTTGAAAAAGCAACAGTCATACCTTGTCCTAAACCTTTTTTGGACTCATTATCCTCCTCTTTCTCTTCTACCTCACTATCACTAAGGGTAGCAGGCATGGCAACTTTCTTTCCCTCTCTCCTAAGTCTAATGGGACATTCAAATGACTTGTGCTGTCGTACCCCAAACCCAATATCCATACTAATCATTTGTTATTAGAATAATTGGATCATGATCATGAGCCCATTGGAAATATAATTCATTTATCAACATTTTTTTGCATAATGTGCATAATGAACATACTATTATTCTTATACCATAATGAAATCAATATCAGAGTCATAATTAAGCAGACATACAATACTATGATTAACTATGATAAACTTTCACAATCATCAACTCAATCCATACTATCGCAATATATACAATGCGTGAGTATATTATAATCTTCAGTGTGACAATGATAAAATCCCCATATTTAAACCCTATCTCTTTCCAACGGTGCAACTCTCAAAGTTACCGATCATATGGTATCCTAGCTCACAGCATACAAACCTAAAATTGTTAAAATATAAACCGTAAGCATTAAGCTTAGTGAGGTACTCCTTCCCTACAATGAAATGACAATTCTATATCCAATATGTGGATATAAAATCCGAATAATCCTGCCTATTGGCAATACCAAATTTTGGATCATAAGATCCAAATAATTCTTCCCATTGGCAATAACAAATTCTAGAACATGAGTTCCAGCAAATCCTTGTCATAAGACAAATCAAATCATTGGATCTTTGTCCAATTCCAATCCTAGATCATAAGAACCAAAAAAATACTGGATATTTGAATATCCAAACAAATCCTAAATACCAAAGTATTCAAACAAATCTTGCTCTTAGAGCTATATTCATACACCTGTATATATGAAACAATCATAAGTACACTCACATTGGAAATTTAACAAGCTTTCCCTTTTCCTTTATCTGGCTCTTGTTCATTTGGTTCTTTGTCTCTTCCTATCATTCTTACAATATTAGTATCATCATAAGAATATTAACAATTCAAAGAACAACTTCAACATAACTCATTTCATAAGCATCATATGATTCAATTCAAATCATTCCTCATAAATGAAGTCCCATCTAGACTCAGGTAATGATATCTAACATATTCAAATTACAGCCCAAACCTACTTTAATTATTCTTGGTAATCCAATCCTTATCATATTAGGTTTCCAACACAATTGACGGCACATCATTCTAAGCTTCCTAGAGCAAGATATGCCCATTTCTTGACCACATAGCAAATCCGCCCTATAGGCTCATCTATGGTTCCGTCATCTTCCAAGAATTTTCATAATTTTTATACATCATAATTTTCTTTCACATTTCACCCAATTTCAGAAAACATATTTAATAATACAAGATTAAAATTTCATAATTTTCAGTGTTCATTTGCTATGTCAAGCAAAACATCAAACATATGGTATGCATATTTACTCTTTTGGGGAAGATTTCATACCTGAACTTCAAACCATCACCCAAGATTCATTTCTTGGTATTTTTACTTCATTTTCGGATATGATATACATATATAAGTCTATGTTAATCTCCAACTGAAATTAATCAATTTCAGTAATCATACAAAAAGATATGGAAGTTTGAATAAAAAAGTTTACTAAGCTAAGAAATTTAAGGGTTTACACATTCAACTTTGTTTAAACTTGCTTATATCCATACATATGCACCCAAGCATGAAAGGACTATAAAAAATCAAGGATTTATGTCATAAAAATCATAAATACAAGAAAAATATCAACATTCATGGGTGGAATTACCTTAGGGTCTTTTACATAATTTTCTATGATTTTTTTTCTTCAATATCTCCTCACACCTTCTTCGTAAACTTCAAAACTCTCTTTCCTTAGGATGAAAGTCTTCCATTGCTGAAATATGATGAAGTAAGAGCTTAATTAAAGGGTTATAAGTCGGCATAAGGGCACCCCCTCTTTGTCCAATCAAAATATAACATGTGGCATCATATAAAACAAAATATCATTTAAGGCTAAATGACTACTTTACCCCCTGTTCGTAAAAAGACAATTTCTTCTCACTCGGATGTTCGTTCGATGAACCGTTTATTGTGTTACAAACCTAACTTATATATATATACAAATATCATGTTTATACCGCAAGTCAATTATTATATTATAATGGTCAAAACTAGCCTCCAACATGAACATTCTTACCGAAAACTTCAAAATTTTGGTGTTTGTAACTAATTCAATATTTCATAATTTATGAAGGTAGAATTAGTCTAAATATAATGACTTAAAATTTTGTATACTAATAACATTTTATCCATAACACATAAGCTAATCATGATTTAAACATGATTTATCATAGTTATATTCGGGTTATCACAATTTTCCCCCTGTTAGGAAATTTCGTCCTCGAAATTGACATACCTTGGTTGTTCGAATCAAACAAATATGGATAACGCATTTTCATGATATCCTCACACTCCCATGTATCTTCTTCCATGGAATGCCTTCTCCATACAACCTTCACATGTGGGATCACTTTAGATCTCAATATCTTCTCCTTCCTATCCACGATAGCAAGCGATTGTTCCACATAGCTCAAATCTTCCTTCAACTAAATAGGTTGTTCCACCAATACATGTGAAGGGTCCGCTACATAATTTATCAACATAGAAACATGGAAAACATAATGTAATTTAGCTAACTCTTGTGGTAACACTAACTTGTAGGCAACCATCCCGACTTTCTCAAGAATTTCATAAGGTCCAATATAGCGCGGACTTAATTTACCTTTCTTTACAAACCTCATAACTCCTTTCCATGGTGATATTCGAGGAAACACGTAATCCCCCTTCTGAAATTCTAAATCTTTACGTCGCTTATCCGCATAACTGTTCTGTCTTCTTTGAGCCATTCTCATTCTATCTTGTATAATAATCACTTTTTCAGTGGTGGCTTCATCAACTCTGGACCCTCTATTTTCCTTTCACCAACTTCGCCCCAACATACGGGTGTACGACATCATCTACCATACAACGCTTCATATGGTGCCATACCAATAGTAGATTAAAAACTATTGTTATATGCAAATTTTATCAAAGGCAAATATTCATCCCAATTTCCTTTAAAATCAGGCACACAAGCTCTAAGCATATATTCCAAAGTCTGTATTGTCCTTTCAGATTGCCCATCTGTCTGAGGATGAAAAGTCGTACTAAAATTTAAGTTAGTACCCACAACATACTGCAAGATATTCCAAAATCTGGATGTAAAAGTAGGGTCCCTATTTGAAACAATAGACACCGCTACTCCATGCAATTGAATAATCTCATTAACATACAATCTAGCATACCTATCAACTGTATACTTAGTCTTGACTGCTAGAAAATGAGCGGACTTGGTCAATCTATCTACCACCAGCCAAATCGAATCTTACCCCTTCTGAGATCAAGGAAGCCCAACCACAAAATCCATCGTTATATGATCCCGTTTCCATTCTGGTACCAGTAGGTTTCTGATGCTCCGCTTTCACTTGTTGACATATAAGGCACCTAGTAACAAAATCATCTATTTCCTTCTCCATATTATTCCACCAATAACGCTCCTTTAAATCATTATACATTTTAGTACTACCAGGATGCATATTATAAATGGAATTATGAGCCTCGTCTAAAATTTTCTCTTTCAGTCCACCCACATTAGGCACACATAATCGCTTCTTATATAATAAAGGGCCATAATTCACAATACAAAACTCTTTAGACTTACCATCTCAGACATCTTGTCATTTCTTCTCAAGGAAAGGATCTTGACTTTACAAATCACGAATACGGGTAGCTGACAAAGGCCTCACGCTTACATGAGCAAAGAACCTGTATCCATCTGCTAGCTTCAATTCTACTCCCATCAATCTCAACTCCATGATGTGGGCAACTCCAGCACACCGAATACCAGATAACTTGCCCGAAGCCTTTCTACTCAGAGCATTTGCAACTACATTTTCCTTCCCTGGGTGGTAGTGAATTGTACAATCATAATCTCTAATTAACTCCATCCACCGCGTCTGCCTCAAATTCAACTCCTTCTGAGTAAATAGATACTTAAGGCTTTGATAGTCAGTAAAAATTTCACATACCTCACCATATAGATAATGACGCCATAATTTCAAAGCAAACACAATAGCAGCGAGTTCTAAATCATGTGTAGGCTAATTACGTTCATGTGTACGCAATTGCCTAGAAGCATAAGCAATAACTTTACCACGCTGCATAAAAACACAACCCAACCCCGAATGTGAAGCATCAGTATGAATAACAAAACCATCTCCACCATGAGAAATAGTAAGAATAAGTGCAGTTACCAACCTCCTTTTCAATTTATCAAAACTATTTTCGTAATCCAAATTCCATTCAAACTTAACATCTTTTCAGGTTAGTTTAGTCATTGGCAAGGCACTTAAAGAAAATCCCTTTTATAAACCTCATGTAACACCCAACTAAACTCAGAAAACTACTCACCTCAGTCACATTATTGGAACTTTCCCATTTTACAATAGCTTTTACCTTTTTAGGATCAATACATATACCATCTCCAGAAATAACATGGCCTAAAAATACATCTTATGATAGCCAAAATTCACACTTGCTAAACTTAGAATAGAACTTCTTATCTTTCAATAGATTCAAAATAGTTATGAGATGCTTTTCATGTTCAACCATATCAAGTGAATAAATCAGAATATCATCAATAAAACTATCACAAATGAATCAACAAAAGGATGAAGTACCCTGTTCATAAGATCCATAAATATAGCTACAACATTAGTCACCCCAAAAGGCATCACCATAAATTCAAAATGACCATACCGAGTACGAAAATCAGTTTTAGAAATATCACTTTCCTTGACCCTCAACTGATGATAACCCGATCGCAAGTCTATTTTTGAAAACACTTTAGCACCCTGTAACTGATCAAATAAATCATCTATACGAGGTAAAGGGTACTTGTTCTTAATTGTATCTTTATTCCGTTGCCTCTAATCAATACAAAAACGCATGCTACCATCTTTTTTCTTCACAAATAAAACTGGTGCACCCCATGGAGATACACTAGGCTGTATGAACCCCCTATCAAGTAAATCCTGCAACTGAATCTTGAGTTCTTTCAACTCAACATGTGCCATTCTATACGGTGCCATTAAAATAGGGGTTGTCCCCGGTACTAATTCAATACTAAATTCAACTTCTCTTTATCTTGGTAACCCAGGCAACTCACTAGGAAACACTTCTGGAAAATCCCGTACAATAGGAACATCGACTAACTATAAAGCTCCCTTCCTGGTGTCCAGAACATATGCAATAAAACCCTCACAACCCTTACTCAATAATTTCCTCGTCTGAATAGCAAAAATGATGCAACTGGTTCCTTTCCCCCTCAAATTAAAATTCAGTCTCACCAGGCATATTAAAAATAACTTCCTCACATAAACAATCCATAGATGCATGATATTTAGATAACCAATCCATTTCCAGAATTATATCAAAATCGGAAATATCCAATGGAAGTAAATATATAACTGTATCTCTAACCCCCACAGCCAAAACACAGTCACAAAAACATATTTGCTACAACCATATCCCCCATAGGCATATAAATACCCAACCCCACATCTAAACGAGTACACGATCTATTCAGGTATACAGCAAAAGCGTAGGACACAAAAGAATTTGTGGTACCAGGATCAATCAAAACATAAGAACTTCTATTAGTAACAGAAAGTGTACCTGTCACCACATCTGGAGTAATCTAAGCTTCTTTCATTGTAAAGACTCGTCCACCTGGCCTGGAACAACTTGCTTGTCCTCTACCCATACTTTTCACTGCACTGCCTGGAGATATCACCCTTTTTGCTACTTCACTAGGTGCTGCTGGAGTCTCTGCCAACTGCGAATAATTCTTCTTAACATGCCCCACTTGATGACAATGGTAGAATTCCACTCCTCTAAGCTTAGGACACTCGAATTTGTAATGCCCCTCCTCTTTACAAAAGAAACATGTAACAACTCTCGCCGGTGCCTCACCTTTTCCACACCTCCTAACCAGACTAGAAAATTCTCCACCCTTAGTATCTCTGCCAAACCTCCCCTGACCTCTACCACTATCTCCACCACCTCTCTAAAATTTATGAGGTTCCATCTTAACACTTCCACCCTCACCTCATTTAGACTAAGATTCGTCAAATCTACTTTTCTTAAAACTCTCGCTACTTGCTACCCCTGGATTTATTTTCCTCTCTGCTATCGTGGCTTTGTTTACCAAAGAAGCATAATCTTCTAACTCATAAGTGGCCACTCTATTTTGAATAGGCCAAATCAGTCCATCTTGAAACTTACTACATTTATTTTCTTCATCCTCCACATACTTAGTAGCAAATCTAGACAAAGAAGTACATTAAGCCTCATACTCCCACAATTGACGACACATCATTCTAAGTTTCCTAGAGCAATATATGCCCATTTCGTTACCACATAGCAAATTCGCCCTATAGGCTCATATATGGTTCAGTCATTTTCCAAGAATTTTCATAATTTTTATACATCATAACTTTCTATGATATTTCACACAATTTATGAAAACATATTAAATAATATAAGATTGAAATTTCATAATTTTCAGAGTTTATTTGCTATGTCAAGCAAAGCATCAAACATATGGTATGCATATTTACTCTTTTGGGGCAGATTTCATACCTGAACTTCAAACCATCACCCAAGATTCATTTCTTTGTATTTTTACTTTATTTTCTGATATGATATACATATATAACTCTATGTTAATCTCCAACTATAATTAATCAATTTCACTAATCATACAAAAAGATATGGAAGCTTAAATAAACAGGTTTACTAAGAGAAGCAATTTAAGGGTTTACACATTCAACTTTGTTTAAACTTGCATATATCCATACATATGCACCCAAGCATGAAAGTTCTATAAACAATCAAGGATTTATGTCATATAAATCATAAATATAAGAAAAATATCAAGATTCATGGGTGGAATTACCTTAAGGGCTTATACGTAAGTTTGTATGATTTGTTTCTTCAATTTCTCCTCACACCTTCTTCGTAAACTTCAAAACTCTCTTTACACAAGTTAAAACTCTTCCATGGATGAAATATGATGAATTAAGAGCTTAATTAAAGGGTTATAAGTAAGAATAAGGTCACCCCCTCTTGGTCCAATCAAAATATAACATGTGGTATCATATAAAACAAGATATCATTTAAGGCTAAATGACTACTTTACCCACTATTCGTAAAAAGACAATATCTTCTCACTCGGATGTCCGTTCGATGAACCTTTTGTTGTGTTACAAACCTAACTCTTATATATACAAATATATAGTTTATACATCCAGTTAATTATTATATTATAGTGGTCAAAACTAGCCTCCAACTAGAACATTCTTACCAAAAATTTCAAAATTTTGATGTTTGTAACTAATTCAATATTTCATACTTTATGAAGGTAGAATTAGACTAAATATAATGACTTAACATTATATATAATAATAACATATTATCCATAACACATAAGCTAATCATTATTTAAACATGATTTATCATAGTTATATTCGGGTTGTCACATGTGCCCTTTCCCATCACACTATAAACATCTTATTTTTTCAAGGTTGTACTCATTTTCTTTCTCTCTCACTGATTTCTTTAGCCTTGTCTTTCTTTTTGTTTTTTTCCAAAAACCTTTTATTGGGAGTTCTTTATTTTGAAAACTAGAGAAATTTTTTAAAATTCTTGGAAAGTAGGGCCATGTCAGACTCGTCATTAGATTTAGATTCATGGACACTCTCTTTCTTTTTACTCTCTCTTCTTTTATCCTCCCTAGATATCGATTGCGTCCTAAGTTCAATACCCTTGGACTTAGAAGTTTGCGGAAACATATCTAACTCGTAAGTTTGAAGATCACCTACAAACTCTTCTAACTTAAGTGTGTTCAAATTCCCCATTGAGTTCAAAATAGTGACTTTTGGAATAAATTGTTTTGGAAGAGATCTAAGAATCTTTTTCACAACCCGCGTGTTATTAATTACCTCACCCAAATTAAAGCTAGTGTTGACTATGTCCAACAAACGTGCATAAAACTCGTCAAAAGTCTCAGACTCTGACATAATGAGGGTCTCAACTTGGGTGGCAAGGTTTTTGCAACTTAGATTCTTTAACAACGGTCGTAACCACATGTGTCAATTTTAAAATATCACATGCCTCTTTAGACGTGGTACACGTCATAATTCGACGAAACTCGTTGGGAGTGACGGATCTAGAGATAGCACTCAAACCACGGGAATTAAAATTGGACAATTTAAAATCGTCCTCAGTCCAATTTGGCGCAGGTTTTAAAGAGGTGACATTCTCAGCAGTAACAGTGGGAGGAGACAACCATTTTCAACCAACAACCAAATGGGCTCATCCATAGCTTTTAAAACAGATATCATGCGACCTTTCCAGTAGGCATAATTACTGTCATAAAAAATAGGCCCTCGATTATATATGTGATCGATCAAAGTTTCAAAAAAAAATAATATCACAAAACTTTTGCAAAAAATAGGAATTCACCATAAAATAGTGAAACCTGCTATAATACCAATTTGTAAAAACCCAGTTGTGATATCGATCAATTTACTTTGCAACCAAACTCACTTATTTAATTAGGTGTCTCAGTTTTAACAAACCAAAATCAAATTTAAGTCAGCCCATAAGACAACTACGTCCACGCAAGTATCAAATAAAAACAGGTAAGCAAGCGACACAATAATTCAGGAAAAATCTTCTCAAGGTAAAACCTTTTATATTTCTAGTACTTTGACAAGGTTACAAGACCATTGAATTACATACTACTTCCCTCAAGAGTAATGCATGGTGTCTATGTCAAAATCTCAAAGCTTCAGCTAGAAATTAGCAATGGCTCACTCGCAGCTATACCAAATGGACACACAGTCTTGAATCTTTGCAGAATCTCTCTCCACAATAGCTCTCAGCTCTCTAGTTGTAGAGTTCTTCTCACAAAGGTTGGATCTAGGCAAACAATGGTTTGGGTTCCACAAAAAAACTCACACAAAAAGTCCTAGGATTTGTGAATTGTAAAAATCAAACTTGAACCCTCAAAAGTGTGTTGAAGAAAGGAAAAAAACTCAAAATTTTATTCTGTGAAAAATAGTATTTTTTCCACACGAAATCAAATATGTCTGACACGATTTTTATAAAATAATTAAGGCGGTGACGTGTCACAGTAAAAGTCTTGTCGTTCGAATGACAAATGACGTCATTCGTTCGAACGAGATACCATCTCGTTTGAACGATCTCGTTGGAACGACAAGCGACGTTGTTTGAACGACAATCACTTATCCCCAAAAAAACTTCAGTCTTTTATAAAACATGGATACCTTAAAACTCCAAAATGATTTTGAAATAAAAAATGGTTATCCAAATACTTTTCATAAAATAACTAAAAAAATAAAAAACATTTAACATTATTTAAAAAAAAATCATTTTTCATAAATGAAAAAAAAATATTTTCACAAAAATATCCCAACCATTTTTATGTAAAATGTAAAAGAAACAAAAACATATTTTACCAAATACTTCCTTGTTGGGCATGATTGTTGAAGTTGACTTGAAATTCGGATTGTCATTGTAGATGTACTCTTTCCCATGCTTCGACAAACTTGTAGCGGTATATGACATACTAAGAGTGACGGACTATGTCCTTACCGTGTTGAGGGAGTTTTTGGAACAAAATAAAAAGGCTTGGATTAAACGTGCATTAAAAAAAATGTTCGAATGACTATTTGGCATATGCCCTAACTAAATATTCCTAACCCAAATTTATAAATATTACAAAATATATCAAAGATAAGTTCTAAACAAAGAGTTATGATAGTGTTAACGAGTTTTAATATGTATAAATGAGTCTAAGTGGGTGTATGAAATTTTTTTAACTTGAACAATTATCGTAATGGGTTTATCGAGTAGATACGATGTTGACCTAAGTCTGATCAGTCTAAATTCATTAACTTACGATTTCATGTCATGTTATCGTATCGTGTAGTATTTTGACACGATTATTTAATCAATTGAAAATAATCTTAATTTTCTCTAAAACTTTTCTTATTAAAGCTGGTATAATCAATAGTTGACTATACCAATATACGCTAGGGTTACTACTCTTGATGATCAAATCCCATCCACGTGAAGTGTTTTACGTGATCTACTATTTATTTCTTATGTTTTAAAAAACAACCGACCGGATCTCTATGTATTGGTATATGTAATTACACATATCGTGTAAGATTTTTCGGAGCGATCCAACGACATGATCTTCTCAAATTAATCAGTAACTGTGCATATTAAGGATATCACATGCAACAACCCCACGTGTCCAGATCAGTCGTTCCATTTACTCAGCAACAACACCTAGTTCCTCTTATTGAGATACTCCCATCTCCATGGAGATAACAACAGCGCCATTATACACCTATTCACGTAGTAGTTGTAGTCAACATAATCTTCATTCCAATCTTGGTGTGTCCTCTCGTCCCCACCTTCATTTGAGGGTGTGTGTTAAGGATATTTCCTCACCCTGACTTGGCTCTTGCTTTAACCGGTTCTATAGGGGCTAGTATTTTATTGGGGCTCTTACTGTCGAGTCCTTGGACTACCAATTTTGGACTCTAAACCCAGGCCCAATAAATTTTAAATGATTAGGTCCAACATATAAATACCCCCGAATTGAAAAACACACACACTTAACAGGAATTCAAGCGCCGAAAAGTGTGTATCATCTCTTCGATCAAAAGCCTAAGCGTATTATCTCTTCGATCAAAAATCCAAAACGATTCTCATTCTCAATCATATTTTTTACCAACAACAACCTCTAAATACCCTTGAATTCCAAAACAAACACACTTCACAGAAATTCAAGCGATCAAAACCCTAATCGTGCAAATTCTAACAAACAATTCACATTCTTAATCAAATTCCTCCAAACAAAACTAAAATGTATAATGCTCATATATATGTATTTGATGTAATTTATTATGAATTAAATATAATATTGTGTTCTTAAGTTGTTTTCTTAACATTATACCATACACTATGTATATGTTGTATTCTTAGCATTTTGTTTCTGATATCACATGTTTATCCTTGTATTTTGAGTTTTATGTTGTGTATTCCATGTACTATTTTCAGTCCTTAAGTTTTATATAATGTTTTCCTTATTTTATTATGTTTTTTAAAGTTTTTGTATGTATAAATTTGTAGACATTACACATGGACTCATGAAATCACTTTATTCCTGTTAATGATATGAAAAAAATATATTCGTTGCACTGATTTTAAAGGCAAAATACGCAAATTCATAAAGTACATGCATGAGCGTGTACTTTATGAATTTGCGTTCATTTTCAACCAGTACACTCAAATTCATAAAGTACACACACATTGAAATAGATTTGTTCCATTCGCAAGTGCATGTACTTTGATGTACTATGCATGTACTCTATGTAGTATATATGTCATATCCATATTTAATAGATCCTATGCTATTGTAGTCCGCGCCAATAGCATTTGAAAGATATTCCACTGCTTTTAAGAAGCATCATGGTTGTGTTATTGGTTAGGAATCATACCATCAAGCATGTTCAGTTACAAAATTGTCGGTTTCACCTTTGAAGATCTTAAAAATACAAAACCATTCACATTGACAGTCAATACTACTTATGATGACGAACTTCATTTTCTACTTCACATCAATGATAGAGCGAAAATGTTACTTTGTTTTTCTACTACTATGAAGACATTAAGTGTACTTTTGAGGTAGAAAAGATTCAAGTAACTGAATAAAAAATGAAGGATTTAGCAAAACGAATTGAGCAGTATTGCTTAAGAGGATTTGAAAGTGCTGGCGCGTTTAGTATGGATCTATTGTATCACTTATTTTCTGAATATGTTAAGAATAGAGAATCTTAGTTTATAATTTTTCGAACACAATCTATTAGGTATTACCAGGTAACGAACGGAATGTATATACTTAGTTAGCACGGATTTTGTTGAGATTTGTAAGAAATATTTATGTCAATATTGTATGTACTTTTGTTAAATACGCATGTATTTTCTTATTTGAGCCTGTATTTTATTACAATTCACGTGTATATTATTTTTTTGTACACGTAATTTATCATTATAGGTTTGTAATTTAAATTTTATGTGTTTAGATTATTAGAAGCGGGTGAAAATGAGGGCAAGAAAATGAAGAACAACGAGAAGAGCAATGATGAAGAAAGTTCATCAAGCAGTGATGAGAAATCTACACGTGTTATGAATAAATTCGACCAGTATAGGTTAAATGTTGTTAGCTTTTATTATGATTAGTCTGTTGTTGGGGAAAACGTAAATGATCAGAATATTGAACTACTTAAGAAGACTTCATTCTGGGATTTTTTCATTGCGTACTACAACAAGGAAGTAGTATAAATTCAATACAAAAAACTAATAAAAATATTCTATCAATTATCAAACTTTACAAAATGGAAATGAAGCGTTTTGACATGAACATCAGTTCCGAAATAATCCCAAAAGATATAAGTGAAATATTTGGGATCCCAATGGTAGAGGGGCAACAATCAATAAATTTGAAAAAGAGATTGGATGCCTCTACTCCAAAACTCGACTTCCTTGCCCAATATTTCAAAGCTAATAAAAAATTGGAAAGCCATATATCAATAAGGGTTTAAGGACATCGGTAGAGTTGGACACAGATGATGGCATAATTGATTTTGTCGATGCTATTTTTCTCCAACTCAAACTTCATATTAGAAGAATTTTTCACAGCATACATCAACAATATTAATGACATGATTAAATATGATTGGGAATTTGTTGTGCATGGGTTTCTCATCAATTCACTTGACAAAACAACAAGTTCAAAGCATAGCACAATAAGTAGGTGTGTCATTTCACTAATGGTGAGCAAAACTTACTAATTTAATTAGTCTAGCAAACAAATTGTTAACTTGTTTGAAAACTTGAGTTCATGTGTACATCATAAATATTACCTGTACTTTCAAAGTACACGTGATATTTATAAAGTCCACGTAAATTTTTATTGATGATGATCATACACTTTGTTTGAAAACCTGAGTTCACGTGTACTTTGTAAATATCATGTTTACTTTGAAAGTACACGTAATATTTATATGAAGTACACAAAAATTTTATTGACCATGGTCATAGGAATATCACGTGTACTTTCAAAGTACACATCATAATTACAAAGATCGTCGTTATACTAGATATTACAATTATTAATATCATGTTTTTTTGCATAATCACAATATTGGGTATGTGAGAAGTTTGTTATGATTCCACCTGTTGAAGGGACGAAACAGAAGACACAAAAATTTCTTAGATGGAACTTGTCATCGTCGAAAGATTGGTTATTTGAGAATGATATCACTTCCACAAATTTGAAGAATGAGACTACAAATAAAGAAGTTAGTAAGGACTCTGCAATAAAAAGTGAAGTTGATCCCAATAAGGGCATCAAAAAGAGTAAAACTCAAAGTGAAGGGCCCAGTTTCTCTCTGAACAGATCTGGAGCAAATCCTATACATACTGATTCATCGTTAGATGAAGCCGATGAATATTTTGATGACAATACTTTCATCAGGTTGGAATATTCCCCTTAAAAACTATGTGATCCCATAAAAAAAGAAGAGAAATGATCAACCAACAGATACTCTAAATTTTGAATCAAGAGATTATGATTCAGCTGAGAATGTAAATTTGGATGAAGAAAATGTTGAATTGAAAAAGGAGTTGTTGGAAAAAAATTCTGAACCATTTAAAGTAGCTGAAGAACTTGATTGTGCACTTCAGAAGGTGAAGACTGTGGAAGAGGAGAATGCAAGACTTATTATTTTGAATGTACAATTGGAGTTAGATAATCGTCAAATGGTGGAAGCAGAAGAGGATATTAAGAAGTTGGAGGTGGAGAATTCCCAACTTTTTTAAACAAAAAGATTTACTGAATAAGCTGGAGGTGGAAAATGCCATCCTGGTTATCATAAATAATTATTTGAATGAAAAACTTGTTCAAGAAAAAATGAATGACTCAGATAGAATGAAAGATTTGGACGAGTCTTTAAAAAAATAGGCTGAATCATCAAGAATGTTGGAGCAAATAAATGCCTATATTTTCGAGACTAGTAAAAATCCCAAAAAAATGTACGAATATATAGTTCAAAAATTGAAAGATGGTAACATAGAAATGGCGACATTGAGGTTGAATCTTCACGAATCAGAATTGAAAAGAACTGAGGAGGTATTTTTGATTAATTTTTAAATGAAAAACATCATTATTCTATATAGGACAAGAAGTTATTTTATAAAGTACACGTGTACTTTGAAAACACACGTGTACTTTATAAAGTGCATGCATATCAGCCCAAAGTACACGTGAAATACGTGTACATTGAAATTTTTCATGTGCACTTAGGTTTTCTTTGACAAATAAAGTACACGCAGAGTATAATAAAGTACACGCATTATCAATCCAGTAAATCCACAAATTCTCTTGTGTTTAACATTTATTTATTTTCGCTGAGGTTTATGGCATGTTTAATAGTTAAACATGATGGTTTGCTTTCTTCAAGATAAAGTAAATAATATTCTCAATAAAAAAGATAGAAGATTTATCATCCTCCATTTTTAAAAAGGATGAAGAAATAATTTCAATTCATAACTCAATGATTGGGAGAATCCAAGAAAGAGTTGATCAGAAGCAAAATATTGATTAAAATTTTGTAAATTCACATCTTATTCATAATTTGTCAAAAGGAGATGGGAATAAAAACCATTCGAATGATGCTCCTGCTGAATTGAAACCGAAAGGAAGAAAGAGAGAACCCAATGTACCTACTACTGTTTAATAAAAAAAAGGGCGGAAGAATAAAGTCAAATCTTCTTCAATACCAACACATGAAGTAGACCTTCAAATCTTCAAGTGTACAAAGCACCTTACGAAAGAAACACAAAAAAAATTGAAAGAATATTTGATAGAGGAGAAGGATACATGGTAAATCATCTAATTGTTTATTTTGATACTAACTTATTTTTATTTTTAAATGCACTTATTTTATACTGTAATACAACTATTTTTATAAAGTACACGCATTTTTGTATTGAACTTTATGCATGTACTTTATTAAGTACATGCATATTTCATAAAGTACACACATATTTATATAAAGTACGCCTAAATTATATTAAACTTTATGTGTGTACTTTATAAAGTACACGCATATTATTTAATGATCATAGTACACTGATTAAATTTGCATCTTTATATCCTTACCTTTTTAAATTTGTGAAACAGATAATTCAATGATTCTCCCGTTTAATGGAGACAAAAATGAAGAAAAATGGGCTTTGACTTATATGCTTGGGTAAGCAAAATAAAATATAATGTTTTGTCCATCACCTTGAAATATATATTATCATATTGTTTCTTACTAACAAATCTATTACTTTTAACAGGAAGCAGTTCTAAGAAATGATAATGAAATGTAGAAAGAACAGTTAGAAAAACAAATTTTAGAATTTTTTGGAATTTATAATATTCTATTCATTCCCATGAGACATTCAATCGAAGATACTGGACATTTTACATTATTAGTTATCTACAAAGAAGAAAATAAAGTTGTCCATATGGACTGTCTCCGACCATTGGAAATCAATCAATCCTCATTATACTGAAATGAGGCAAATAAAATAATTACGCCCTAAACTTATTTACATTACATGCACTTTTATATTTTACATATACTCATGATTTTTTCTTTTAACAGTTTTCTACTTTTAAAGAAAAATTGTACAAATTGAAGGATGAATAACCGCTTTAAGGGCACAAATTTCCAAATGAATCCTTTGTAGTTTTGGCTAAATTTCGAACAAAATATTTGAGTCATAGGATAGAGTTCATGTTTATCCATTCAAGCCTATGACGTGTTAGTTGAAGACGTAGCGGCCAAGATATTAAAGCTTTATCAAATGCCGAGTTTAATGTGCCTCGCTTCTACATCAACAACATTGGTTCCATTGCTCCGAAGGTATGAATGCATTGTAAAAAACTCATTGGGTGAACTTTTCTTTTTAACTGTTATTTATTTTCAGAAAGATTTTATTAAAACTTTAAAATATAGTATATAAAGTTTCTGGGCTAAAAATCAAAATTTAAGCTTTCTGTAAGTTCGTTCGATATTGTTGTTCGAACCAGAATGTCGTCCGAATGAGGTTTTGCCAACGAGTTCCCTATTTGGCCTCTGGAACATCATTCAAATTGTCGTTCGAACGAAAAGGCTGTTCGAATGAGAATTCTGACGAGTTAACTAACGACTTTACATTTTTATCCACTGGAACATCGTTAGAAGGGTCGTTCGAACAAGAATTCGTTCGAACGAAAATCTCGTTCGAACGAGATTTGGCAGGAATAGTTTATTTGGTAGTTTTGAGTAGTTTTTCCCATGTTTCCACTACTTTTCCCCACTAACGTTTGACAGACTCAATATGTGCGGGAACCAACATTTCCAAAGTAACTTTTTCACACACAACAATCTCAATGAGATTATTTGAGAGCAAAATTCTAAAAGGAAGAAGTTCATGTTTTGAGTGTTTATTTTTTCAAGAAAAATAATTAAACATTCTTGTGTTCACCCATATTGTTTATTCCAAGTTTCAATATATATATATATATATCATTTCTTGGAGTGTTTGGTACCTGGTTTATCTCTACCACATTGAAGAGAAAGTTTGGGTTTACTTCTAAATCCCTCAAAGAAGAAGAAGTTTATTTTGACTGCGGCATTATCACATGGTGAAAGGCACCATATGTGGTTGGCAGTTATTCCTATAGCCTCATTGGTGGATTCTAAGATCTCGATGGAGTCCAAGATTGTCAACTAAGCGGAGGTTTGTACAAGAAGACGCATCAGGGTCTTGAAGGGAGTCGAGTCAAGTTGAGTAAGTCATTTTGCTTGTACTTGTAAAATATCATACTTAGTGGACTTAAGGCTAGGGCCTTCCGAGGTTTTTTCCCGTTGTGGGTTTTTCCTCGTACATCGTGGCATAGTGGTTACTTGTGTATTTTATCTTTATTAATATTCACCTTAGATGGATGCTTAGGTAAAAAGATAAAATGTGGTTTTAATCACTACTTGTTTAATTTGGTGCATAAATTAATTTGGGTAATGTTTAATTAATTTAGTTCAAGTCATTTAATTTAATTTGATAAAATTTGGTTCGGCCTAAAATTGCAAAAATGGATTCATTAATATAGTTAGGTAAATTTCTAGGATATGGATTGTATTAATTTGATTTAAGTGAAATTAATATTAAGTGTGTGTTTTATCCTATTTCACTTGATTTAATTTTAATTTGAAAGAAATTAAAATTGGTTGTTTATGTGTGTTTTATTTGAACCATCTCGCTTCCGCATCTCTTTAAAAGGAAATTGAATTAAAATTATCTTTTCTTTAAAATCTAAAAATTGGGGGCCTTGCGCACTTCAACCGCAAATAAGTGAAAGAGGTACAATAAAAAGATACTTTGAAGGGGATGAATTTGAAGATGCACTGTCTAGCGAGAAAAAAACAACAATTGAATGGATCTTAAGTTATGATGTTAATTTTGAACTTCTAAAAGATAAAGAATGCGCGAGACAAAATAATGGGTACGATAAAAAAGTCTTTAAATAAATACACACATTATTCATCACGACATATTTCAACAAATTTCATTCGCATTATGCTAACCGATATATTTGTTTTATTTTAATTTCAGTGTTGACTGTGGCATGATATATACTTCATGGAACAAATTTCCAAAAGAAATGTGCTCAAAACATCATTTGAAGACGATGAAATGCTCCAACAAAGATCATATATAGCTGATGAGTTTTTATTCCCTACTTTTTAATAGGAGGAAAAATAATTGCAAAGTTTTTTTGAAATTATTTGTTAACACAAATGATTGTAAGTTTTTTTTGTATTTCATTTTTTATTTCTTTATTCAATATAGTTCCATATATTTTGTAGTGAAAAAATGGTGCTGCTGGGGCGGACCATACAACACGTAGGAATAAATATATTCTAGCATGTAAAGTACAAGCATATAATATGCGTACTTTATAGTATTATGCTTGTACTTTTCTTTGTTTGTTCATAACAAAGAAAGAATCCAAAAGTACACGTGAAACAATAAAAAGTACACGTAAAAGTGAGTTTAATATCACAGTACTTTGGAGTGATTTGCGTGTCCTTGTCAATGTTAGATCAAACAATTCTAGGCAAGTGGGACTAAACCCCAAAAATTCTCTCAAACAAACAAGGAATCCTAATGTACATGCATGACATTACAAAGTACATGTACCATCTTCGTGCATGTACTTTTCTTTATTTACTTGTCTAAACCAATATTTTTACACGCATAAATAAAACAAAATTACACCTAGACGATTTTTTTTTTAAATTTCAACAAAAAAAAGATTATTTTAAAAGAATGACATGTGTACACCATATAATACTTTATGTATTAAGTCAACATATGCCAAATGCAATCAAACCTTGGAAAATTAAACATTAATTACTTCATTTATCAATACAACCACAACCTACCATAATTATTAGGGTAAAAAATCCTATAAGAAAATATAACCTTGTTGTATAGCGTACCAATCTAAATTTCGTTCGCAAAAACGTCAAAATGGTTGTTCCAGCAAAGACTTTGAGAGATTCTCTTGAAAATGCAACCTATAGAGATAAAGAATGAGTGTGGAAGAAATTTTCTCAATCATTCAAGCAATCGACTCCTACAACGAATACATTAACAAGGCTCCCCTGGACTCCCACCCATCCCGTACGACTTTTTTTAAGAGGATGTGCCGCCGTCGGATGTAACAACCCAGTCTTTTGAGCGACTATTTTATACTATTTTGCCCGATGGGCTAATTTCATAAAATAGGGGAAGTTGGAGTAGATGTTATTTCCCATGAAATTAAGGGATAATATTTACTATGTTTTGTCTATTTACCGTATGAGAAGGTAAATAGCATTATATTGTGTTTTATTGCGTCGTTATATGTAAAGCGACGGTCATGACTCATATTTAAATTGGAGTAAAATTAATGAAATAAAATGAAATTGGAAAACGAAAGTGGTTCACCTTATTCCGAATGCCAAAATAGGGGGTGCGGTTGTTTTTAGAATAGTCGAGATAGTCGAAATAAGTGCCCCATTGTATTTTTTGAGTTTCGGGCACTTTTGGGGTGTTATGACTCAATTATGTGGATACGAGTCATTTTAATGGTGTATTAGCAATTAAAAGAGGGGGATTAATGTTTAGAACCCGTATAAGTCTATCCACCCCTTTTATTTCTTCATTTTATGTGAGAAGCCAAAGGAGAGAGAGAGAAGAGAGAGAGTTGGGAGAAATGGTGAGAAAAGAGAAAAAAATGGAAGATTTGGGCTGAAATCCGTTGCTACCGGAGGTGGATCCGAGACTACAACCTCGAGGCAAGTTTCTTACTTTCTAGATGTTGATTTAATGTGATAAATTGCATGTATAGTTAGGTTTTTTGAGGTTTAAACCATTAATGGGTATTTGTTTATTTTGAAGATTAAAACCTTAATCTTGTGTTTTAATTTGATTTGAGGAGAAATAATTAGTTACTTGATGTGTAGAAGTGATTTGGTAGCATTTATTGTTGTTGTATTTGGTTGGATTTACGGATAAAAGCTTGGAGGTTTCGTTAATGGCTGAAACAGCTTCTTGGGGAAGAAACTGTCCGCCAGGATCGATCGATCGAGCCTGGGGGATCGATCGATCGACGGCCAAGGGTCGATCGATCGACGACCAAGGGTCGATCGATCCACCCCTTTTGAAAAGGTGATATTTTTCCTAGTTTGTTTTATCCATTTTCTTTTAGGTTCAAGGTTTAATAACCTTCCTTTGGGAAGTAATGGGGAGTCCTAGAGGGTTGATTTGTGTAGACTAATGTCATAGGATAAAATGGGATAATTGGGCTTACCCCGAGGGCTAGTTTGTGTAGGTTAATAATCGAATGATTTAGGAAGTTAACCTAAAAATAAATTGGAGATAAAATGTGAATGTTGATACTTTGGGGAGATACTCCTTGAAGGAGACTCACTTTGATGGTTTATGAAATTGTATGAACTTTTGGAGACTAGTTTGAGGTTTATGGTACTTTGGGTCTCAGGTCATAAATAAAATGTGACTTTAAGAATAAGAAATGCATATTATAAAATGTGGTACTAAATGGCTAAGTATAAAAGGATTTTTGAGAATGTAAAATGTGAATGATTTCAAAATGAAAAGAAAGATGATTTTCATAAATGTTAAGATATGGATACACACCTCTCTAAATCGCTATCTTAAGGGAAGTTCGCACGTGTGGTGAAGCCCCCTGGCTAGTGAATGTAGGGTGGATATATCCCTAGGCCTTATGAGCGTTTATTTTATGTTTCTGCGCTGGTTAGGTGATCCAGGTTGTCTTGATGATAGGCCCTGGAAGATGATAGCCATTTAGGGCGGCTCACAGTGGGGAAACCCAGACGGGTGGTCTTAGATTGCGTTATATAATATGATATATAACTATGTTCAATAATGTGGGACATTATTGGTATTAAAGCATTTTATGATAATGAAATGGCTTTAATTACATTTCCCGGGTGGAAGAAGGGAAATGGGATTTTAAATACATTTTTCGGATGGAAGAAGGAAAAGATATGATATGAAAAGGATAAAGCATTTTTATGTTAATAAAACTTGCTTTAAAATATGTATTTTTCCTATATGGAAGAAAGGAAATAAAATTGGTAAAGAAAGTTGTGAAATTAGATTAATTGGTAAACATTTGATAAAATGAATTACCACATATATATATTCCTAAAGAAAGTAATAGGAATTGTGCATGTCGAGTTATGAGATTGACTTGGTAAACATTTGATAAAATGTCTTACCATTTATATATATTCCTTAAGAATAAATAGGAATTATGCTTTTAGATGGTGAATGGGTTTATTTATGTTTCCTTGAGTAGCTGTAGATGAGACCTCGTATATCTATATGTATATATTAATAATGTGCTGAGGGTCTAATGTATCTCGACGATCAACCTTGCCTAGTAGTAGTGTATCGAGGGGGTTCCTTGTTTGGATTTCGCTTAGCGGGACACCCCACACACAAATAGGGAATAGTGTTGAGACTGAGGAGAAGTTAGCCGTTAGTAGTTGGGTTAACTAGAGCATATTCATTGATATTACTCTAGGTTGCTTTTAGATTGAAAGGTGAGAAATTATATTATTGTTAATTGCGAGAGAATTACACACTTAACTGTCATGCATTTTAGTTACATGGGAATTGTATCAAACCGGGCCTTGACCCGTCTATATTTCTTTGTTTTTGCACATGCTCCTTGTCGTACAGGTGCTCTACCGCATGGACACCCATATTTACATTTCCATTCCGGTTCTCATGGAGTTACGATATATTATGGATGTTGTAGGTTAGTTGTTTGAGGCGCCTCTATCTTTTGTACTCTAGTTATGTTCAATTTATTTATTCGGGCGTGTTTGCCCACGCTTTGCATTCACTTATTATATTGTAATAATTGAATTGTAATATTTAGTGTAATTATTTGTATTGGTCTGTTCACTGACAACTTATTCAGTGATTATTTATTATATTGTCATTCTTTATCTATTGATTTTTGATATCCACCATTTTTGGAAATGGGATTGTCTAAGTGTTTTTATTTTATTTACAAATTTTCTTTTTATTGACAGTCCTTTTTCTAAAATGATTGGTGGTTATCTCGTACTATTATTTTAATCGACAATGATGCTGAGGATGAACCATCTATGATTCTTGTGATTATTAGAGTATTGGGCTGGCCACCTATTATTTTAGTAGGCGAGTTGTCACAGATGGTATCAGAGAATTAGGTTCTAGAGTCCTTAGGAATCTGTGCAGATGTATTACGTCTTCTACATTTTTTTTAACATAGAGCCTTAGGATTAAGATCATTGATTTCTCTTGTGAGAATTCGTTCTCATGCTATGGTATGAGAACCCAAAAAATATTTTCCGTGTTCGTGTGAGATTCGCAAGTCGTATGAGGATGGTCGTCAAGGAGGGCCGTTGTGAAGGCGTCGTGAGATGGGACTTCTAAGAACTGTGAGCTGTAGTTGGGGATGAGAGCCTCTTTAGAGGTCGCTCCCTTCGTAGCATTATCTTATATTTCTACCGCGACTACTAAGTACAGTAGGTATAGTTTTCTAGTGCCGCTGCCAGTAGAGAGTGGTACTAAGCTTGGGATTCCAATCGACGTTAATTTAAAGTTGAGAGGTCCTTGACGAGGACCACATATTGAAGTTCGGTCGGATTGGAGGAGGTGTAATCACATTCGATGAGAATATAAGGCTTAGAGTTTGGCTTAGAATGGAGTGTAGAGGTGCCCAGGTGCGAAGATTGGAGGGAAATCATTCACCCATAGGAGTAAGGTTGAAGTGGCGTGTAACAACCCGCCTAATGGGATACCGGGTGATCACTCCTATATCGAATTTAAAATAAGAGTCACATATGGATCATTCTTAGCATCACTGTCGAAAATCCATTTAATTACTAATATCCTATTAGGCGAGCGTTAAAAACTTTTACTTAACTACTCTTTTTAAACAATTATAATCTAGCATACACAAGTTAATGTGTAATTGAAACTGAAAGGAAAAAAATGAAATGAAAAAAAATAACTGAACACTCGGTTCAAATTATACAACCATATCGAATAATGTGCAAAGAATAAATAAAATCAGTTGGACCATTGGCCCGAATGTTTGTACAATACCACAAATCTAGAGTACAAGGAAAGAAACGTCTACCGAGAACCCGCAAGCATCCACAGCTGCTGCAGCAGACGTCTGACTCGAAGGAAATGTCATCCAGGAGTCCCTGTGTCTAGACACACATATATATATAATATACAACAAGAGAGGAAAAGTAGATAAACGGGTCAGAGCCCGAGTTTTGAAAATATTTTGCAAGTGCAAAAATGCTTTATTTTTAGAAAAATAGTTTTATCTCATATTTAAATTGGTATCGCACTACGATGAGATATCCCTCACCTCTCCTCTAGTAGTGCACACCTAACGCATCCTAACAACATACCCTAGTCAAGCTATCCCTGCCTAACTAGTCTAATTTACCCATCTACTACCTACCCTATATAGTCCAAGTGCTAAGGGCTAAACTTCCCTCCATTATCAACACTGCACTAAGTTCATGCGTGGGGTGTTTCGCAAAGCGAAATCCAAACAAGGAACCCCCCCGATACACTACTACTTGGCAGGGTTAATGGTAGAGATCCATTAGGCCCGTGGCACGCAACAAATGCAAAAATACACATATATACATTAAAATATACACCCGGATAATATCTCCTGGACTGAGGTTTACTTATATTAGATTTCATCTATATAATACACATCCGGATCTACCTCCTGGACTGAGGTGTATTCTATACTCACACCAAAATTTTCCATTTCCCTTCTCATATCCAGGAAATGTATTTAAAAGCCAACTCATTAACATGAATTGTTTTAACAAATCATATACCTTTTTAAAAGTCAATTTTATTATCATAAAAATGCTTTTCCTTTTTAAATTATCCCATTTCCCTTTTTATACTCGGGAAATGTACCCAAAGCCATTTTCATTATCATGAAAATGCTTTGATCATACCATATGCTTCCACATCCCTTATTCCATCCGCGAGTGTTACCGAAGCCAAGACCTTTATCCCATTTCCATTTTTATACTAAGGAAATGTAATTAAAGCCAATCCATTATCATGAATTGCTTTAATAAATCTAAGACCGCCCCTCTGGGTTTCCCCACTGGACGCGCCCCTAAATGGCTATCATCTTCCAGGGCCTATCAAACAAGACAACCTGGGAACCTAACAACGTCGGGAAGCGGCCATATGCCTGCGGGAAAGTCAGTACCACACCCAGAATCCCCTAACCAGCGCAGAAACAAATATATAATCGCTCATATGGCCTAAAGGACTATATCCACCCTGCTCAATAGCCAGGGGGATTCACCTCAACGCGCGTAACTTCCCTTATGATAGCGATTCAGGGAGGTGTGTAATCCATATTTTATCAATTATGAAAACATTTCTTTACCATTTTGAAAATACTCATACTTATATTTTCAAAATCATTTCCACCATATCATATATATATACTTATACCATATACTCCTCCTAGAATATGTAAACGGCCATAATGTCCTATAGCATATAGCGATGACCAATAATCCCAAAGATTACCTCCAGGAATCATAATCATGCATTCATATAAGCATGATACTAAACCCAAAGTATTTCTTACTTTGACAATCACTATATATCTCAATCCCATCTAAGGATTTATTGGATATCTCCAATGATACCATTCCACTCTAAGTGAAATATATATATACCACTATATTCCCAAATTATCCTAATTATCTCGTAGGATACGCTAACTCCATAATCGATTATAATTTTGCTTCCTATACGCATAATTATATAGGCCTAAATGCCCACTGAAATATCCTAGGAATCTATCTCTCCCGAGCAATCTTAAATTTATTGGGTTATGGATTTTATTTCCATGAACCCAAAGACTACACCTAGTCCAATTAATCATTTAGGGGTCCCCACCCTATCTTAGGAACCCCAACATTTTAAATCCTCTATTTATCTATTTTCCTCAAAATATAATTTAAGGGTTATATATTTAAAACCCCCACTTTGCCCTCCTAATTTTCCTCAATTTGAGAGCTACATACTCTTTAAGGACTACTCATTTTATTCCTTAATTAACCTCAAAGAAATGTGAATTGGAATCTATACCATCCAACTCACCCTAAGGAAAATTGTCCACTTTTAGAAGGGGTCGATCGATCGACCCATGGCCGTCGATCGATCGATGGCTTGATCAATCGAGCCCCCATGATCGATCGATCGATCATGTCGGGCAGCTTCTTCTCTGAGAAGCAGTTTCGGCCATTAAATCTTCTCCCAAGCTTTTGTCGCCTCAACCAACGGCCTACAACTTCAATCAACTACAACTACACATATATAAAGGATTCTAAACATCCTAGAACCCTAAACAACCAATTAATTTGGATTAATTTCTATGTTTCTCCAATAATCAAATTTTAGGGGTTTATTCGTTTTATCTCCCGAAAACCCATTTTATCCACGAATACCCAACCCAAAATCATTAGGGTTTGTTATACCAACAATGATATGAGATATTTATGCTTAAAAATAAATAAAGCAAGTAAACACTTGCCTCGTGGATAAAATCCGACGTCCTCAAGCCGAATCCCGCGAAGGCTGGCCGGAATCTCCCCCTTTTCCTCTTTTTCTCTCCTCCTCCCTCTCTTATCTCTCTTTTCTTTTCTTTCTTTCTCTCTTTCTCCCTCCCTTCCTCCTTTTATAAGGAGAAAAGGGTTTAATCCCTAAATACCCCAAAAATGACTCGTTTACTCAATTACGAGCCCGTTTAATTCCAAAATTACCCGGAACTCAATTTCGACAATCGGACACTCTTTTCTGACTATCTCTGACATTCCGAGACTCATGGTGCAGTCAAAATTTCGATCCGAGGTACTTGACCACAAATCACTATTCTAACCCATAAAAGTAAATGCGGGTTTTCTACCCCAAAATCTTACCTCTTTTGTCGCTTTACTCCACGGCGACATATAATTAAAATATTTCGACCTATATAGTCCCAAAAATAATCACAACATCCTTCGAAAATTATTAAATCCTCGAAAATCCCAAAAATTACTATTTTGAGAAATTATCCAAATTGCCAATTCATACTTAATTATGAAATTTAATCATCTCCAAAAGGGCGGGTTGTTACATACTCCCCCCCTTACAATGGAATTTCGTCCTCAAAATTCGGATATAACCTACACCATCTAGCTAGGATCACTACAAATCCTAATACCTCAAGGGTAACGATACTAACCCAATTGTCCCCAAACATATGCTACACGATTCCCACGATCGTAAAGTGACTCTAATACGTCACTTAATACCCATCATCTATGATGCCTCTCGGTAACCTTATATACTATGCCCATCCTATTTCGGGCGGGATATAAAACTATCTCACCAAGGTGCCCATACACCTCTCTAACCTGTGCACATCTGCGCATCAGTAGTTAACGTCCGACACGTGACACTCTCTCCCAATAAGGATCTCCTTTCTTCGGTGTAATACTCACCTATGGGTCCTCCCGACCCGCGAAATTTCAATTCTCCTAACCTCGGCGTCACTAAATTTACCTAACCTACATCCTAAGAATGCTAAGGTCTAAGCGTTACCCTACCTATGTGAAACGAATACAATCCTAAGTATATCCCTAGTGTCCGAGGCCTCTCTCGACTTCCGATATTTGCTCGGTTTCGTGCGTGGGACGTCTCGCCAAGGAGAAATCCAAATAAGGAACCCTCTCGTTACACTACTCCCTCGCGTTGTCGATCATCGAGATATAGCGACCTAAGGCACACCAACGGGACATCCTAAATCCTCCCAAGCTAACCTACGAATGCATTCCTACTATCTTATTCTTTCGCCCATACAGAAGCAAACCTAACCGATCGAAGTGCCCACTTTTCTGTAGAAAGTGTCACGAACATAATACCCAAAATTTATCTTCTCAAAATTTGCCTTTTCATTAAGGCCTGACTATTATCCTCAAATCAATTTCTCTAGGTCCTACTCCACCAAACTACTTGTGGTGAGAGGACCACTTTAGTGCTCTTCCATAGCACAATATTTCCATAAACATACCATCATCACAGAGCTCATAGTCTATAGTGGTTCATCCACACTATAAGACTAACCCACATCCTTGTATCCTATAACATCTCTCCACGCCCGACGCCGTTAAGTGTCATGCGTGGAGCATCTCGCAAAGCGAAATCCAAACAAGGAACCCCTCCACACATTAACACTTGACTTCGTCGGTCACGGAGTTCCGTTATTTTAGACATGCAACCGGGATAACCCTATCCCTTATCAACAAAAGATGGTCTGAACTCCTATCTCCACTAAGAGTCACATCACCAAGCGCTCGCACTAATTCTAAGTTCTTGCGCAAAGAAGCCCTGAGCTTAATCTTATAGCTCAATAAGAATCTTGTGGGCCTTAAATTATATCTATAAGGTCGCCACACACTCCCATCATAAAAATAGAGCCTCTGTTCATCGAGGTTCCATTTACCCATAACAATAAAGGTGAACTCAACCTGTATCAAGGTGAGACACCGCAACAACAACCTGTTCCCTCCAGGAACCATGGACACGATAGTCTTGCCATCATTAGCCTGCTATCGCTCCGATCAACCAAATACATTATACATATATATACAAAATATAAACACCCACCTCTATGAAGAGTGAACGAAAACAAAATTCCGCTATCGCGGAAAAAAATACATAGGCCTACATTATTATGTTATCGAGATCGCCACAAACTCAAATTACACACACGAGTCTAGGGCTATCGAACACCACAACTTCATCTAGCCACACTTCTTACTAGAATTTCTTAATCTAGGCCCCATCTGGGAACCCTAACCTTGTCCTTTATTCCTACCTATAAAAGACTAATCATGTGGCTCCGTACTCCACATCCTTATTTTCATCACTGGCCTTCTTGACCATGATCAAGTTGTCAACGCCATCTGACTCTATAATCTTACTCCTTATAATCACCTTACTAATCCTCTTAACCTCTTCGTTAAAAGGAACGTACACTACTAGTTCCAACAACCTCCCCATGTGGATGTCCACACAGGGGAACCTGAACAAACCCACATTCTCCCTACAAGTGAAAATCTTCCTTAAATTTCACATCTGGGTATTTCCATACCCAGCTCTAAGCCGAAGCTCCCAAGACTTCTACGTCCACTAGGTCGTGCCATGCTCACTTTGCACAACCCCAACCTTAATATATAGTCGTTATCAAAGACCCTTTTTCAAACCCTTATCTCCACGAGGTAGTTCAACTTGAGTACCACTTTCTACCATAGGAGTACTTGGATGCTCCTAACTACTATACTTTAGTAGTCGTTGCAACAATCCTTAGCATTTTCCACAAGAAGAGTGTCCTCTACTAAGGTCTTCGTCTCCAACTTTTACTAGCTACTCCAGCTATGCTCCACCTCCTGCTGCCATCCAAGCCCCGCACACGATTCTCAAACAAGCGCGCAAAAGATTACTATAATCTTCTAACATAGCAGGAGAACGAAATCTCACAAGAGAAATCAACAATCCTAATCCTTGGGCTCTATATCAAATCGAGAGCAACGCTGAAAGCGTAGTACGTTCGCACAGATTCCTAAGGACACTAGAACCTGATGCTCTGATACCATCTGTAACAACCCGCCTAATGGGATACCAGGCGATCACTCCTATATCGAATTTAAAACACGAGTCACATATGGATCATTCTTAGCATCACTGTCAAAAATCCATTTAATTACTAATATCCTATTAGGCGAGCGTTAAAAACTTTTACTTAACTGCTCTTATTAAAAAATTATAATCTAGCATACACAAGTTAATGCGTAATTGAAACTGAAAGGAAAAAAATGAAATGAAATAAAAAAACCGAACACTCGGTTCAAATTATACAACCATATCGAATAGTGTGTAAAGAATAAATAAAATTAGTTGGACCATTGGCCCGAATGTTTGTACAATACCTCCTATCTAGAGTACAAGGAAAAAAATGTCTACCGAGAACCCGCAAGCATCCACAGCTACTGCAGCAGACGTCTGACTCGAAGGAAATGTCATCCAGGCGTCCCTGTGTCTGGACACCTATATATATATAATATACAATAAGAGAGGAAAAGTAGATAAACGGGTCAGAGCCCGAATTTTGAAAATATTTTGCAAGTGCATAAATGCTTTATTTTTAGAAAAATAGTTTTATCTCATATTTAAATTTCTATCGCACTCCCATGAGATATCCCTAACCTCTCCTCTAGTAGTGCACAACTAACTCATCCTAACAACATACCCTAGTCAAGCTATCCCTGCCTAACTAGTCTAATTTACCCATCTACTACCTACCCTAGATAGTCCAAGTGCTAAGGGCTAAACTTCCCTCCATTCTTAACACTGCACTAAGTTCGTGCGTGGGGTGTCTCGTAAAGCGAAATTCAAATAAGGAACCCCCCCGATACACTACTACTAGGCAGGGTTAATGGTAGAGATCCATTAGGCCCGTAGCACGCAACAAATGTATAAATACATATATATACCGGGCGATCACACCTATATCGAATTTAAAACATGAGTCACATATGGATCATTCTTAGCATCATTGTCGAAAATCCATTTAATTACTAATATCCTATTAGGCAAGCGTTAAAAACTTTTACTTAACTACTCTTTTTAAACAATTATAATCTAGCATAAACAAGTTAATGCGTAATTGAAACTGAAAGGAAAAAAATGAAATGAAATGAAATAAAATAATCGAACACTCGGTTCAAATTATATAACCATATCGAATAATGTGCAAAGAATAAATAAAATCAGTTGGACCATTGGCCCGAATGTTTGTACAATACCTCCTATCTAGAGTACAAGGAAAGAAACGTCTACCGAGAACCCGCAAGCATCCACAGCTGCTGCATCAGACGTCTGACTCGAAGGAAATGTCATCCAGGCATCCATGTGTCTGGACACCTATATATATATATAATATACAACAAGAGAGGAAAAGTAGATAAACGGGTCAGAGCCCAAATTTTGAAAATATTTTGCAAGTGCATAAATGCTTTATTTTAAGAAAAATAGTTTTATCACATATTTAAATTGGTATCGCACTCCCATGAGATACCCCTCACCTCTCCTCTAGTAGTGCACACCTAACGCATCCTAACAACATACCCTAGTCAAGCTATCAATGCCTAACTAGTCTAATTTACCCATCTACTACCTACCCTAGATAGTCCAAGTGCTAAGGGCTAAACTTCCCTCCATTCTCAACACTGCACTAAGTTCGTGCATGGGGTGTCTCGCAAAGCGAAATCTAAACAAGGAACCCCACGATACACTACTACTTGGCAGGGTTAATGGTAGAGATCCATTAGGCCCGTAGCACGCAACAAATGTATAAACACACATATATACATCTACAATATACATCCGGATAATATCTTCTAGACTGAGGTTTACTTATATTGGATTTCATCTATATAATACACATCCGGATCTACCTCCCGGACTGAGGTGTATTCTATACTCATACCAAAACTTTCCATTTCCCTTCTCATATCCAGGAAATGTATTTAAAAGCCAACTCATTAACTTGAATTGCTTTAACAAATCATATACCTTTTTAAAAGCCAATTTTATTATCATAAAAGTACTTTTCCTTTTTAAATTATCCCATTTCCCTTTTTATACTCGGGAAATGTACCCAAAGCCATTTTCATTATCATGAAAATGCTTTGATCATACCATATGCTTCCACATCCCTTCTTCCATTCGGGAGTGTTACCGAAGCCAAGACATTTATCCCATTTCCCTTTTTATACTCAGGAAATGTAATTAAAGCCAATCCATTATCATGAATTGCTTTAATAAATCTAAGACTGCCCCTCCGGGTTTTCCCACTGGACGCGCCCCTAAATGGCTATCATCTTCCAGGTCCTATCAAACAAGACAACCTAGGAACCTAACAACGTCGGGAAGTGGCCATATGCCTTCGGGAAAGTCAGGACCATACCCAGAATCCCATAACCAGCGCATAAACAAATATATAATCACTCATATGGCCTAAAGGACTATATCCACCCTGCTCAATAGCCAGTGGGCTTCACCACAATGCGCGCAACTTCCCTTATGATAGCGATTTAGGGAGGTGTGTAATCCATATTTTATCAATTATGAAAACATTTCTTTACCATTTTGAAAATACTCATACTTATATTTTCAAAATAATTTCCATCATATCATATATATATATATATATACTTATACCATGTATTCTTCCTAGAATATGTAAACGGCCATAATGGCCTATAGCATCTAGCGATGACCAATAATCCCAAAGATTCCCTCCAGGAATCATAATCATGCATTCATGTAAGCATGATACTAAACCCAAAGTATTTCTTACTTTGATAATCACTATATATCTCAATCCCATCTAAGGATTTATTGGATATCTCCAATGATACCATTCCACTCTAAGTGAAATATATATACCTCTATATTCCCAAATTATCCTAATTATCTCATAGGATACGCTAAATCCACAATCGATTATAATTATTCTTCCTATACGCATAATTATATAGGCCTAAATGTCCACCGAAATATCCTAGGAATTTATCTCTCCCGAGCAACCTTAAATTTATTGGTTATGGATTTTATTTCCATGAACCCAAAGACTAAACCTAGTCCAATTAATCATTTAGGGGTCCCCACCCTATCTTAGGAACCCCAACATTTTAAATCCTCTATTTATATATTTTCCTCAAAATATAATTTAAGGGTTATATATTTAAAACCCCCCACTTCGCCCTCCTAATTTTCCTCAATTTGAGAGCTATATACTCTTCAAGGACTACTCATTTTATTCTTTAATTAAGCTCAAAGAAATGTGAATTGGAATCTATCCCATCCAACTCACCCTAAGGAAAATTGTCCACTTTCAAAAGGGGTCGATCAAGCCCCCATGATCGATCGATCGATCATATCGGGCAGCTTCTTCTCCGAGAAGCTGTTTCGGCCATTAAAGCTTCTCCCAAGCTTTTATCGCCTCAACCAATGGACTACAACTTCAATCAACTACAACTAGAAGTATATAAAGGGTTCTAAACATCCTAGAACCCTAAACCACAAATTAATTTAGATTAATTTCTAAGTTTCTCCAATAATCAAATTTTAGGAGTTTATTCGTTTTATCTCCCAAAAACCCGTTTTATCCACGAATACCCAACCCAAAATCATTAGGGTTTGTTATACCAACAATGATATGAGATATTTATGCTTAAAAATAAATAAAGCAAGTAAACACTTGCCTCATGGATAAAATCCGACGTCCTCGAGCCGAATCCCGAGGAGGCTGGCCGGAATCTCCCCCTTTTCCTCTTTTTCTCTCCTCCACCCACTCTTCTCTCTCTTTTCTCTTCTTTCTTTCTCTATTTCTCCCTCTCTTCCTCCATTAATAAGGAGAAAAGGTTTTAATCCCTAAATACCCCAAAAACGACTCGTTTACTCAATTACGAGCCCGTTTAATTCCAAAATTACCCGAAACTCAATTTCGACAATCGAACACTCTTTTCCGACTATCTCGGACATTCCGAGACTCATGGTGCAGTTGAAATTTCCATCCGAGGTACTTGACCGCAAATCACTATTCTAACCCATAAAAGTAAATGCGGGTTTTCTACCCCAAAATCTTACCTCTTTTGTCGCTTTACTCCACGACGACATATAATTAAAATATTTCGACCTATATACTCCCAAAAGTAATCACAACATCCTTTTAAAATCATTAAATCCTTGAAAATTCCAAAAATTACTATTTCGAGAAATTCTCCAAATTGCCAATTCATACTTAATTATGAAATTTAATCATCTCCAAAAGGGCGGGTTGTTACATGACGGAAATGGTAGTCGCCATAATTTGGTGGAGCAAGAGGTTTTCCCATAGAGAAACCCGTTAGATATTTTCAACAACAAGTTTCTCTGGGATGCCAGGAGTGACGAGAAGTTAGAATTCTCAAGTATTCACGTGAGGTTCGGTCAGAGGCCGACAGTGAATAAAGGGTGTTACGGTTAAGAAATTGTACACCGAAATAAGAATTGGTATGAGGAAGAGAGGGAGCCCTTTAGTAGAATGATAGGCTCACGAATAAGTGTCGTTAACACTTCTAGAGAAGTAGTGTTCACGAGACCCCATCGGTGGCCATCCACCCGGGGAAGACTCATTGAACTAAGGCTAGGGAGGTTGATAATACATTCTCTTTGTTGAAGAAGTTAAGGGAACTACGCATTTTGATCTTGTCATTAGAAGAACAAGGGAAAGAATAGGGTGCCTAGTTGGGGCATTAAGGGAAGTAGTTTGGTTCGGATGAGACTAGAATAATGTGTCTGAGAACCATTGGTAGTGGCCAGAGATTGGCAAGTATGTTGGAGGGAATTTCCACCGTAGTTGAGGGTGGGGTATTCCTTATGATGAGATGGAGTAGTATTGCATTAACCCTAGATTCGGATGTGTAAATCGAGCTTGTGGTAGTATCGATATTATTATAGTGAGTATACCTATATGACTTTCGTGGTAGAGAGGTTCTATATTTTCCTTCACTCGTTATGAGGCGGGTGATGATATTTTAAGGATATGTGTGGTATGTACTACTTGTATTATATGTAATATATGAGTAGAGATGTTCTTAAGTTTGGTGGGTGCGATAGCAAGCAAATAAATTACGAGGCTATCCTATTCCTATTTCTAGAGAAGGACTAGTTGTTCTATGATATCTCTCCTGGATACAGGTTGAGACTTTATAGAGATGGTTTACGGTATGTAGAAAGTTTTTCCTTTTTACTTAATTTATTTGTTTTGTTTGATTGTTTGTTTGCTTTGCTTGTGTATGATGTTGCCTTATCTCCATGACCAACCAAGTTAAGTAGTAATGCATTGGAGGGTTTCCTTGTTTTGATTTCGCTTTTGCGAGACGCTCCATGCGTGAACCTTAAGGAAGTTGGAAGTGGAGAGATGCTATAATTCTTTCTTTTTATTTATTTTCTTTCTTTCTGTTGGTTGAGTGCTGGGTTGGAAGGTTTAGCCGAGAATCACGTAATTGAGTGATGGAGGGCTAAGTTAAAGTGCGAGATATGAGCACTGTGATAGTTTTTCCTCTGATCTATGTGGGGAAGACTAAGATATGAAAGTCGAATAGAGACTTATGGTTATGCATTAATGATAAGGTCATGTATAAATATGTATGTACGTATTTTGGGTTAAAGTGTTGGTGGCATTTTACAGAAAGTAAAGGCCAGGTTAGTTAATTTTTCAGTTAATTTGAGATGGTAGGACTTATAAGTAGAAGTGTATTAGTAGGGTTATGAGTTAGGATTTTAGTTGGTCCCGATCATGTGTCTTATACCGTTACTTCTCGACGACCGACGATGTGAGGTAGTAGGGTAAAGGGAGGATTCCTTGTTTGGATTTCACCTCGGCGAGACGTCCCACGCATGAAACCCAGCGAATGTCAGAAGTTGGGAAAGGTCTTGGACACTAGGGATATAATTAGTATTATCCTTATACGACTAGATTAGGATGTATATTGACTTTAGGATTATTAGGATGTAAGGCCCTTAAGGCCTGTAATGAGGTTTTAGGAAGGTGGTAGGGAGTTGACCACAATAGGTTTGTGGGTTAAATCTAAGCAGGATTAGGTCCCAAGAAAGAAGAAGTATGGGATCTTGAGTAATTCGGGATTTTAGGCCATAAGAGGTGGGGCCTTTATTAGATAGAGCGTTACGTCGGTAACCTATCTTCAGAGGAGTTAAAGTATGAGCTGACTTTTACTACTGCACTCGTGTTGTTAAGATAGAGAGTAGATTTAACGAACGAGTTTCTGCCAGGAACGGGAAGTATTAATACGGGAGTATGGACCCCTTGTTTATGCGCCTCACAAACTGGAATTCTGTGAGAAGTATTATCCCCCGCTCAATTTAGAGTTCGTAGCGGTAGTATTCGCCTTAAAGGAATAAAGGCACTACTTCCTGGGCAGGAAATTTGTGTTTTCACGAGCAAGAAGTTTGAATTCGTAAAGGACTATCAATTGGATATTACCTTTCGCTAAGGAATACGGATGGGTTAGAAGATGCGCCGAGTAGAAAACTGTCGGAGAGATTAGTAAGGCATGGAATGCCAAGTGGAACGAGCTTCACCGAGGGGACGCTATAGTAAGAGCGTTCATGTCCGTGATTGACCAATTCACCTACTAGTGTGAAGATACTAGTGGTGGAACGAGGAATGATGGGACTAGTAGCTTTTCTGGATAGAATTTTTGTACAATTGTTTGGATCTTTTCCTATAAGTATGGTACCATGTGTGTGGCCTAGTGTAGTCGGATGAGTAATTTGCATACTCGTTGGATGGAACCAGTGGACGGTATATTTCTTGGACTTGGAGTGGTCCGAGAATATCTTTTTAACGATTGGGCTCTTTGAGCCTCATACTTTTAAGGGCTACGCCAATGCGAATAGAAGTAAGTAGTGTTGGGGTTGAGCGATGTAGTGTTAGTGTAGTTATTCCCTGGCAAGGGTATAACGTGATTCGGGAAAAAGGAAATTTATGCCAAGATGTGTAGGTATATCCTTCCATAGTAGAAAGGTAGGATCAATAGTTCGTGGGGAACGATTTGGTGCTATGTTAGAGCACGAAGAAGGTGGACTGAGATCAAATAGTGATGACCTTAGCCCAAGTACAAAAAGGGGTTTGTTAAGAATGGTAGAATGGTAGTTTAGTATAGTATACCTTTATATGGTTATACGGTATGCCTGAATTTTGAGGGCAAAAATCCCTTCTAAGGGGGGGAGTATGTAGCAACCCAGTCTTTTGAGCGACTATATTATATTATTTTGCTCGATGGGCTAATTTCATAAAATAGGGGAAGTTGGAGTAAATGTTATTTCCCGTGAAATTAAGGGATAATATTTACTATGTTTCGTCTATTAACCGTATGAGAAGGTAAATAACATTATATTGTGTTTTATTGCGTCGTTATATATAAAGCGCTGGTTATGACTCATATTTAAATTGGAATAAAATTAATGAAATAAAATGAAATTGGAACACGAAAATGGTTCACTTTATTCCGAATGCCAAAATAGGGGGTGCGGTTGTTTTTAAAATAGTCGAGATAGTCGAAATAAGTGCCCCATTGTATTTTTGAGTTTCGGGCACTTTTGGGGTGTTATGACTCAATTATGTGGATACGAGTCATTTTAATGGTGTAGTAGCAATTAAAAGAGGGGGATTAATGTTTAGAACCCGTATAAGTCTCCCCACCCATTTTTCTTTCTTCATTTTATGTGAGAAGCCAAAGGAGAGAGAGAGAGAAGAGAGAGTTGGGAGAAATGGTGAGAAAAATGGAAGATTTGGGATGAAATCCGTTGCTACCGGAGGTGGATCCGAGACTACAACCTCGAGGAAAGTTTCTTACTTGCTAGATGTTGATTTAATATGATAAATTGCATGTATAGTTAGGTTTTTCGAGGTTTAAACCATTAATGTGTATTTGTTGATTTTGATGATTAAAACCTTAATCTTGTGTTTTAATTTGATTTCAGGAGAAATAATTAGTTACTTGATGTGTAGAAGTGATTTGGTAGCATTTATTGTTGTTGTGTTTGGTTGGATTTACGGATAAAAGCTTGGAGGTTTCGTTAATAACTGAAACAGCTTCTCAGGGAAGAAGCTGTCCGCCAGGATCGATCGATCGAGACTGGGGGATCGATCGATCGACAACCAAGGGTCGATCGATCCACCCCTTTTAAAAATGTGAGATTTTTCCTAGTTTGTTTTAGCCCTTTTCTTTTAGGTTCAAGGTTTAGGAACCTTCCTTTGGGAAGTAATGGGGATTCCTAGAGGGTTGGTTTGGGTAGACTAATGTCCTAGGATAAAATGTGATAATTGGGCTTACCCCGAGGGCTAGTTTGTGTAGGTTAATATCCGAATGATTTAGGAAGTTAACCTAAAAATAAATTGGAGATCAAATGTGAATGTTGAGTCTTTTGGAAGATACTCCCTGAGGGAGACTCACTTTGATGGTTTATGAAATTGTCTAAACTTTTGGATACTAGTTTGAGGTTTATGGTACTTCGGGTCTTAGCTCATAAATAAAATGTGACTTTAAGAATAAGAAATGCATATTATAAAATGTGGTACTCAATGGCTAAGTATAAAAGGATTTTTGAGAATGTAAAATGTGAATGATTTCAAAATGAAAAGAAAGATGATTTTCATAAATGTTAAGATATGGATACACACCTCTCTAAATCGCTATCTTAAGGGAAGTTCGCACGTGTGGTGAAGCCCCCTGGCTAGTGAATGTAGGGTGGATATATCCCTAGGCCTTATGAGCGTTTATTTTATGTTTCTGCGCTGGTTAGATGATTATGGGTGTGGTCATGACTATCCCGCAGGCATATGGCCTCTTCCCGACGTTTCGATAGGATCCCAGGTTGTCTTGATGATAGGCCCTGGAAGATGATAGCCATTTAGGGGCGCGCACAGTGGGGAAACCCGGACGGGCGGTCTTAGATTGCTTTATATAATATGATATATAACTATGTTCAATAATGTGGGACATTATTGGTATTAAAGCATTTTATGATAATGAAATGGCTTTAATTACATTTCCCGGATGGAAGAAGGGAAATGGGATGTTAAATACATTTTCCGAATGGAAGAAGGAAAATGGATGATATGATATGAAAAGGATAAAGCATTTTTATGTTAATAAAACTTGCTTTAAAATATGTATTTTTCCTGGATGGAAGAAATGAAATAAAATTAGTAAAGAAAGTTTTGAAATGAGATTAATTGGTAAACATTTGATAAAATGAATTACCACATATATATATTCTTAAAGAAAGAAATAGGAATTGTGCATGTAGAGTTATGAGATTGACTTGGTAAACATTTGATAAAATGTCTTACCATTTATATATATTCCTTAAGAATAAATAGGAATTATGCTTTTAGATGGTGAATGGGTTTATTTATGTTTCCTTGAGTAGCTGTAGATGAGACCTCGTATATCTATATGTATATATTAATAATGTGCTGAGGGTCTAATGTATCTCGACGATCAACCTTGCCTAATAGTAGTGTATCGGGGGGGTTCCTTGTTTGGATTTCGCTTTGCGAGATACCCCACACATGAATAGGGCATAGTTTTGAGACTGGGGAGAATTTAGCCCTTAGTACTTGGGTTAACTAGAGCATCATCATTGATATGGCGCTAGGTTGCTTTTAGATTGAGAGGTGAGAAATTATATTATTGTTAATTGCGAGAGAATTACGCACTTAATTGTAATGCCTTGTAGTCACATGGGAATTATATAAAATCGGGCTCTGACCCGTGTATATTTCTTTGTTTCTGCACATACTCCTTGCCGTACAGGTACTCTACCGCATGGACACTCATATTTACATTTCCATTCCGGTTGTCATGGAGCTACGACATATTGCGGATGTTGTAGGTTATTTTTTTTAGGCGCATCTATCTTTTGTACTCTAGTTATGTTCAGTTTATTTATTCGGGAGTGTTTTCCCACGCTTTGCAATCACTTATTATATTATAGTAATTGAATTGTAAGACTTAGTGTAATTATTTGTATTGGTCTGTTCACCGACAACTTATTCGGTGATTATTTATTATATTGTCATTCTTTATCTATTGATTTTTGATATCCACCGTTTTTGCAAATGGGATTGTCTAAGTGTTTTTCTTTTATTTACAAATTTTATTTTTATTGACAGTCCGTTTTCTAAAATGATTGGTGGTTATCTCTTACTATTATTTTAATTGACAGTGATGCTGAGGATTGACCATCTATGATTCCTGTGATTATTAGAGTATTGGGCTGGCCACCTATTATTTTAGTAGGCGGGTTGTCACATCGGATACCCACGAAGTCCTCGTCATTTTGTATACATACGAGGCAAAAATACTTATGGAAAACTGTATGAAGGACAAGGATTTTACCATGGAGGTCCTTTTATCGGTGGAGAGTAGAATTCGGGTGATCTCGAATTTTATCGGCGCTCTTTCAGATCCCATCGACAGTTTCCTTCAGTTTTCAGATGATATTTTTTTTTATAGTTCATGGGTTCTTATTTTTTTTATTTATGAGTTGTAATTTTTTTTATTAATGAATGAAATTATCTTTTCTTTTAATTCATGCATTTTTATTTTGATGATAATAGTACTGACAATTATATAAAAATGAAAAAAAAAACTGAAAAATGAATTAGGAATAAACATTTGTAATAAGTCCCATAACCTCCCAAAACTACCTATAATTGCTTTGTTGATCATCTTTCTTTTTACAGAGAATGACACTTGTCTATAGTGGTTATAATAGGAGCAATACTAAAAAATAAAGTCATGGAAGTGTATACAAATAAATCTTAAAAAATGAAACCAAACACTTGAAATTGCTTAAAAAATTTCAGTGTGCGTGATTTTTTTTAATGAGTGGACTTTAACTAAGTACACGCATTATTTCTTAAAGTACACGCACATTGACCATGATTTAAATATATTTTTTAATAAAATACATGCATAAAATAATTTTTTTATAAAGTACATTTTCGTACCGAAATATAATAAATATGGAGAGAAAATTTTATAATGTGCATTAAATTCCTTTTTGTACTGAAATACATGTATTAAATATGCAGAAAATGTATATTTTCTAAATTAAGAATATTCTAACAATAATTCGATAATAATACCGCTGGCGCGGACCCACCCTATTACACGTAAAAATGTGAGAATATGAGTGACTTGTTCATTAGATATTGGAAAATAATATAATAGAAGAAAAACCTTTAAAAAAATTAATAATAGAAATTATAATGTCACAAATGAACAAATAAATATAAATTAAATGCAATAATACATAAAGAAAGTGAAAAATAGAAATTATAAGTTATACAATACATAAAGTACGCACATGTTTTTATGAACTGCACGCACATTTTACCGAACAAAACTATTTTCTAAATGCATGTACTTTGAAAATACACATGTACTTTATAAAGTACACATATAATACATAAAGTACATGCATATTGAAATAGAATTTGATCATCACAATATACGTGTACTTTATGTTGATCCCATTCCCAAACAAATAATACAGAAATGAACACTCAACAATAAAATTACAATAATTGATTCAAATGTTCATGTTCTTTGATTTTATTTGAAACTACTGTTACAATGAATGAATTGAACAATATTACGAGGAATCAAATTGGCTCTTTACACGTGGACCTGTAATGACCTAATTTACTACACCTAGAGAAAGTAACTTATCTTATTATGACATCTCCAATGGATTTTATTTTCTTATTTCTTAGCCTCCCTGTCAGTCTCTTTGTTAATAGAGGAAGGATTGCTAAATTTTTAGGTAATGGAATGTTTAGGGACATCAAATAAAGAAGAAGAATTATAGGTGATGAGTATATTTTTTATAGAAAAAAACTTATAATAATACTCAATATGATCATAAATACTTCCACCTATATTTCGTATGACATAAACAACATGAGAACATGGAAAGCATCGTAGTTGCCAACTCTTACAAGAGTAAATTCCTTGTTCTAAGTCAACTATGGCCCGCACATTTGAATGAACTTCAAATACATGTTTACTTGAGCGTCTAATATTCCAATGTCTACTTTTATTCCAATTTTCAGTCAGTAGTTTATCAAAATGAGGACACAACACCCTTGTCCATGTTTCAGATTCAACCAGAGTGTTTGCATCGAAATTCATAATCTTGATCCTCATTCTGTCTATCATATTAATTATCGATAAATGTCTTTCCTCGAGTATCCAAGAGTTGAATGATTCTGCAACACCTGATACCATGTCACCATAAGGTTTCCTAGTGAAATATGCATAAGACAAAATCTTCGGAGGCGAATTACCAGGAAAATCAACGACACCAACTCCCATTTTTTTCTTCGAGCCATCAATGTTCTTCTGAAATTCATCAATCGTTCTTATTTTTTGAATTTGACAACTCCCCTTGAACGAGCATCTTTCGGATTCTCCCACTCCCCCGTATTTTCTTCTTTATATTTCCCTATAAATGATGTATACAGTAGGAATGTGCAGACATTGGAAAAACCTTAGAAACACCTTCAATAAGACCATTATTTCGATCTTGATGAGCTAGTGCATGATGAAAATTAATGAGAAACCACATTCAATTATACTCCATCTCTGAATTAACAACTGCATATGGAAGAGGATAAAGGCCTAAAATTATAATGAAAAATATCAGTACATAAAAATTCTATAATGAACTCCAAAAATGGTGCCGCTGACGTGGATCAATAAACACGTAGGCTATACAAGAGAATAATTATATTTGTAGTGATAGGCTACACAAATATAAAGTATAAACATATTTTTCTTGTACTTTAATATATGTGGTTGTAATTTAATATTTCACTTGACCATAACAAAGAAAGAATCACAAAGTACACGCAAAACATTACAAAGTACACACACAGTGTAAACATGATTTCACGTGTACTTTGTAATGATCTGCGTGTACTTTGCACTATTGTGCCCCCAAAAATAAGGAATCCTAAAGCACACGCATATCATTACAAAGACATGTAACATAGAATATAAATTCATGTGTACTTTCTAATGATATGCGTGTACTTTTCATTATCGGCCCAAAACAAACAAGGAATCCTAAAGTACACGTATGACACTACAAAGTACACGTTACATAGAATATAAATTCAAGTGAAATATTGTATCTAATGCGCGTACTTTAGGATTCTATGAAAATAACAATCATTGGAGAGATAAACTTTTGACGTACTCAGCTCTACACCTCCAATATAAATATCATTTTCAACTCCACTACTAATATCAATGGCAGTGGATGATGATATATGGTCTACCCTTTCTCTACTTGCATGACGACATCAACCCTCTCGCAACTTGTATAACTGTGGTCAACCCTTTCATGAATTCTATACGTGCATACTAGACGCTAGAGCTGTTGAATCGAAGACATATATCAAAATAAAATTATCTTTGAGGATCACTTGAGACCGCAACATAAAGCGAACATATTTATCACAAAGCAACATGACTCGAATGTCATCACCAAATCCGTACTTCAATGAAAAAGATCTAGCTTTTAAATCCATGAACCTGCTACATAACTCATTGCATATTAAATCTAATGAGTTGTCTTTAAATATTTCAATGCAAGCCATATTATCCAAATAAAAACACCGAACAAATTGACAACTTTGCATTATCACCTGCATTAAATTAAAATAGAAAAATGGTTTTATTAAAGCTCAAGTTTAATTAATGTCATTGGCGCAGACGGACAAACACATGGCCAACAAAGACATGACTACTCTATTAACAGGAGTCAACAGTAACAAAGTAACTGGACATTAATATTATAAAGAATTGATGTCAAAAAGTAAAAAATTAATCAATAGAAAATTACGTGTACTCTAGATCAAATTGCGTGTACTTTACCGCAACTTTCTGCTCATGTAAAAACAAAGTACTTCAGTATTGTAAAACATCAAGATTGGTAAATGCCGTTGGCGCAGACCAACAAACATATGCCCATCTAATACATGACAAGTCTATTACGTAACAAGTCAAAAGTAACAAAGTAAATGCACATTAACATTATGTAAAATTAATGTCCAAAGAAAAAATCAGCAAGTCCAAAATTCACATGTACTTTATATCAAATTGCGTGTACTTTATTGCAATGATCCTTTGAGGAATATACATGAACAACTTGTATATACATAAAGTGTACACATACATGAACACACAATCAAATAATATACATACACAACCTGTTACGAAATCAAAACACAACATCAAAATATATTCATATAAAATTAAAATAAAATAATAAAAACACAAAATCAAATAATTCATTCAATATTCTAGTTAATTCAGCACATGCCTTACACAATTACAATGATTTGATTAATAAAAAACAAATAAATCAACCTATTTTAATTGATCGACATGCAAAACATTTCTTCATAATAGGTATAGATCTACAAATGATCAAATTAATGCAAAGAAAAATCTTGGTTAAACAAAGCGCAGTGGGTTTATTTCTTCGAGCAAATTGATAACTTCTTTCTTTGAGAGAACAAAGTTGGTTGAACAGAAGTGAAAAGAAATTATAAGATCCAAAGTTATTGGAGAAAACAAACCTTTTTGACAGAGTGAGAAAGAAGAAAGAGAAGATCCTAGCTTATTGGAAAGGTTGTTATTCACTGATTAGGTCAATGATAACAAAATGAATAAATATCAGAAAAATTATTTATATGGGCTTAATAGTTTAAAATTTGCTTGACCCGGTTAAAAAGGGCAAAACGTCCTGTCAAGAGACTAGACCGTAAAAACCAATATTTATTTGATGTGTTGATCCACAAGTTCATTTCTTGAAAAGGGAGATCCTTAAAAAATAAACATTTGAAATAGTAATCTCTATGATAAAATGGTTGCCCATATCGCTCGTTTTCCCACATAGGTTAGTTTCTCCTGTATGTGTATGTGTTTTGACCTTCCTCTGCGGAATTATACGTGGAAAATCATGATACTTCTCTTCTAGTTTTCTAGTTTAAATGATATATTCTCACCAGTAATAAACTTCATTTTTAATTTCTTTCTTTTTAGCTAAAAGATAGCGCTTGATGTTTGGCAATGAAAGAAAAAGAAAGATCAAATTAATTTTTAATGGATGGATCAGTTCAAGAACACCAAAGTTCATTATAACCAACCAATATGAGGTTGCCACGTCATTCAGTCCCCAAAAATTTAGTCCAATCCTCGGTTACAATAGAAATGCTCTTAGATATAAGAAAATAAGTTGTATAATATTTTCTTATATGTATCAACTGGGAATTGTATGATCGATATGTGATGTTACTTTGAATAGGATTTGTATTTGATCAAATTAGGAGATTCTGTGAGAAAATATTATCTTATTATGTGGCCCCATCGTCACACCTCTTTCAATAGTAGTTTTTAACAAGGAATTCTAATGAATCGAGATGAAATACATGAATGATGAGTATATTAAATGGGGCATATGCCAAATAGTTCCTCAAATATTTTTTAATACACGTTTAGTCCAAGTCTTTTTATTTTTCTCCAAAAAGTCCTTCACCATGATGCTGGCACGGACCTTTAAAGATAAGAGAATAGGAGACTTTTTTGGTATAAAATAAAAGGGTTGGACAAATTGTGTATTAAAAAATGTTTGAGGGACTTTTTTGCATTTGATCCATCTTAAATAGCGTAAACTTTTAATATAGTGTATAAATTTTTTATTTTATTTTTTGTTTATATGCTTACTTCACTGTCATGATTGAGTTAATATTTCTATCCATGAATATATTGAATTCTTAATTGAGTAAGTTCAAGATGATTTTGGAATTGATTGAGTTTATTGGGCTGTCACATGTGCCTCATGGGTGTATATTTTAGGTCATTTTTTTACTTTTACTTAAAAATTATGTGACGGGAGATCAGAAGAGCTCATCATGTGATGGGCCTAAAAGTATTCTTATTATAGGATCGAAGCTCTCCTATTTTTATTCATTTTCGAAATAAATCAGGACCACTGCTTTCACTTGAACTAATTGAATGGATATCAGACAAAAACAAAGATTAAGATGGCCACATACAACTCATAGGGTATAGACATATACGAAAACATGCTATGGAGAATGTTGGTGACAAATCGCTAGGCGTGAATGCAGTAATCGACAAACTCAAACATGATTCCCAAGTTTGTTTGGCGGAATTAGCTTGGTCATTTTTTCCTCCCCTAATTTTTAGTTACTTTAATATTGTTTATCTTCTTTATGCAAATATCAATTTATTTTGGTGGTACTAAATTTATTACTCATAAATATCTTGATTGCCGATTAACAAAAATTATCCTTATACTACGAAAAATATCATGCTAAATAATTATTATTTCTACCTATCCGGTTTTCGACGCAACATAACAATTCAAATGTGTATCCAAATCAACATTCTCCATTTCCAATTAAAATCATAGTTTCATCATATTATCATTCCCTCCATTCATAAATTATCAAATGCCTGAACATGTAAGAGAAGGGTGCTAGTTCAACAAGGATTAAGGAACAAGGATAGTGCCTCGCCTCCTGTAAGACGAGGCAAATTCAATAACCAATAGGCATGTGTCTTTTAGGCTAAGGAACCAAAAAACTTATTAAACTTTATTAAAGAAACTAGAAAAAATTATTTTTGCTTTGGTACATTATATATGTCGATTGCTTTTATTTTTTATGAATCTTTTGACCTTTTATTCACATTTTCTCTATCGAGGTACAAATAATTATTCAATAAGACGTAGTTTTAGTTTTAATGGACAAATAAAAAATTAAAGACCTAATCATGTTTCGACTTAATAAAACAATGGCAATTCATATTTATACCCTAGCATAACTAAGATGTCATTATTTAAGGTTATCCAGTATAGAGTGGACTGCTATTCTCCTCCTCAAAAACACGTTGCAAACATATGATTTAGAAATTTTGAATGTCATTTTTATTTTACTTTATTTTTTCCATCTAAATATGGTTGAAACAGTGAAGTATCTAACATAAGATAATAATCTTTTAAAAATATGTGAATTATGTTGTACAAGGAACTGAATAAAAGTGCATAGTAATAAATTGTATTTCTTCCTATGGCGACACAATGTTGACTAATTAAGTATGTCAAAAGGCAAAATATTTGGGAATTGCGAAAAATAGAGAACGTTTTAAGTTGTATTTAGTTTCTTCTAAACATGCTATGAAGGTATATAGTTTCTTTAAATGATGCGAATTGCTTCTCCACTATCAAGTAGTTTTCCTTTAATTATAGTATTGTATAGACCCACAATCAGGGAGTTTATTCCTATTATACAAGAAACCATAACCAAGGGTTGGCAGTAGGCTTTAGTTGAGTTGACTTGGTGTGTCTTTTCCTGTTCCATTTTAGAAGCTGAAAAACACTTTTTTGGAGAAATATTTGTCATTTTTTAAACCACTTCAGTATATATTTAAATTATACTTTGAGAACCGAATTAATATTGCATAAAATTCAATTATATACGTTCCTTCAAATCGTCAAGGAATACAGTAGACCACAATCTCGATTTGAGATTAGGAGGTTTGGGTTCTAAGCAAGCTATTTGTGATTGCTTCAATGCAATTTGAAATTGATTGGAGAGATCAAGATTTAGACCTAAGATAGATAAATAATAATCGCTATGATTTTTAAATTCTTTATCTAAAATGCATTCTGTTGAGGAGGGATGCATCTATGAGTCACGATGCATTAAGACGGTGAGCGAAAACGTTCATCCACAAGTTCAATAACATGCGGTTACGGAGACGATTCCGATCAGTGATTCTTAGATTATGATTTATGGCGGAATTTAAAATTGTCGTTGCCATTACTTATTACCTACTAATAGTACTATTACTAAGATTTCTTACTCAGTCACAAAATTTTGAAAGTGTCTTGGAGATAAAATGTCAGACAAAAACTAGTTTCACTCCTTTAAGACCTCTATTTTCAAACAATTTGAATAATTCACTAGAAGAGAATGATTGAGAACAAGATCAAATCAAATAGAATCAAACAATTAAATAATGGTTTAATATTGTATTAATGGTCATAATTTGAGCGCATCTCAGAATAAAGTAATAGTAGTATTTCTTTATTTTTATGGATAAGTGCTGAGCGGATGCAATTTCATAATATGATTTTACATCAAAATTAGAGCACATATGAGAATAAAGTAATAATATTATCATTTTTTCCCCAAGTATAAAGCATTGCCCAAGGGTGTTTTTATATGAACCCTCACTATTCTTTATAGATCCCCCGGTTTTATTAGCCCACACTAATGGGCTCCAAATCATTTAACATCATCCAATAGGTTGGGTTTGTAAAAAAATTGAAGAACCAAACAAATATCAGACAACCAATCGTTCCTTATCTATTGAACACAAGGAGATTGAATGGTTTGTTTGATTGCTACCGGATTGAGATATTATTGGAACAATCTGTTATTTGCATTTCTATTGATACTGTGCAATTTGATTTCACACGGTTATGAATGTTTCGGATTCTGTTTGAAAGTTTTTTCATTTTAGTTCTAGAGGAATACTGTGTTATTACGACAGTTTTATAATTTAGATGTTGATTACGCAATGTTTTTTTTGGATATCGAATACAAAGTGACTTTTTTGGATATAGAATACGTGTTTTTTTAATATTGATTAAGAAATTTTTTAATATATTTATTAATCAGTTTTTTGGATACTCGGTATCATGGGAGTGAATAGTATGTAATTGAGTTCTCAAAGCCTATAGTTGTTTGATTACACACGATGTTCTGAACCATCTGATTGGTTTTTTAAAAGGAATTATTATCACTTTTGTACTTTAAAAATTGGGAATTATTTGTTCAGGGGTTGTTAATAGGTATCGTGGGTTTGTATAAAAAAAACCTTACCCAAATGGGAGGTTTATTGTTTCTCCTCTTTTTGATATGTCGTATTGATTCTCCTCGTATACTTTTTTTTATATGTCTATTAAGTGCATGAGAATTAAGAAAAACATCATTAATGAGCCTCGAAAAATTCTTGATGTCTTTAATTAGGGTTTTGATTGTACGAGCTTGATCTTGATCTAAGATAATTTAAGGAGAATAACATAAATATGAATTCGGGTTATATACAGTGGCGGATCCAGGATTTTGTGTGAACTGGGGCGAAAGTTTCGATAGTTGCCGGGGGATCGGGGGCGGGAGCCCCCGAGGCGATTTTTTTGGGGGTTATTTCGAGTTTTTTCGAGCATTTTTTGGATTGTTTTTACTTTTTTGAGCATAATATTCATTTTCAACACTAATTGAAGTGGGAGATGATTGAACCTCGCTTCGGATACGGTTGGTGCGTTGTATCCTCTTTTTCGTTTAAAATATTTCTATATTGATACCCTATATTTACAAATTTAATTTAATTTCACATATAAATTTAATTTCATATAGGGTTTTTTTTGGAGTGGGAGAAAATAGGGTTTTTTTTTTATTTGGTACGGGAGAAGAGAGAGTAACAGACGTTTAAGTTTTTTTTTTTAGTTTATTACAAATTTTTCCCTGAAGTTTGAATATAATTTCAAGTAACCTCTAGGTTTAATTTTTTACATCCAAAAAAAAAAAAAAATTTTTTTTTTAAATGAACTGGGGCGGCCGCCCCACTTCGGCCTGGGGTGGATCCACCCCTGGTTATATATCCCCTCGATGCTTGATTGAATTGTTAGGCTTGTAAAGAAGTAAGGCCTGAAATGCCTGATAATGTATCTACCACCAAGCTGACTTGAGGATACCCAAGTTAGTATGCCATTTCAACGACTCATGGAATTGGGATGCCATCAAATGACACCTGGCCAGGTATCGGGTAAAGGGAGACCTTTTTCACTTTTTAGTTGGTTATCCCTTTAACTAAGAATGAGAAGATGTTTTTTAAATTTTACTCAAATTCACTTTTGATTCAATCCAAACTCAAACTCACCCTAATCAACCAAAATTTACTCAATGAAGATTTCTAATTAACCGCTCTAAAGTAAATTGATATTCCAACTAAATCCAAAGTTAGACACAAATATATCGTGCTTTCAAACATAAACCAAGACAATAAACATCCACTACAAAAAACCAATTGATCTTCCAATTTCAATTAAATTCAAATCAAAGTAAATCTAATTTATCTTTTCTTAGTGTGATCCTAATTACACTTCAACCCAAACGCTTCATAATTTTCCAATTCTTGATGTATCACATTACTATCTTAAACTATTTACTACCTAATAAATTATTAATTAAGTGTTATTTAACTTTAATTTAGAAATTGATAAATTGTCAGTTTAAACGTGACACGATCTCAATAAACACGACACGAACTGTATACGGATCTTGATGAAATCAGATATGGGTTGAGCAGTTTTTTACATGAACACAAACACGATACGACATAACTCATTGCCATGTGTAATGAAATTCATGGAGACAATAAAAAATAACAAGATTTTAAACTAATTAATGGATATCCTAAGGAACCATCAATGGAATTAAGAGCCGAGCCAAAGGGGTCATTAGTGCCGAATAATGAAGATTCCGCTTTTATGCCCGACAACTTGTTTGTTTGCCCTTTTTTCCACATTTAATAAAATAATGGATCCTGAACTTACCTCGTGTGATGTATTTCATTGAGAGAGGAATCTTTGACAAGGATAATTCTAGGTGGTAATGATGCTTTACTGGGCCAGTACCATTTTGGGCTATATGTATTACTTGAAGTCGTGCAATAAGAGTAATGTTAATATATGGGCCGGGGTTTTTACCCGGATCCGATATCCCCCCACATAATAATTGGATTATCAATTTATTATTGGATAAGTCCTTATCATATTAGATACGATAGAGTCCAACTTTGTGTTGTTTTAGGATTCTTATTATCTTATATATATATATATATATATATATATATATATATATATATATGGGAGATGAATCAAGATAACTAATTCAGTATTTTTCCAAAAATTTATCTCTCCACTTTCTCTCTCTTCCAATTTCGTGGGTCTCTCTCTCTCTTGGTTCATCATCCAAGAAACTTGGATTTGTGATTGTGAAGATCGAAGGGGCAACTCTCGTAGCCAACCCAGACATTCATGAGTCTCAAAGCGTACACGGAGGAAGAACAAGAGTGCATATCAGATTTCTCGGTGTTCGACAGAGGATTATATTCCGCAAATCAGGTAATCCTAAACCCGTATGTGCTATGTATATATACTGAAAGTTTACATTGGTATCAGAGCCATTATAGAAATTTGATCACTATTAGTTAAAAAGTTTCTCTCTCCTTATACCAGATTTAATTTCGATGAGTAAAATATGATTTTAATATAAAAATTATTTTTGGAATCAGTAGGTCAAAATCTATTTTTCCATGCAGTCAAAATATTTTTTACTGTTATGCAATAATAAAAGCTAATTAAAGTGCATTTTTGGACACTTTAATAATGTCTAATAAATACTGGAAAATTCCAGAAAATTATAGAATTTTTTTTGACTTAGTGGATGAAAAATTAGGCCATTTTTGAGCTTTTTTAATATTCTGGAAATTTTTATGCACCTTCAGTTGTTCATTTAATTCAGTATTTAATTGCATTTAAATGCTATTATTTATGATTATTGTCTCCAAAACTTGCGTAGTTCACACAATGATCTTGTTGACCCTGCTCGCTCCCTAAGTTGGTGAGTGTGGCAATAATTGTCCATTTAAAGGCCTAGGTTGTGTGTTTTGCATGATTAAATGGACAATTTTACAAAATTGATAGTTAAATGAGCTTGTGTTTGCGTGTTTTATTATTGTTTTAAGGTAGTTCCTATGTATATGTGCAATCAGACATACCCTGTATAGGCTTCTTCTCTTATTTGATGTAATGGTGAGATTGGGAGATTTTTAAAGCCAATTGTAGGGGGATGATTTCTAATTGCACAACAATACATATGAATTACCTTAGCACAAGCTCTAAACTGTTAATTTAGGACCAATGTGAGATCCATTGCATTTTTTTGTTATTTGATGCAAAATTGGTTATCATAACATTATATTTGCTGTGACTTTAAATTATGATAAATGGATGAAATTTATTAATAGATATGTTTAATAATCAAGAAATTTGTTCAAAAATCAATTCGAAAAAATATTCTATTTTTTCAACATTAGGAGATGACTACGAGCTTTGCAAACTTTCAATTTTAATGTGCAAGAAAAGAAAATATTTTCTAATTGGATTTTAAAACAAAGCAAAAGGATGTGTTTTATAATATTAATGTCAATTTTTGTGAAAATTTAATGTAGTGATGGAAACCAATAACGTTATTACCGCTATGACTAAAGAGGATTAGCTAACTGGTAACAACTACAACATTTGGCACCATGAGATCCAATATCTTCTCAATCAGCATGAGTTTCTTAATTGTCTCACCACTATTATGCATGAGCCTGCTGAGGGTAGTACTGCCACCAAACGGCGTGAGCATGAGGCTTACCAGGCTTGGGTAAATAAGGATCATGTTGCGCACTTTACTATACTAATCCACATGCATGACGACCTCATCGGGAATTACGATCACTTCAAAATAGTCAAAGAAATGTGGGATCAACTTTGATTCGACTTCGGTGGTACGTCCACTATGAGACTTAAGAGTCTTGTTTCGAAGTTCAAAATTTATCGTAAGGATAATAAGCATACGATGACTGATCATCTTCAAGTGATGTCCACTTTGATTCATGAGCTTAAGGAAGCTGACAACATTTTCTCTAATGAGCAACAGGTTCAGGCTGTTATCCTTTCCCTTCCTGAATCATGGGTGTATATGAAGAAAATAATGACTCACAATGACAATATTTAGAATTTTTTTGACATATCACGTCATATTGAGCTTGAGGGGCAGCGCGAAGAGGTGAACTGTGCTACTGTCCTTATCGCCCAGAGTGGTAAAAGTCAGGGAAATAAGCCCAGGAAAAATGGAAAAGGAAAGCAGAACAAGTAGGCTAGGGCAAATGGCCCTAAATGGAAAAAGATAGCAAAGCGCCATAGAGGCAAGCGAGGTGGAAATAAATATACTTCTAAAGTAAAGTGCTACAACTGTAGGAATAAGGGGCACTTTGCTCGTGAATGCACTGAGCCAAAAATGGTACCCTCTTCTTTTTCCTCTTTACTTTCCACTCTCCATATTTTTGTATGTTCTCATGTATTAGTTTATCATTCTATTCCTATGTGGATTGTAGATACAGGATCACCAAAACATGTGATGAGGGATAGAGGAGGATTTGTAGACGATCGTCGCATTCCAGCTAGTAATAAGAGTGTCTACATGGGAAATGGTGTTCGTGAAGATGCTGAAGGTGTCAGTTCGTACGAACTCCATCTTAGTACTGGGACCAAGGTACTTTTCCATGATGTGCTCTATGTGCCTGGAATAAAGCATAATCTACTTTCAGTTTTAGCTTTATCAAACTATGGTTTTTCTTTCAGTTTTGATAGTAGTGGTTTGAATATTATTTCGGATAATATTATTTATGGACATGGATCTTTATAGAATAATTTGTTTACTATGGTTTACTTGATTCCATTTCTTATCCTTCATTATCATATATTGCAAATGTTAATGTTGATTCAGTTACTTGGCATGCAAGTCTCGAGCATATAGGAAATGACAGGATGTCCAATTAGCTGGAGAAGGCCTTTTAGGCCCATTCGCTAAGGCCGGCCTACCTATATGTGAGCCTTGTTTGGTAGGAAAATCCCGTAGAAAGACTTTTGGTAAGGCTTTACGAGCTAATCAACCGCTAAAACTAGTACACTCAGACATATGTGGACCTATGAGTGTAAAGGCACGTCATGGCACCTCTTATTTTATCATGTTTATTAATGATTATACGCGATTTGGACATGTCTATCTGATCTCTCGCCGCTATGAAGCTTTGGATTGTTTTAAACGCTATGTAGTAGAGGTTGAGAATCAGCAATCGAAGAGGTTAAAAACTTTTCATACAAACAGAGGACGTGAATACTTATGAGATCAGCTCAAAGAAACATGTGAAGAAAATGGGATACACAGACAATTAACTATTTCGCACACTCCACAACAAAATAGTGTTGCAGAGAGAAGGAATAGAACTCTTCTAGACATGACTAGATCTATGGTGGCGCAGGCCAACCTCCCAATATCCTTTTGGGCGGATGCTCTTCTAACTACCGCCTACATACTAAATAGAATGCCTTCTCAATTAGTTTCCACCACTCCGTATGAACTCTAGAAAGGCGAAAGACCCAATTTGGATCATTTGCGCCTATGGGGTTCAACAAGTTATTTTCATAAAACTTCCTATAAGTTCGGGAAGTTAGGCCCTATAGATACAAAGCATATCTTTATAAGATATTATGAGAGCTCAAAAGGCTACGTTATGTATGGTGAACACCCTGGTGGAGAAATGACTGAAGTAGAGTCACATGATGTTTAATTCTTAGAGCAGGATTTCCCTATCATTAGCAATGCAAAAGAGGATCTTGAAGTCTATGAGTTAGAGGAAAATGAAGACATTTTACCATCTTTAGGCGAGGCTAGGGGATTAGTTCCTCCTCTTGTAATCACTGAGATAGTAATGGTCTTCAGTCTAGTGGGAGCATTCTAGTTAGTGAGAATGTACCACCACTAGTTAACCAATCTTCTCAAATTCGTAGTGGTAAATGAGTAAATATTCCACGTCATCATTTTGAGATTGAGGGGAATACCTTCATAAGCATTGTTTTAGATGAAGAAGAGCCAACTTCTTTTGCAGAAGTTCTTTCCTCAAGTGCTAAGGATGAGTGGATGGTTGCTATATAGGAAGAATTTATCTCCATGGCTAAGAAAAAAGTCTAGGAGTTAGTTGACCTTCCATTAAGCACAAGACTATTGGGAACAAATGGGTTCTAAAAGTCAAGCGTAAAGTGGATAGTTCAATTGACAAGTATAAGGCATGCCTTGTGGTGAAGGTTTGTACCCGACGAGAGGGTGTAGACTACGAAGAGGCATTCTCTGCAGTGGTGAGGTTTGCCTTTATCCGCCTTATCCTAGATATTGTCGCACAAATGAATTTAGCACTATTTCAAATGGATGTTAAGAATGAATTTCTTGATGGAGAACTTGAGGAAGAGATCTATATGGATCAACCTATGGGTTTTGTATCTAAAGGATAAGAGAGAAAAGTTTGCCATCTCAAACATTCTATATATGGTCTCAAGCAATATTTAAGGCAGTGGTATTTCCGGTTTCATCATGCCATTACCTCTATTGGTTTTGAGATGATTGAAAAAGACCACTGTGTCTATCTTAAACTATCCAAGAAAAGTGTTCTTATCCTTTCATTATATGTTGACGACATCTTGTTAGCTGGGAATGACCTGGGCTCCATAGTCGCCACTAAAGAGTGGTTGTCCTCAACTTTTGAGATGATGGACATGGGTGAAGCAAATTACGTGCTTGGAGTTAAGATTGTGAGAGATTGATCTAATAACCTTCTTTGTTTATCTTAAGAGACTTACATAAAGAATATTCGGGAAAGGTTTCACATGCATAACTCCAAACCCATAGACACCCCAATGGAGAAGGCGTGTACATTAAGCCTAGACGAATGTCCAAGAACTGAGGAAGAAAAGAATCAAATGTCCAAAGTACCATATGCAGCAACCATAGTGAGTCTGATGTACGCTATGTTGTGTATGCATCCAGACATTTACTATGAAGTTGGTATAGTTAGCCTCTATCAGAGTAACCTAGGCCACACTCACTGGAGAGCAGTGAAGAGGATTTTTTGATACCTACGTAGGACTGCTGATTTTGCCCTATGTTACCATGGAGGGTACTTGAGACTTAGAGGCTACAATGATGCTGATTGGGATGGTGATAGAGATGGAAGGAAATACACTCTAGGATATGCGTTTATTCTCAGGGATGGAGTTGTCATATGGTGCAGTAAAAATCAAACGTGTATTGCTTTATCCACAATGGAACCGGAATATGTAGCATGATCAGCAGCTGTTCAGGAATCTGTTTGGCTGAGGAGATTCTTGCAAAGGCTAGGCATTTCAGATCATGCTGCAAACATTGTGCTTATCTATTGTGATATCATGTCAGCGCTAGCTTATGTGAAGGATCCAAAGTATCATGAGAAGTCTAAGCACATTAGCGTTCATTATCATTACATTAGAGATATGGTTGCGTAAGGGGAGGTTGTCCTAAAAATTATCTCCACGGGTTGTATGGTGGCTAATCCATTAACCAAGCCCATTGCTCGAGATGTTTTCCTTTCTCATGTTAGGAGCATGGGACTTCGTAGGATTTGATATGTTTGGCTCCGTATTGTTCATTGACATTATTATTATTTATTTGATATAGTATTCATTTTTTATAATTAAATGAATTGTTATCATTATGTACACATCTTATAGATATGTCACTGGGCTTGAATCGACTCTCACACACGGGTTATTCACTTGGCGCTTAGACAGTGAGCATGATGAGACATTTATGTTTGTGGCGCTTTGACAGCGAGCTGAGACATTTATATTTTTGGCGCCTGAAAGGCGAGCAAGACATATACGATTATGCATATTTTGCTCTATGTCACCTTAGTTGGGTACTAAAATGAGACATTATATATATAAAGTTCGATCATAGAGTGTCTCCATAACTATATGTAGTCTGTTTTAGCCGAATGTGAGATTTCAGGCAACACTATGCGAGTGATTGGCTGAAACTCAGGTTAGGCGCTAGATAGAGACTAGACTCAGATTTGTATAGCGTCCTTTTTATTTCAAAAGTGACATACCCATTTCTATGGGATGACGCCATAGCATACATTTCATACTATATGTGATTCTTTGACCAATAGTGGGAGTGATGAATGAATCCCTGCTTCATCACTGTGTGAGCTGCAAGGATTATTATAATCCTACTCTATGAATTTTTTTTACCTGAGACTATGTCATGAAGAGAGGGCTTAATGACGCTACTTTAGCGTGTTTACCCAGGACGATGGATGATACTGTCTAAGGGACATGACTAGGAAAGTGGTTAACTCTAATTTAATTGACATGAGGACTTAGGGAAGACTATTTGATTATACACCATGATAATGTGACTCTAGTTTGGACGACTTTACCATGTTTTGTATACGACTTAGTCATGAGTACATTACATATATGGAGTATATCACTGCTTTCTTGAGGGATTAAAGAGTTCTAAATTCGGTGTAAATCAATCTGTCTAGGTATATACAAGATTCCTTTTAGTGTTGCGTCTTCGTTAGTTAGATGATGACTTAATGATTACGCTCCTGAGACTGTACGTTTTTCTTGTGAGGTCGAACATCACATTTCCTGTATGAGGAGATGAGTGATGGAGATCATTGAAAATATGTTAGAGAAAGCACGCCTTTTGTGGGCGAGTGGGAGATGTTAATATATGGGTCGGGTTTTTACCCGGATCCGATATCCGCCCACATAATAATTGGATTATCCATTTAGTATTAGATAAGTCCTTATCATATTAGATACGATAGAGTCCAACTTTGTGTTGTTTTAGGATTCTTATTATCTTATCTAATACATATATATATATATATATATATATATATATATATATGGGAGATAAATCAAGATAACTAATTCAGTATTGATCCAAAAATTTATCTCTCCACTTTCTCTCTTAAAATTTCGTGAGTCTCTCTCTCTTTCTCTTGGTTCATCATCCAAGAACCTTGGATTTGTGATTGTGAAAATCAAAGGGGCAACTCTCTTAGACAACCCAGATATTCACGAGTCGCAAAGCGTACACGGAGGAAGAACAAGAGTGCGTATCAGATTTCTCGGTGTTCGACATTTCGCAAATCAGGTCATCCGAAACCCGTATGTGCTACGTGTATATACTAGAAGTTTACAAGTAACAAAACACTATAGATAGTTGAAGGAATGTAAAGTTGTACATAAAACAATTCGACCAAATCTGGAAGTTAAGAAATATTTTAGTAGAGTTTACCCTTTTTTAATCGGAAATGAAAAATCTATGTTAATAATAGAATTCCAAAAGGACAAAGTGGACCAACAGTCCACGACGCAAGAACAAACATTAAAAATATAATGAAAGTTGTACAGAGAAGTCAAATAAAAAGGAAAATAATAAAAGAGGGAAATATTGGATCCACCCAAACAAACTTTCGCTTGACCCCCGTTTAATCTCATCTTAAAAATAATTTTTTAACTAAAAGTGCGGTGAGATGAAAAATTTGGTGAGTGCATCCAAAAGTTCCCAAAAAATTATTTCCCTCCTCCAAGGTTAGCCAGAGATAATTGTAGAAGCACAGATAAGATTGCATAAAAACAAAAGCAAGAGTCGAACCATCAAAATAATTATTTATATAATAGAAGTATATAATAAATTATTAAGCATAACTACTACAATTCAAGGTATTAATCTAGGAATAATCTCTTTAATTAGACTCATTAGTACACCGCTATAAATTGTTCTAGAGACAAGTGAACTGTTCTCTCCTTTGCTTCGCATCAGCTTAAGCTAATCGTGTTCAAGAACTCGCAGCTGTAAGAAAATGCCTTTATTGAACTCATATGATTTGAGTTAACTATAGGAAAACAACGCATAATACTCTCCTGCATCTCAGTTTGAGGTTTTTCATGTTGGCAAAAAAACTCGATTGAGGATAACCACAATACGCATTCTTATTGTCCTGAAATTTTCTTTTGATTTGTTCAGATTCAATTTTTTACGGGCATATATTAGACAATGATCATTTGGACTTTGAAGACTAATCAGGTAAAAGTCTCTTAGTCCCACACTCCTTAATAGCATAAAAATGGACTTTTCTTCTAGACAAGGTGAACTTTCTTGACCATTACATATTAAGCTCCTGCTATCCTTTTGAACATCTCTCAACATAACTTCTTTGTTGACCATGGAGATAAATTCAAATAAAAATTCAAGAAATGAAATTATTTCTTTTGTAGACTATGTCTAAATGGCTAAAAGCGGATAGTGATATACTAGTGTTGTAGTGTATCAAATTATCATAATTTGATTCAATATTCTCATTCAAATTTGATTCGTCACTTGCAAACCTTGGCTTTAGTTATCCTAGTTTTCATTAATGAGGGTCAAATATATTTACCCCCTTTAATCATTCTCTTTTATGTATTTATGCTAATATCAAATCCGATTTCCATATTCATTTTGGGCTTTTATTTTCTCACCCTTTTTCACATAATTCCTCACCTGGTTTGTTGAAAACACCTGAAGACGTTGAGTGATGGAATTTTAGAGGTGGGAAACCAACATAAAATGTTTTCACCATGTTACATGGAAATTTCCATCATACTCAACCAGGTTATATCTGGCAAAAGCTGGAGCTCTTTAACTTCATGCATGACATTATGCTTAGCATTGTTGTGTACAAGATAAATGGCAACATTTTTAGTTAGATTGAGATAGTACCCTCGTACGAATAGGATGCTCATCCCATTGCATGACTTAAATTATGTTTTCCTTGTTAAAAAAATCCATATTTATACATTCAATACACTTTCTTGTTTGTGAAATAATCTGATATACAAGAGAATGTCCTTTCAAGTATGTTATCAATGATATTAATATTGTCATATTTGATCTCCTTTAAGTGATAATTATTATGTCCTCATGAGCACCTTAAAATTAATATTATCACGGCGGAACATGATTCAAAACTAAAAAACAAAGTAATTACGAATGGACCGATTCAATTTGCATTGAATATGCAAACATATTGAAATCTCATGTTTTCCTCGAAACATGAAAGATATATGAGAAATGAGTAAATACTATCTTACATACATCACCTTTAGTTTAATTTATTGTAACAATATATTATAATCTAATAGATATTCAAGAAGGATGGTTCATCAAACAATAGAGTAACAGTGCTGTGTGCTCGAGAAAGGTGTGATCCGTAACCAATTATTTCACCATCACTTCCCACATACCTTTCAAAATGATATACATGGTAGTTAGTTCATTTTTTTTCCTTTTATCACTTCCCACATACCTTTTAAAATATTATACCTTTCAAATGTTGTCTCATTACCAGAGTTAAGAATAACAAAGTTAAACCAATTGAGTTGTTTGACAGAGGTCTTAATCTGCCTTACTCTCCTATAAAACAATGGATATTGGTCCCTTCTCAAAGGAGATCATTTAATTCTCGAGTATCCATGGGTGGCCTCATTGGGAATCTCTCTACCAGATCAACGTCAACACCTCACTGCTCTAACAGAGATAATACTATGTCGATGTGAAATTCAAGCTTTTCCCAAGTGTTTTGGAATTTCTCATCGCCAAAAAACCTACAAATATATGATTGTGAGAATCTCAAGTATCTGCCCAGCATGGAAGGATTGTCCAAGTTAGATTCATAGTGGATTTATGAGTGCCCTTTGCTAGATCAGAAATGTGTACGATGGTCAACTATATCCATCTAAATTTCTACGTGAGTATCTCTTAATTTTCTTTCCTAGTTATTTGTACTTTTTAAATTTTATTTTAATGACATTTTTCTATATATACTCTCTTATTACGCAGATAAAGTATGTGAAGAATTGTCTTGCAAAGAGGGTTCGTTGTTCTTCACATAGGTATGTCGATAACTCCTCTTTCCTATTCAATACAACCTTACTTTTTCTCCTTCCAAATATAAACTTTGATAACTGTTCGAAAACGATAGCAGACTGTAATTTGAGGTGATTCTGGTGTTATGACTCGCTGGTAATTTTTTATTCCATTTGATATAAGTTCCAAGGGAATCATGATTTCCCTACCCAATAAATTTTTCCCTTAGAATATGCTATCCTTCCTCTTGACGTTGTCTCTTTCAAACTTGTGGTGTTCTGCTATAACAAAATAAGGGAGTTTCAATAGGTTTTGAAATATTTGATAGTTTTACAATGTTCGATCATGTAAGTTTACTAGACACAGGAATAATTTAAGGTTCTAATTTTGTATTGACAAAAAAATATTAAACTTGATCTAAAGTGGTTGAGGTAGCAACATTTTTTATTCACTGCCAAATGGTGTTCTAGTACTCTAAAAGTGGCCTAGAAAATGAAAAAACTTTTATTAGAAAACTAACGTGGACAGCCATACATGAAATATTTCATCCTCAAAACGAAATTTAATATCTCCAAGTACAAAATTTTGGTGATCATGTTACTAGGAAATATTGTCCTCTTTTTTCTTAATTTATTCTGAAGTTCACTCGAAATGTTGCCCCTCAACTATAGTAACCAATAAGTGGGTCAATTTTAAAAAGGTTGTCTCTTTTCCCCCACTAAGAATGATTACATAAATAATTTGCCTTGGATTGAGTTCATGTACCCCAACCCTTGGGAATTTAGCTACTCATGATTTGGGTAAAGAACAAATTCATACATAAAGTTATGGATCTACAAGACATTGTAAATGAGTTGCAAATAATAAAACAAGAGAATGGAATGAGCTTACTTGAATTCAGCAACAAGAAAGTAATTGGAAGCCCGAAATCCTTACAACCTAGAGTTCATGAAAGAAATTGAAAACTTCTGAATTACTCTCTCAAAAACTAACCCTAGAATTCCCTAGCTACTCCTAACCTAACCCCTCCTAACCTAACCTTGCCCTAGCCTTACTAACCTAGCCTAACCTAGAAACCTTCAAATGATGTAGGGCATGGGATTTTATAGCACAAAGTATCCACGAAATTCACAGCTCAAATTGCTTGTGGCACAAGATTCACTAGCTAGGCACGCCAAAAAATCTGCATAATTAATGCCAGGATTTCGCATGATCGGACCGGTTTGGATTACCATCGGATCGGTTCGATATGCACCGAATCGGTTCTTTTATTTCTACCGGATCGGTCCGGTCCTAGTCGGATCGGTTCTTTTATTTATACCGGATCGGTCCGATTTTCTTCTACTTTGACTTTTTCCTTGCAACTTTGACTAGCCATATCTTTTGATCTATAACTCCGATTTGGGTGCCGTTTCTTCCTATGCTCTTGTGAACTCATGCTCTTCAACTTCACTTTTGGTGTCGCCTTCGATTTGTTAGTGGAACTTTACTCTTTTGCCCTTTGACTTTTCTTCTGATTTTCTTCTTTTCTTTTCTTGCATTCCATTCCTGAAAACTTCATCACAATTACACAAAAACTAGGGAATATTGTTAAAAACAGACAATAGAGTGATATGGACTAAAAATGATTTAATTACCTTGTTCGAGATATTAAAATCACCAAATTAAGGGGCTAAATTCAGAAGAATTTACGCTTAATCACACCCTCTAACTTAGGACTTTGCACGTCCCGGGCAATGTAACTAAATCTAACCAAAATTCTACTCTTGAAAATTCCTTTATTAAAATAAAATTCCACTTTCGCAGGCATGCGATTGCATTTAGCGTATGCAACAAGCCTTTAAACCTCTAGGTTACCCTAGTAGGACGAGTTTTGTCTCGTGAGGGTTTGCAGTGAATTTACCCACAAAATTCTTTATTGACTCAAATAAATATCAAAATACTTAAAAATTGTACAATTTAAACTTTTCGAAAAAATAATCACCATCAACTCATATTCAACTGTCTCAAACCATAGTGTGTGTGTGCAAAGCCAAAAATTAAACATCAAATTTCCACCGATTGAGCATTACGTTACTTTCCGAAAATTCATTTTGATTCAAATTCTTACGTATTGCACTCACAAACGAATCACTCGGATTGTGGTTGTTTTCTCTCGGTATGCATGATATAAAGAGTAAATATAATGGACACAAATTCACGCATACAAAATTGAAAAGAAGGAAATATATGGTGAAAAGATCTCATCATCGGAGTACGGTTATTAGGAAACGGGAACATCACCTCTTATTCACACCATTTTATCTCTCATATTATCTTTTCATGTCTTAGCTCTCCATGCGGTAATTAATTTCGCCATTCAGACTCGGTTAGGACTTTTCGGGTTAAAAAGTGTAAAGGGTAAAAATGGGAATGGATGGACTGTTCGGAATTGAAAAATGTCCTTATGATGTCCATTAATGCTTTTTCGGGCATTTGCTCAATTTTTTCTTTTCTTTTTCTATTTTCATTTTTTTTTCTTTTTTCTTTTTTTTTCTATTTTTGTTGAGCATTTTTCTTCCTTGCCCCTTTTTGTAGCACAATTTGGACTTTATTTGATGAATATTCAATTTTCATAATTTCGGGCTATTTGGGTTTTTCGGGTTATCAAACGAAAGGAAAATATTTTATTAGGCTCAAAGTGGGTTGCAAAGGGATAATTTTTCACAACTTTTTATGGCTAATATTTTTGGGTAACAAATGAGGGCCTACTTCATTGTCCAAATTGCTAATCACATTACCATATGCATCTCGAGATTAATTTAGTTTAGAGATATATTTAGCACGAATTTCGAGACAACATTTCACACATTTCCCATAACCGATCAAAACAAAGGATTGAGATCATCAACGACTTATTAAAACACTGAAAAGAACTTTGAGTTAATCATAAACTCGGATTGATTTAAAAACTCAAAAAGATCGATAGGCTCGAAATCTCACCGGGTTGGACTAATCTCCACACTTATTCGTTAAGTCGTCAATTTTCTTTCAATTTCCATCTTTGGTCAATTTTGGCTTAGTGCATTTTGATTTTTAACAATTTGAGACTTTAAATAGAATAAAGGTGATATTTTTGAAAAATTTAAATTCTACTTTTTATTTATTTTGAACAAAAATATTGTTGGTTTTCCAAAAAATTTCAATTTTTTTGGTTTCAAAATTTTTCAATTTTTTTGGAAAATTTTGAAATTTTCTAAAAAAACACACTTGGAAAGAACATGTGATTGAATCAATGAATCTAAACAATAAATGGGAAGAATATCCCACACCCCCTAACTTAAATGTTGCATTGTCCTCAATGTGAATCAGGAACACAACATAAAGAGAGGAAAAGAAAGATATTACCCAAAATGTAGCAATCCCCGATGAGTGCGAGTCCATTGAATCTACATAACATGTTAGAACCAAGCATAGCAAAAAGAATAACAAAAACTTTAACTAATTACTCTAAACTATAAAAAAAATAAAAATAAAAAGCTAATTATGTACAACCTACAATTTGAAATTCTAATAACTCATATAGTAGAAGTCAAAAAATTTGAGGGTCCACCCAAAATACAATTTGACTTTGAGGGATTAATGGTGTACCCTCACTAGAGAGCATGCCTCCCGAAAAATAAGAATTCCGTTTGAAAAACGGAAGGCATGTGCAAAGTTTAAAAAATGAACCATCACCAATTAAAAAATTTAGGGGGATTAAAAATTTAGGTGCACAGGGGGACAAGTACCATTGGGATCTAAGAAAAATAGAATCATATCTAAAAGATTGTTCAAGTAGAATGGGAAGAGGGGCATACAAAAGGGAAGAGTCCATCTTGGAAAATAATTTAAGCATAGAGTGCTTGTCCTCGAAATCTTCTCCCCAAAAATTTTCACTGAGACCTCGAGGTGGGGCTTGTTCAGAAACAGAGAATTTAGCTATCCTGTCATCCAACTCGCTCTCATCTAAGTGACCAAGTGAGGCCCAAAATGATTCAATTTCAAGAGTGATGTTCTCATTCACTGAGCCGAATTCTATCTCAAATTACGCTAAGCTCAAATCTTCTAGGTCTCCTTCTTGCTTTATTTCTATCTCACCTAGAAGAAATGTATCTATCGTGTCTTGCCATTCGCTCTCTTCTAGGTAACCCAATGAATCTCTCTTGATGCCCTCTAAATTTTCTCTTTCGCTAACGCTCAAGGAGTGTTCTCCTATGTCCCGTGGAATGTTCTCAAGATCTTGTCCTTCAAAATTTTCAGTTGGGTCTGGTGGAGTGACACGTCTAAGTGTATGGCCCATAAGATGAAGCATCTCAAAATAACATTCCCATACAAGAATCGGATCAACATCCTCAAGACATTCATCCAGTTCTTGTGATGGATTTAATGGTTCGATAATAGTGGGGACACAAGGAGACAAATGATCTTCAACCTCGGTAGATTTTGCATAATTATAAGAGGTTGATATTCAAAAGAACTTGGATCACTCTCAATGATTTCATTCTCAAAAGTATTAGGTGAAGCGCAAGTCTCGACCTTCTCTAAGTTGTCCAAATAATCATTCAACTCCTTGCAAGTTGCTATAATTTTCAACTCGATAACAGCAAGGTCATCAGATTACTTTTTTATATCAAGCAAAAGTTCTTCCAAAGTAGGCTTCCTTGGTTCTAGCACCTCGAATTCCTCATTGGGTTGAAAACTTACTTCATCTTCAAAATTATCGGAAGAAAAATCCTCATTGGGTTAAAATAATGCATCTAACTCTTGCTCCCAATAACGATTCTTTTCTCGATATTCTTTTCCAAGTCTTTCTTCTTCAAGCAATTGATTTTGATAAATTTAGATTGCCTTAGCACTAGGCTTGTATTTATGATAATCATCTTTAGTGATATTGATCCAATGTTCATAAATCGTGAGTTCATTCTCCTCCTCACTATTAGCATAACAATTAAAGCCACCAAAAGAGTTAAAATAAGACATTTCAAATTGGGCAATTCAAGAACGTGACACCCATTTTTTTTTCGAAATCACTTGTAGATAAAAATAACTTTCTTGAAAATTTAACAATTTCGGATTCCCCGGCAACGGGGTCAAAAACTTGACGCGACTTAGAATTTATCTCAAAAGTGCGTTCACTCTAGGCTCAAGTGCAAGCCTGTCGCTCAAGTAGTAACCCGGTAAGTCGGGATCGTATCCACAGGGATCGAGATTGCCAAATAGTAATAAGAAAAATTATTAAATCTTGAAATGATTTCTTAAAAGAAACAAAAAGATGATTAATGATTGGGAAAATTTCTAGTGAAATAAAAATTTACTTAAGAAAAACAAACTGAAAGTTGCGAAAATACTTAGATCTGACAAATGGGAGAAAATAGGGTAGATTACAACCCCTCAATCCTTAACAAATTACCGTATAGAATAATAGATTTGTAAATTAAAATTATTGACTAGATACGGTCTTTATAAATTCTAAGCATTACATATATGAGGGATACAGCCCGCATCATATGAAATCAAAGATAGATATAAAGCGGTGAATGATAAATCATACTCGCAAAGCGTTCTTAAACATCTCAAGTACCTAGGGCAAGAGAGATTAAAAGATTGACAATGTTTGTATGAGTTTCTTTCACGATTCAATCAATATTTTAATTTAACCTCTATTTTCTACATAAATAATTTGCCTTGGATTGAGTTCATGTACCCCAACCCTTGGGAATTTAGCTACTCATGATTTGGGTAAAGAACAAATTCATACATAAAGTTATGGATCTACAAGACATTTTAAATGAGTTGCGAATAATAAAACAAGAGAATTGAATGAGTTTACTTAAATTCAGCAATAAGAAAGTAATTGGAAGCCCGAAATCCTTACAACCTAGAGTTCATGAAAGAAATTGAAAACTTCTGAATTACTCTCTCAAAAACTAACCCTAGAATTCCCTAGCTACTCCTAACCTAACCCCTCCTAAACTAACCTTGCCCTAGCCTTACTAACCTAGCCTAACCTAGAAACCTTCAAATGATGTAGGGCATGGGCTTTTATAGAACAAAGTATCCACGAAATTGACAGCTCAAATTGCTTGTAGCACAAGATTCACTAGCTAGGCACGCCAAAAAATCTGCATAATTAATGCCAGGATTTCGCATGACTGGACCGATTCGGATTACCATCGGATCGGTTCGATATCCACCGAATCGGTTCTTTTATTTCTACCGGATCGGTCCGGTCCTAGTCGGATCGGTTCTTTTATTTATACCGGATCGGTCCGATTTTCTTCTACTTTGACTTTTTCCTTGCAACTTTGACTAGCCATATCTTTTGATCTATAACTCCGATTTGGGTGCCGTTTCTTCCTATGCTCTTGTGAACTCATGCTCTTCAACTTCACTTTTGGTGTCGCCTTCGATTTGTTAGTGGAACTTTACTCTTTTGCCCTTTGACTTTTCTTCTGATTTTCTTCTTTTCCTTTCTTGCATTCCATTCCTGAAAACTTCATCACAATTACACAAAAACTAGGGAATATTGTTAAAAACAGACAATAGAGTGATATGGACTAAAAATGATTTAATTACCATGTTCGAGATATTAAAATCACCAAATTAAGGGGCTAAATTCAGAAGAATTTACGCTTAATCAAGGCCATACTTCCAGGCTCATACCATAATCGTATATACCGGTATGCCATTGAGACAAGCCCTTCATAAGCCAAAAAAATTAGGGAGATTGATGTACTGGGAAATAGAACTCGGTGAATATGATATAATTTATGAACCCAGATCATCATTAAAAGGGCAGGCTGTAGCAAATTTTATAGCGGAGTTAACCTATCCTGATACCCCCGAGGAGCACAAGTTGCGCGCTGATCAACCTGTGGATGTTACAGGATCAACAAACACTAGCTCAGACCAACTCCGGTTGGTAAAACGGCAAGTGGATGTTACAGGATGTGGTGCAGAGATAGTTGTGAGGATTTCGGACGAGGAACAAAAGTTGCTCGCTGATCAACCTATGGATGTTACAGGATCAACAAACACTAGCTCAGACCAACTCCGGTTGGTAAAAGGGAAAGTGGATGTTACAGGATCATTAAATTCGAGCTCAGACCAACTCCGGTTGGTAAAAGGGCAAGAAAAGATGATCGACGAAGAGCAAGAAAAATTCGAGGAGGAAAGGAAGCAGCAAATATTTCACCGAGGAACTCTGACTGATAATAAATTTGAAGACGAGTTACCTATATGGAGGCTATATGTGGATGGCTCATCTTGCACTGCAGGATGTGGCGCGGGGATAGTTTTGAGCACTCCGGACGAGGTTGACATGGAATACGCCCTTCGTTTCCAATTCAAAGCTTCCAACAATGAAGCTGAGTATGAAGCCATGATTGCAGGACTTAATTTGGCGAAAATTATGGAGGCGCAGCAGCTTATTATTTTTAGTGATTCTCAATTGATCATAAATCAAATGTTGGGAGTATATGCATTTAGAGGGGAATTAATGATTAGGTATCATGCAAAGGCAAAGGAGCTGGTGTCAGAATTTGCCGCAATTCAGCTGGTCAGAATACCAAGAATGGAGAATGCGAGAGCAGACGCCCTAGCTCGACTAGCATCATCTACTCGCACCGAGCTACGGCGAACAATCCCAATTGAAGTGTTGGCTGATCGGAGTATAGATGAAAATCTGACGATGAAATTTATCACCCTTGATTTAGGACCATCTTGGATGGATCCCATCAGGTCGTATATTGAGTAGGGAGAATTGCTAATTGACAAACTCGCAGCCAAGAAATTGAAGTTTAAGGATGCTCGGTATGTATTAACTAATGGTATTCTATATAGACGAGGTATTATGGCAGGTTTGCAGAGATGTGTACACCCCTCCAAGGTGAAAGAATTGTTTGAAGAGATCCATGAAGGGTCCTGTGGAGCGCATGTAGCAGGTCAGACACTTTTGCAAAGGGTGATGACGCAGGGATATTACTGGCCGACGATGGGGGATGATTGTGTAGCCTACGCCAAGAAGTGTGACAAGTGCCAGCGTTTTTCTTCCATCCGAAGAACTCCACAAGCATTGTTGACACCCATAACTTCCCCTTGACCATTTGCCATGTGGGGAATTGATTTGGTTGGGCCACTGCCAACGACCCGAGGAAGGTTCAAATACCTCATCGTCGCAGTGGACTATTTTACTAAGTGGGTAGAAGCTAAGCCACTCATTGACATGACGTATGAGAAAGTGTACCAATTTGTTTGTAAGAACATCATTTGCCGATATGGTCTCCCTCATGCCTTCATCACAGACCATGAAACACAATTTGATAACGAGGAGTTCGCCGCCTATTGTCATCAATCAAATATTTTGAAGGTCTATTCAGCACCAGGCCATCCTCAAAGCAATGGAAAAACATAAGTGACAAACAGAATGCTACTAAATGGATTGAAGAAAAGACTGGATGATGCGAAAGCAAACTGGATCAACGAGTTACAATCAGTACTCTGGGCTTACCGAACTACTCCCCGAGTAGCAACTGGAGAATCACCATATATGCTGGAGTTTGGAAGTGAAGCTGTTATACCTGTCGAGTTGGGCCTCCCAACACACAGGGTATTAAATTTCAATTCCCCTGTCAGCGACTTAATGAGAAGGCTGGATTTAAACATGCTCGAGGAAGTTAGAGAAGAAGCAGCCATCAGAAATGCTGCTTACCAGCAGCGAACAACTTTGTTTTACAACAAGAGGGTGAAGAAGTGCGACCTGAAAAAAGGAGACTATGTGCTGAAGAAAGTAATTCAAAAGCATAATAAACTGGAGGCAAACTGGCATGGACCATACCGAGTTACATAAGTTGTTCGACCAAGAACTTATCGAATAACAACTTTAGAAGGCGAGGAGTTTAAGAATGCATGGAATGCAGAGCATCTGCGCAAGTATTATCAGTGATGTATATGTAACGCAGTTCCATCAGTATGAATAAAATGAAGATATTATGCTAAAGTCTCTCCTTCTTATTGAGAATTTTTCAGGGAATACTAGTCACTACTCGGCAAAGCTCAGACTACTCAGCAGAAATATTCTTAAAAATGCCAACCTCGGTTGGTTAGGAAACAAAATATTCCTAAAAATGCCAACCTCGGTTGGTTAGGAAACAAGATATTCCTAAAAATGCCAACTTCGGTTGGTTAGGAAACAAGATATTCCTAAAAATGCCAACTTCGGTTGGTTAGGAAACGAAATATTCCTAAAAATGCCAACTTCGGTTGGTTAGGAAACGAAATATTCCTAAAAATGCCAACCTGTTTGTCTAGGAAACGAAATATTCCTAAAAATGACAACCTCGGTTGGTTAGGAAACAAAATATTCCTAAAAATGCCAACCTGTTTGGCTAGGAAACGAAATATTCCTAAAAATGCCAACCTGTTTGGCTAGGAAACAAAATATTCTCGCAAATGCCAACTTATGTTGGTCGGGAGGTACATATATTCTCGAAAATGCCAACTTATGTTGGTCGGGAGGTAAGATTATTCCAGAAAATGCAAAAGTTGCTGACTATGGCTGGTCGGGGATAAAAACCCACCAACTGTAGTTGGTCGACAAAGAAAATATACCGACGTTGGTTGGTCGGAAACATTTAAGAGAAAAATCTACCAAGTATGGCTGGTCGGGGATAAAAACCCACTAACTGTAGTTGGTCGACAAAGAAAATTTACCGACCTTGGTTGGTCGGAAATATTTAAGAGAAAAATCTACCAAGTATGGCTGGTCGGGGATAAAAACCCACTAACTGTAGTTGGTCGACAAGCATAATTTAACGACCTTGGTTGGTTAAAAAAAAAATTTCAACATTTTTACACTCGTGACTTTATTATTAAGTGATCGAGCAATATTATTGAAACTTGAAATTTTTTAACTATTACTGAGTTGGTCGACGAACATCACAATATTGTTATTTTTTAACAGATATGCATAAATGTAAAGTGTTTGATGTTTACAAGACAATAGCAATTCAGATTTGCAAACAAAAATGAAAGTCTTTCATTAAATTCGAAATAAATTACATTGAAAATAAAATGAAAGTTACATTGATATGTATACTAACTATTACATCAAAAATTCCTATTCTACTAGTCTTTTCCCCTCTGCTTTTGATACAGGTTCCTCGTCAGCAGGCGGATCGTTTAAAGACAGAGGAGAATTGATGAAGTTGAGATCCTTCAATATCCTGACATTCATCACGGATGGTCGATCTAAGAGATGCTCGGGACGAGATACCTCGATTTGAGAATGTCAATTGTAGTCACCGAGATACTTGGAAATTAAGCTCCGAGGAATGGCCCAAGCAGGGATCCAATCCATGTCCAATTTGTATGGAGGCACAGGAAGGTCGAGTAGCCCGGGATCATAGTAGTCCCATAGATAGTGACCTTGTTCGAGCTTCATCACACCTAAGGCATTCAGCCAGCCTTGCTTGTAGTCCTCATTGTTGGCATTCTGGATACGATCGTCCAAGTGGAATAATGCTTCGTTGTATCCAGCCATCCAAAACTCCCTGGGCTGTTTGTGGAATTGATATGTTAGCCTTTCTAGCTGCTCGTGGAGATTCTTGATGAAAAGCTCCTTATTCTCCAAGACTGACTTCTGCGCGGAGAACTGTTTTTCCAAGTCCCTAATTTTCTTTGACATATCAGATAACGCCTGGTTCTTCGCCATTAGTTGGAAGGCCTGGTTTTCTAAGGCAGACTGAGTCCTCTGTTCCTCGACAAGAACCCAAGCTGCTCTTGCTCTTCCCTGAGGAGCTCTTTCTCATCCCCGAGAAGATGTGGAAAGGCCCGACCTCTTCAAGGTGTCCAACTCTTCCCTTAACTTGGCATTCTCAAACTTTAAGAACGAAAATCCCTCGTCGATCACTGGGATCAAGGCACTAGAAGTGGAGGCTGCAGACTTCAATTGTGACAGCTCCTTTTGTAGGTTATTGTTTTCTTGTTCCAGCAACTCAGCAACCTGTCTGCATTCTTCGACCTCACCTCTCAAGGTTCTCTCCCTTACATCATATCCAGCGAAAAGCTTCTCGTAGCCCTTGTCAGTGATGATAAGCTTGTACTTCTTCTCGTACCCCTCATGCAATAAGGCAGTGGATTCTTTGTATTGAAGTTGAAGATCTTCGAGGGTGCTTTGAAGATCCTCGATTATTTCGTAGTAAGCCACATTATTGGCCACCGCTCGGTCAAGTAGACACTTCAGGTATTGATATGCTTCCACTGCCTGTTCTGAAGCATCCTGGCCGAGGATGTCGACAACCTGTGCTGCACTCAAGTCTATGTGACCAGCCTTAAAGTACTCATTACACTGTCGCAACAACTTTGTATCATGGGCAGATAGCAGTTCCATCCTGGCCAGAAACTAGCAGAGAAAGAAAAGCAGTAATCAATAAGAAGAATAAGCAGAGTATGAATAGAAAATAGACAACAGTATGCAAGAAAATTCAAGTTTTATTAGATCATAAAATTCAGAGTTACAAGTTCTGGATTACATTTGACAAAAAAGAAAAATATAAAGATAAACCCGAACAACACTACACCTTTTCCTTATCTCCCAAAACCTTCTCGGGAGGCTGGGATGAAGAGTTAGGTTGCTCGGATGGAAGAGATAGTTGCTCGGGGAGAGTAGGTAATTGCTCGGAGGAAGAAACGACTTGCTAATTTTCCTCAGCAGCAGACTGGATGGCTGGGGCATGATCTCCCATCACCATCGAAGACTCTTCAGAGGTAGCTTCGTCCTCTTCTAAGTCTTCTGGAGTTGGAGGGGGACCAGGGATATGTCTCTGGAAGAGCTCGGAAGATTCGTCGACCTTTATTTCCTGAAGGGCAGCAACCCATCCATCCCTAAAGTATTTGAGACTACCATAGTCCACTTGCGACACCATGGCAGCCAACCCCTTATTCCACCCCTTGTCCCAGCCAGCGCTGAAGGACTTTTTCACAGCAGCTTTCCTCTTCAGCTTCTCCGAGGAAAGTATCTCGGACAGAAGGTTCTCAGCAGTCTTCAGTTTGATCTCAATCTCCTCCTTTTGTCGACCTACTTCCTGGAGCTGGTCCAACTTCTCCTCGGCAACCCTGAGCTTATCTTCAAGCTCCCCAGCAACCTTGAGCTTCTCTTCGAGCTCTTTATTTGCCTTCTCCAAGGCATTCTTTTTCTTCTCCAACTCCTTGGAGGCATCAATAGCTCGAGCTTTTTCTTGCTCGGTGGAGGCAAGCTTTTTCTCCCAAACAGCCTTGTCAGTGGCATATTGTTGGCGAGAATTTTCCAGAGATTTGATAGCTTCTGCTAAAGCACCCTCCACACTGGACGAGGAGCATGAAGCTTTAATTGCTTCATCCTTCTTCAGGATTATGTTGAAACAACTCGTCAACCGTGAACAGAAAAAGAAAACAAGTCAGAAACTGAAACGACAAAGAAAATATGAAAAGTTCAAAGTAAAAAGACTTACTGAAGCGAGGTCACGAGCAGCTAAAGAAGTGACCATGTCCCGAGTAAGATTTTCTTCAGTACCCTGGACCTCGAGAATGATCCAAGACTTTACTGATCTCATTGTAGAGCTCGGGGAAACAAAAATTGGAACCCCAGTTCTAGCAACTGGGGGCTGTGTGATGGTCTCAGCCAAATTGACCGAGGAGCTTTTCTTCAGCCTGCTCGAGGGAACAGGTACAGATTCAACCAAGGAAGAACTCTTGGTCGGTGATATTACAATCACCTCTCTAGGAGCAGCAGAGCTGCTCGGAGCCACTGTGGGCTTCTCGGTAACTTTTGCAGGAGCAGCTGGAGGAGCTACATCAGTCTTCTTTGTCCCCTCCCTTGGGACGTCAATTTTAATCGTTTTTGCCTTTCCACAACCAGAGGCATTTTTCTCAAACAAAGTGGGAGGTCTTCTCTCCTTCATCCTTTTGCTCAGAGGGACGTGAGATTCAGGTGAAGAACTGGTGGAAGCTGGTACTGGCTCTGCTTCACTAATCACTGGACGAGCAGTGAAAGAGGTTGCGTAGCTCTTGTATTGGAGCAGATATGAGGCCGATCTAATGTGTTCGCCGGCAACACTTTGATGCAGACTCCAGATAAGTTTCAAATGCCTTATATTGACATCTGCTTCTTTTGGGCACTTTCTCTTGCTATCAACTACAAATAAACAAACATTGTTATCAGTGACGCATTTTATCAAACACAAAAGAAATATGATTTCATAATAAATAAAATAAAATAAAAATAACCTATCTCATTAACATAAGGAGGGCATCTAAGACCCTGGTAAACCTCATTTCCAGTTAATGGAGGGTGTTGCCAAATTTTTATGACAACCTCGTGTTCAAAATAATCCCTATTGGCATCAGGAAAATTGACTACTAAGGCTCTGTTTAAAAACCTAGTTTTTAAATAAAAAATATTATCATTAACTGCCCATCTATAGCAGTACATGATTTTTGGAATTCCTATTCGAGTTCCATGGACTTGATTTAACCTATACACCCCATTAACTATTCTCCAGGTGTTGGGGGCTATTCGTGCAGGAACAACGTCAAAGTACTGACAGAATTCCAGACACAAGGGATTTGGTGGAAAAGAAAATCCACACTCAGCAAAAAAGGGACTGGGGAACCAATGTCCCTCAGCCAAACTGAAATAATCAGAAGGCTCAGAAAGCTCTTCCAAGACAACCCAAGAAGGAATGGAAAAATCAGATCGAAATTTGTCAAGAGATTCAACAGGGTAAACCATGGTGATTAAAAGAAATGAAGAGGAAGGAAGAGGATCTTACAGAAAAAAGACTGAAGCTGTTGACAACGAACGATGGAAGAAGATGAATACACAGGGGAGAAAGAGACGACGTAAAACTTGAAGATAAAAATTTGAAAAGGTAGAAGACGATGGGAGTGTCTATGAAGTTTAAATACGTTGCCTTAGGAAATGGTGAAGTAATGATTACAAAAAGGATGATTACATGATCGGCGGCTAAAAAGATGAAAAGTGGCGCAGGAATCAAAGCGGGCAACAGCGGCTAAAAAGACGAAAAGTGACGCGGGAACCGAAGTGAGCAGAAAAGTTCAAAAAAGCATGATTCTACGAATTTGGAAGGAGAAAATAAATACAAGGGAAACGCTCCTAAAAATTAGGAAGACTATTTAAAGCTACCGTATTCCGAGAAAGAATGTTCCATACTCCTCAAATTTCGAACTATGAAACATTGGGGGCTTCTGTTGATACCAAATTTAACCTGCTGACATGGCCCAATCATATGAAGACACGTGGATATCTACATGGCAACAACAAGCACTTCTGAGATGATCATACGCTCCGAGGAACTCATACGCTCCGAGGAACAAGACCTCTCCGAGGAACTCATATGCTCCGAGGAACAAGAACTCTCCGAGGAACTCTTTAGCACCGAGAAGCTCAAGCGGTTCGAGCAACTCAGGCGGTCCGAGCTGCACCTCGACGCAGGATACCAACAGTTTAACTGCTCATTAAATGCTTATCATTCATACGCACACGCTAAAAGAGCATTAAATGTATTACCCTTTCATATGTATACCATTTAATGTAATACCCTTTCACATTACAGCCTCATGGCTATAAATACATTGTACAATCCTCATTGTAGAGGGATCCGAATCCAGACCCTGGAATCGAGAGAGGAATTTCTTGAGAGAATTTATAATCGAGAATTCCTTAAAACACTCAGCAATAACACAACAGTGAACGTAGGCCATTCTTATAAGGCTGAACCACTTTAAATTTTTTTGTCTCATTTATATTTATCTGTGATTGAATAATTAGAGCGATCTAATTTTTTACATCAACAGTGAGTTTCTTTGTGATGGATGAACATGTGTTTTCTGCCTACAACATCATACTGGGGCGTGTGGCCCTCAAGGGGTTTGAAGCTTTTCCGTCTACGGTCCATCATATGATTAAATTTCCTACCCCCTACAGGGTGGGGGAAGTTCAGGGAGACCAGACGACAGCGCGAGAATGTTACTACAACTCTGCTGAAGAAAGAGAGGCACACAAGAGGGCTATAACCACTTACAATATTGATACCCTAGACCCGAGGGATGAGATGAAGCTAAAGAAAGGAGAGGTCGCGGAAGAGGTAGAATCCATCATCCTCGACGAGGATGACCCAGAAAAGACCGTCCAAGTCGGCAAGTCTCTGAAGCCCAATATCAAGGAAGACCTCATTAAACTGTTGAGGAGAAGATGAAGCGTCTTTGCATGGAGTCATGTAGATATGCCGGGGATCTACCCTGAAATTATGTGCCATAAGATCAATGTGGTAGAGGGAGCAAAGTCGATAAATCTAAAGAGGAGAATTTATTCTCAAAAAAAGTATGAGGTCATTGGGGATGAGGTCAAGAAGCTGGAAGATGCTGAGTTTATCAGAGAGGGCATCTACCCTGAATGGATGTCCAATGCAGTCATTGTCCCAAAGGCCAATGGGAAGTGGAGAATGTGTGTGGACTTCACCGACCTCAATAAGCACTGTCCTAAAGATAGCTTCCCTCTCCCCCGCATTGACCAGATGGTAGACGCTACTGCAGGCCATGAGCTCATGAGCTTTATGGATGCCAATTCAGGGTACAACCAGATCTTCATAAACCCTGAAGACTCGAAGAAGATGGCCTTCATTACTAACAAGGGGACATACTGTTATAGGGTCATGCCCTTTGGCCTAAAAAATGCGGGAGCAACATACCAGCGCCTCGTAAATAAAATGTTCGAAGACCAAATTAGGAAGTCTATGGAGGTCTATGTAGATGACATGCTGACTAAGAGTTTGAAGGCAGAAGATCATGTGGCAGACCTAGAGAGGACCTTTAATACGATGGATAAATACCAAATGAAGCTTAACCCGGCCAAGTGTGTCTTCGGGGTCGGAGAATGGAAGTTCTTGGGGTTCATTGTCAACCAAAGAGGCATTGAGGCCAATCCTGAAAAGATAAAGGCCCTTGTTGAGATGAAGACCCCCAAGTCCATTAAAGACGTTCAGAGACTCACAGGGAGAGTTGTTGCCTTGAACAGATTCGTGTCTAGGGCCACAGACAGGTGTCTACCATTCTTCAAAATTCTCAGAAAAGCCTTCGAATGGAGTGAAGAGTGTGATGAGGCCTTCAAGGAGTTAAAATCATACCTGGGGTCTCCCTTGCTGTTGTCGCGGTCCGTACAAGGTGAACGACTTTATGTGTACCTCACCGTCTCAGAGTCAGCCATCAGTGCAGCCATTGTGAGAGACGAAGAAGGAGTACAGATGCCTGTGTATTTTAACAGCAAGGCACTCCAAGGGGCAGAGCAAAGATATCCAATGATGGAGAAGTTGGCCTATGCCTTGATCCATGCATCGAGAAAGATGAATCCATACTTCCAGTCCCATACAATGGTCATCCTCACTGACTCTCCCCTTAGGCAGGTTTTGCACAAGCCAGGTTAATGGCCTGGACTATAGAGCTGGGGGAGTTTAACATAGTGTATCAGCCTAGGACGGCCATTAAGGGGCAAGCATTAGCAGACTTCGTGGCCGTGTTTACTTGGGAAGATGATGAAGCCGACGGTGAGAGCCTCGGGAAGATAGATACCCTACAAGGTAAGCTCACTGACACACCTGCAGATAAGGCTGAGACAAGCACCGCTAGAAGGAAAGTGGCTGAAAATGAAGAGGGAAGATATCTCTTTAGACAGGGGTCACTCACCGAAGGAAGTTTCTCAGAAGAACACACCGTGTGGAGTCTCTTCATCGACGGGTCCTCTTGCGAAAGCAGGAGTGGAGCTGGATTAATAGTATCAGCACCCGATGGCACAGACATTGAGTACGCCCTGAGGTTCAAATTCAAGGCCTCCAACAACGAGGCCGAATATGAGGCCTTGATAGCAGGCCTCTACCTGGCCAGATCTCTTAGTGTCGGCCAGATTTTGGTTCATAGTGATTCGTGGCTAGTAGTGAATCAGATACTAGGAGCCTACGAGGCCAAGGACGAGAGGATGGCTAGGTACCTTGAGAAGGTGAGGTCGTTACTGAAGGGCTTCAGAGAAGTGAAATTAAAGAGGATACCTAGGCTCGACAATGGTCGTGCTGATTCCCTTGCTAGGTTGGCCTCGGCAACTAGGACAGACATCAGGAGGACGGTCCCAGTGGAAATTTTGCTTCGGCCAACTATTGAAGACGATGAGGGAACACTTAGCAATTGCCTAAATGTTTCTCAGGAAGCTTCGTGGATGGACCCTCTGATCAGATACATTAAAGAGGGGGAGATGCCAGAGGCAAGGCAAGAAAGGAAGAAGTTGAGATACAGGGCCACAAAGTTCACTGTCATTGGGGACACCTTGTACAAAAAGGAATTTTTACTCCCCTTACTTAGGTGTGTGCACCCATCTGAGGTCCCATCCATTTTGCAAGATGTAAATGAAGGATAGTGCTCAAGCCACATTGGGGGCAGATCTTTAGCGAAGAGGGTGATCACCCAAGGGTACTGGTGGCCGACCTTGGGGAAAGATGCCGCGACATATGTAAAAAAGTGCGATAAATGCCAGAGATTTTACACCATCCCTCACCAACCCCATAAGCCTCTTACCTCCATTACATCCCCATGGCCATTTGCAGTGTGAGGGATCGACCTCGTAGGACCCTTACCAAGAGCAGTCAATAACTATCGATTCCTCATCGTAGCGATTGACTATTTCTCAAAATGGGTAGAGGCCAAACCGATGGTCACGATTACAGAGCAGAAGACCTTCCAGTTCATCTGGAAAAATGTTATATGCAGATAGGGTCTCCCCAACACCCTCATCTCGAATAACGGGACTCAGTTCAAGAATACCTCTCTACAGAAGTACTGTGAAAGGGTGAGTATCAAACAATTCTTCTCTACCCCGGGCCGACCTCAGGCCAATGGGCAAACAAAAGTTACAAACAAGACAATCCTGGATGTAATCAAGAAGAGGCTTGAGGAGGCAAAAGGAAGATGGGTCGAGGAGTTATATGCCGTGATGTGGGCATACAGGACGACAGTGGGGACCTCTACCGGAGAGACCCCATTCATGCTAGCTTATGGCTCAGAAGCCGTCATCCCCACCGAGATTGGGCTTCCTACTCATAGGGTCCAAATGTATGACCCCCAGAGAAATACAGAAGAGAGGAGACTCGACTTAGACCTGACTGAGGAAAAGAGGGAAGACACCGAGATAAGGCAAGCTGCCTACCAGCAGAGGACTGTAAGATTTTACAATCAGAGAGTTAAGCAGAGACCAATTGTAGTAGGGGACTTGGTCCTCAAAAAGACTTGGCAGAAGCCCAACAAGCTCCATCCTAATTGGCATGGACCATATAGGGTCATCGATGAAGTCGTCCCTGGGACCTATAGACTAGAAAACCTAGAGGGGGAACCCTTTTCCAACCCCTGGAATGCAGATCATTTGAAAAAATACTATCAGTAGTGTTGTAAGGTCTTGATAGACCATAATTGTAATAGGAGTTGCTCCAACAGAACACTTGGAAAATTAATGAGAAATATCAGTGTTTCCCCTCACCTTGTGTTTATCAGTTCTAGTATGCATGAAAACATCTTCAAAGAACGGCCCTCGGCTATAATGAGGTCCCATGGAGGGGACAACCCCACCATGGTCCTCAAGAAAGACGAGGGGAAAATTTGTTTAAAACCATTAATTTGGTGGTTATAACCCTCGGCTATAATGAGGTCCCATGGAGGGGACGACCCCACCATGGTCCTCAAGAAAGACGAGGGAAAACTTTGTTTAAAACCATTAATTTGGTGATTATAACCCTCGACTATAATGAGGTCCCATGGAGGTGACGACCCCACCATGGTCCTCAAGAAAGATGAGGGAAAACTTTGTTTAAAACCATTAATTTGGTGATTATAACCCTCGGCTATAATGAGGTCCTATGGAGGGGACGACCCCACCATGGTTCTCAAGAAAGACGAGGGAGGGGTTAGTGATAATATAAGAAATTCACAATGCAAATCATACAAAAGACAAATATGGAAGACAACAAGAGAGATGATGATATAAATGAAATATTACAAAGTGTTCTACAAAGTAGAGTACAAAAATATTGATTACATCTAGAGGGTATAGGCTACAGACAGCCACCCTATGGAGCGACATCAGAGGGCAGGGCCTCAACATCAATAAGAGAGGTCTCCTCAACGACCACGATTGGCTGGTCTTCAGACGTGCCGACACCCTAGACGTGCACCTTGGATTCCACCTGGGTTAGAGCCTCGGCAATCAGGGGGTCGTCCAGTTGGACTGCTTCGATAGAGGGGCAAACAGAAGAGACGACATCGCCGAATTTGAGAACGACCCACCGGCAGGCCGTCCTGATCCCTCTGTCTAAGTACTCAAGACCGAAGCCTTGGAACTCGTCTGAGAGTTTATAGGCCTCCACAGCATCGGCCCCTACCTTCCTCACTGCCTCAGATAGCTCAGCCTTGAACTGAACCCCTAGGTTGGTCAAGGCTTCATCCTTTTCCTTAATGAGAAAGTCTTTGGCCTTCAGGTCCTCGTCGTGCTGCCTCGTAAGATCATCCAAAATCCTTGCATGTTCAGTTCTAGCACTCTCTAGCTCAGCCCTTGCAGTCTCTAAGTCAGTCTGGAGATCGGCCTCATGTTGGATGGCCCTCTCGGCCTCGTGAAATTTCTCCTGATTCTCCGCCATCCACTTAGTGGCCGTGGTAAAAGCACAAATAGACTGCATAAGAAAAATAACTTGTTAAGAGGACGAGGAAACAGTTGGTGAGAATGAAGTTAAGGGAATGAAGCAAGACAAGTACATGAGTTAGGGCATGCAGACTGTAGTCATACACCTTTACCGGAGGCATCTTAGACAAGAATTCGTAGTCGGCAGCCGAGGGAGCAGAGAACATTGACGCCTTAGCCGCCCTCAAGTTCGCAATAAGTGATGATGGCTCGACCTTCATAACTGCCAAGTTCTGGGACCAGAAGGCCCCCATGCTAGAAAAAGAGGCGGTTCCCTCAGACGCCTCAACCCTTGCCCTCCTCCGTGATCCTTGCCGAGGGTCTACGGGGACCTCGGGCTCCTTCCTCTTCTGTCTGTCGACGGTCGGCTCAACAGGTATCGGCCCTGTGGTTTGCGTCTTCCTCGAAGCTTGCTGAGGCTCCTTTCCTTTCTTCTTGGCCAAGCCTGACAACAAACTGGGAGCAGTCATTTCCCAAAGATAGTCCGATATACCAGTAGGACGACCTGAAAGGAGGACGACACATCAGAAAAATTTAGAGGCAATGATGAAACACTTGAAAAAAGTAAAGAATGGAAAAAATAATATAACTTACATAGTTCTGTCAGGGGGCCGACCCTCAGACCAGCTTCCTTGAGGAACCGAAGGGTCATCAGATCTTCAAACTTTGGAAGTTCACTCCCTCTCCCTCGTCCTCTCAGATATTCAGATATTCAACTATATCTTTCTCTTCCAGACTAAGTTCGGGGTCTGACCTGGCCTTCATTGAAGGGTTAGAACATCTTCTGGGGACCCTCGGACCGTCAGCTACAGGTTGTGCCTCGTCAGAAAACTCCCATTCTCTGAAGACAAAGAAAAATCTCTTCTTATAATCGTGGTTGGAGGTTTGTGCCACATGGAGAAGTTTTTTGTCAGACCTCCTCGCTCCCAGGTGATAATACCTAGGCTATTTGGACGAGGAGGTAATATTGTAACAGGGCAAGAATACGTCGACCGATGGCTCATCAGTGAAAGCATTTTTCCATAAGGAGACATAACCAAGGATTGTCCTCCAAGAGTTTGGAGGAAGTTGAGAGGGGACAACGCCGAGGGATGATAAAATATCTATGACAGCAGGATGTAAAGGGAGTCTGACACCTACCTTGAATATTTGTTCGTACACCGTTATCTCTCCCTCTTCACCCTCAAAGACCCTCTCGTCCTCAGAGGGAACCCTCATAGATATGGTGGGAGGAACACCATATGCATGCCTCCACATAAGAAGGTCATGATCCCTGACCGAGGAAATATAAGACAAGGCATGAGATATGTTAACGGGGTCATCTGAGTCCTCATCATCCTCAGTCCCCTCGGCCTCGGCCTCGGCCTCATCACCTATCAGAGGCCCTTGGGGAAAAGCCATCTGGAAGGCATGTGGAGGTAGAGTTATCATAGGGACAGCCTCGAAAGTAACCATACCCTTGGCCTGTCGTCCTGGGCTCAGGTCAGACACCTCTCCTCTCCCAGAAGGTCCAGCGCCAATTGGCAACGATGCTCTCTCATCCATCTCACTCGAATAACTCTCGGCTAGACGACAAGACGACACGCAAGACGTAGAGGGTCTTATTATGGCAAGGGGAATGGGAAAAATGGGTCGTACCCAATTAGGTTCGACCCCTCTTCTCCTCTCCTCCTCTCCCTCTATTCGCCTAATCTCTACGAAGACCTTCTCTCTCAAGGATGGGAACTCCTCGGCTAAACTGTAAAGCCTCCTAAGCATTAAGAGGGAGACCCTACACTTGGATGAATTTCTAATCTAACTACAAATAAGTTTGCAAATTGACCAAACTGGACTTTTGGATTGAAACAAAAGAAACCAAGTGTTTTAATCAAGAACACTCAAGAACCAGTCGCCGGAGAAGACGCCGGAAAAGTTATGAAACACCTTAAGGAAAATCCTACCCTACAAGCCTAAAATAAGAAAGCAAGTAAGAAATGAAGGAAAAGAGGACACTAGGGCAAAGGGATTACCTGAGAGGGAAGAGCGAGATTGCCAAACTCGAAATGTTGAAATTTGCAGAAATGGTCGTTCGTCTGTTGGAAATCTCGAGAGAGAGAGAGAGCTTGGGCGCGAAGAAGAAGAAGAGAATGAAAGGTATCAAAATTTCTTATATACCTTAGTGATGAGTGGACCCATTACCCAAGGCAAAGCACAGCCCACGAAGAGGAGATCATTAGGGCACAAAGCCCCAAGCAGCATGCAGCCGCCACGCCTTGAAAACTAGAACGACATTGGATAAAAATTTGACAGGTGTCACATCAGCTTGACAGGTGTCACTCATCAAACAAACCATACACTTAGTCTCAAAAGCAACATTATCCCTCAGCCATCTCAGCATCATCTATGGCTAAGGGCTAGGGGTGATTGATATACCCGTATATACCCTCGGCCATGCCGAGGGCGCCCTGTGCCTCATCAGGCCCAGACGACCCCTTGGGGGGCCGACCCTTCATCAGGCTTCGGACGACCCCTCAGGGGACGACCCTTCATCAGTCTCCAGACGACCCCTCAGGGGGCCGACCCTTCTTTAGGCTCCGACCGACCCCTCAGGGGGCCGACCCTTCATCAGGCTCCGGACGACCCCCCGAGGGTACGATAGTACAAGGCCCAAATTATGCCAGAATCATTACCGGAAGGAACTTTGCCCTCGGCCTCTTATCAAAGGCCGATGGTGACATCATCACAGCGCGTGGTTTGGGAGACGCGTGGAACAGTGCGCGTGAGGTTCACATGGTACATGGGAGACCGTTATAACAAAATCACACCCTCACGTGAGGGAATATTATGTCATTATTTGGCATCTACAGTTGTCAATAGGGGATTGGCTAGATCATCATTCACATGCACCATCATACTTGGGGGGTACACTACACCCCCCAAGACCTATATATACTTGTCACCTACAACCCAACAGTGGATCGAGAATTGTAACCCTAGCAAAAACTCTGCTTGTACACATAATAGAGAGAGAAAGTGAGTTTATGTGCATTGTATCCAAGGCCATTAGTGCCCATACTTAGTGGATCACACACTCACAATGGATGTTGGCCTAATTGGCTGAACCACTATACATCATTGTCTTATTCCTCTTATACTCATCTCCTTCTACACACTTATACACTTACATCTCTATGGCTGCCATGGTTACTATTGTTTGAGCTCATCATCACGTATCTGGTGGTGCTAGATACAGAATCATCAATGGCCATGACTAATTTATAGATAATCTGATATTCTTCCCCTCCCGGGATAAGGACGTGTCTAAGGATTCGGGCTAGCGAGCTTCTTTATATGAGGGAACGCATCACTTTAACCATGCTTAACCGGTAGATGCATGAGACGGAACGTAATATCTAGGCACGTCGTGGGAGGAGAATAAGAAAAATTTGTTGCGAGCTTACTCGGAGTGGGCTATTCGTTACTTATGTCAGGTGCAGATGAAGAATTAGGCTCAAGTTAGGGGTTTTGATTCAATTCCTTCTTCTTTCCCGGCAAAGGTTGAAGCAGTCAGTAATGAGTTTGAAGATCTTTCCTCTCCACATACTCGTAGTGTTGGTAAATCATGTCTAGAAAATCACAAAAGAGTGCAAACATATGCATATAACAGATAATTTGATGTGAACACAATAATCGACCCATATCATCCACATTTATAACGTCCCATTTTGCATCCATAGCCTTGGATAATTTATAAATAATTTGATATAACCAATGAAGCATGTAATTATAACCAATTAAGCGAGAAAGAGCAAAAACGTTTACATAATGAATGTATACAAAACTAGTTGTTCTTATAGATTTGTCTTTTTCTTTTATGACAAATATATAAGACAAACTATGAAAACTTTAATCCAATGGTGGAAATAGAAGGGGGTAAAACCCTGTTCAGGTTCGAGAAGAGGTTCACTTGATCAACTATTTTATGTTATGATATAAAACTTGTGAAGGTGTGAAACTATCACCTATTTAGGTTATTGATCACACAAACATCAATAAAAATATATATATTATAATGTCAGAAATTTTTTAATGTCACATAGTGAGTTTTAATCTTGCATAATATCAGCCAAAGCACTAAATAACTAAGGAACTAAATTACCACTTCCTATCCACCAATACTTCACCTAATAGCACAAGAACACCTTCTAACTTATTCCAACTAGTAAACAGATATATGTGAATATGTGCTCGTACACAATCTAACTTAGACAAACTAGCAAATCATATTATGTGTTCATGTGTGCTAAAATGAGCATATCTCGAGTGCACGTGTGCATAAATTTAGATATGTTCCAAGTGAGTAGGGAAACGTGTCTAGAACATTAAGTGGGGAAAATGTACTGATCTGATTGAATTACTTCTTCGGGCTTGTCCATCTACCTCACTTCACCGATAAGTTTTTCATATTCGGCCGCCGATGTACCTTAGAATCAAATAAAAAGGAACAACACAACAGCTCACAAATGTATATTAATATACGTGGAATTGACAAGGCTATAAAAACAGAGATATAGAAAACTAGATAGCATTCATAAATTTAGTACTCCTGAAATAATGTCTATGATGAGTAAAAAGTGTTGGAAAGAAAATTCACTGAATTGATATTGGTGGCTGCTAAGGGAGCCTCCAAAATAAATCCTTAACAACAAATACACTATTATTTAAACATGATGTACAATCAGTTTTAAACCCAAGACTTTAACTCACGTCCCACCACCTGATCTTTTTAGTTATTTACCCCAATTAGGAGCCTTGGAGAGTAAGACTTTTAAATGTTAAAAATAAATATTCCCCTCCCCCGCTCCCCCCCCCCCCCCCCACACACACAAAACCAACCAACACACACACCTTTTATTCAAATTTTATGAATATGATGTGATAGATTGAGAGATTGTTCTTATTATTTCTACTGTGTGTATACATCACCTCCCCTGAAACCTCATAGACAACAATATCAATAGATGGGGTACAACTAGATTTTGAGAGATGCAACTAGATTCTCTCTACCCCAGCCTTTTTAGGTCATTCTGTGGCAGGTGCCACAAACATTTTTGTTCGAGAGGAAGGATAGTGAAAAAGTTCATTCAAGTCCGGGTATTTTGGATAAAAAATCAACTAGATATGAAATAGCTCAGAGTTGCAAAAATTATCTACTTAAATTGAATATAAGAAATTTGTATATGCATACATTAAAGTGAGTTTATTGAACTTCTAAGTCAATCTACTGAAAATCTTCCAATCAATTTTGAATCTCCAAGTCAATTTGCTGAAAATTTTACAACTAATTTTTTTCTGAGAAAATGTAAATTTCTCATCAACCCTTTTCCTGAGAAATTACTCTATAAAACATTTAGAAATGTGCATTTAGGGCAAAACAAATAAATGCCCCACTTTTCTTATACACAAGGCAAAATCACACGGATATATGATATATCTATACACATTTGTATTTACAATTAAAAGAGTATATGATGGCTGAAGCTTCGACAAAAGCCTTATTGCTCTGGATATAGTGGATGGTTTGATTAAACCTTCTGAAATTAAGATTTACTACACGAGTTTCTGGATCATATATTATTATTTATCATTGATGTGTATGTTAAAGGAAACAAGGCAGTTTATTGGGTCAAAATCGGGTTAGGTGGAGGAGGTTGGAGAGTACAGTGGTAAATACCTTTGAATTCGCATCAAGATAATTTAAGGATAAAGGTTCAGTTCAAGAAGAGTGGTACTCAGTTGTGGATACCTTTATCGGATTTTTGTTACTTATGTGGATGTCTAGATTATAGCCTCAACAATTGATTAAGGTATTATGAGTTGAAAAAGAAAGGTGAGGACTTACAGATGCAATACGAGTCATGGCTAAGGGCTAAGGCTCCCAAGACAAAGACGACTTCCAAGGGCCTAAAATTCTAAAAATCAGCAACACGAGGGGATAAGGGATAGTAACAGTTTTGACCAGATTTCTCAAATTTCAGGTGAGGAGCGGGTACTGTAGAGACAGTTTTGTAAGTGAACCAATTGTTCGATTTTGGTGGAGTCATTAAACTAGCTATGGAGCAGTTGGAAGTTATTGAAAGTGCAAGTCCCACTACACATCTACTTCCTGTCTTTAAGGAGCCCAACATTGGAGGACAAAAGGTGAATGTTGGACCCCCACTACAAGTGAAGGTAAATGGAAAGGAAAGCCACAGTTGGCCATATGCTAACTGTCGAGCCAACAACCTTTCATCATCTAGAATCCAGGGGTAAAAGGATCTTGAGGGTGATTAATTACCCTCATAGACCACTGCAAAAGAAACCTGCTTTTGATTCACATCTTATACTTGGTTCATCTTTAATAATGGTGGTTGTTAAACAGTCGTGTTGGATCAATGAATGCTTTAGTTTGAAATGTAAGAGGGTTAGGTAACCCTCATACATTTTGGGCATTGCGCACTTTTTTTGTAAACATATGATGAAAATTGAACCTCTATGAAACCAAATGGAGTATATTCGAATTAAGTTGGTTTTAAATCTATGTTTACAGCAGATAGATTTGGTCTTACTGGGGGAGCTCTGTTGTCGAAAGAAGAACTGACCTTCACAATTTAGTCATCATAAAGATTCTTATGTAGCTACGGAGGAGGGCACATGGAGATTTACATGATTTTATAGCCACCCAAAAGCAGATCACAGACACCATGGATGGACGCTTCTCCGTCGATTGAGTTATTTATCGTTGCTGCCATAAATATGTTCTGGAGATTTTAATGAGATTTTTCATGATATAGAGAAATATGGGGAAAATATGTGAACAATCAGCTTAAAAAGGTGTTTTCTCCTTTAGGTAAGCTTTTTCCTAGTCAAGCTTTTGCATTAACCAATATAGGTAAGCTTTTTCCTAACCGGTGTTTTCTCCTCTAAAACGGTGTTGTAATTATTCGAAACGGCACTGGTGACGATCGATATGGCCTCGTAATCCAGCATAGGTGGGGTCACGATCAGGGACCGAGTAAAAAGCGGCGTCGGATTGTTGGGAGTCTAGGGTAAATAGAGACAGTATGACATTTGATCCTTTCATTTGATCATATTGCCACCTACAAGTTTGTGTTTGGTTTCAAATTGCTATTCATGTTGAGCTATTTGGGAAAAAGAGGAGTATATCTCTCGATATGAGTCATGACATGAAGTTATTAGATAATGAGTGGGACCTTAATGATTTCGAGTCATATCAGTATCAACCAATAAAACACGATAGTTAATGGATTGGGTTAGTAATGACCCCCTTTAGTCATTAATATCCATTGAGATTCATTAATTTAAATAAGTAAAAAAAATTGTTAGGTCTATCAAATAGTTTTTCTAACTTGGTGTTAATTTATTCATTGTGAAATTTACTTAATGAGAGTTTTAGTAATGTTAAGAAATTAATTGGTCTAATCATGTTTAATATTAAGCTAATCTATTGATCTGTATATAATTAAAAATTATTTATTTTTTTAATGCTTAATAATGGTTGAACATGACACAACACGTGAAGGTAGCGGGTCGAATTTGAGTATGGTTTTTCCACATGATAAAATAATCACTTTTTTAAACAAGAACCCGAAAAGACCTAAATATAAAAAAACTTATACGACACAACTAGACGAGACCCGTTGTCAAGTCTAATAAGGAGGAAATGATTGGAATTAGTGCTAACCAAATGGAAATTTCACCGACCCCCCTGTGTTTTAGCCCCGTCGTACACCTAACAAAGTGAATTTAGAACAACCTCTTGTATTTGGATCAAACTTAATGCCATTTTATATTAATTTTCTTCTTCAAAAAATATGTCTCGATGGAATGGACTATTAGATTAATTTTGTCAAAGACACCAACCAATTACCGATGATAAAAAATACCCAAAATTGAAAGCACATGATATGAAGGTCCATTTATTTACACCTAAAAAGCTTGCATATTCGCTAGCTAAAATGTCATTTCAATGTGTAGTAGTGAAATTGAATAGATCTCGAATCTATGAAATGAGGTGATGTTAAAACTTTCCAATGGACTTTAAATAGGGCACAACTAATGCTAATAAGAAATACAAACAAGTCCACCTACAACAAATCAAACAATCCCACATTTTGCTTTGTGGAAAAGAAAAATATGTCAAAGAGAAATACAAAGTTGATCTTCTGCTACAACAATTCAATTTTAACATCAGTTGACCTCATTATAGCAATACAAAGTTGAACAGTGAGTGTGTGTGTGTGTGTGTGTGTGTGAGAGAGAGAGAGAGAGAGAGAGAGAGAGAGAGAGAAAATCACGACAACTGAATCTTTGATCGAAAACCGGTAAACTATGATCGATACGATGTCATAATTTGGCTAGAAAACGACGTCGAATTATTGGGAGTCTGGCTAAATAGAGGGCGACGTCATATTCCCACATTGTGGCCCTTAGTTTTTGGCCATAATGGCACCTATAAAGATTTGTATTTGATTCCAAATTGTTGTTATAGAATTGTTGGGGAAAATACAATCAAGGTTGGAATTAATAGGTACCAGTTACTAAATGGGAATTTCATCGGATCCCTTGGATTTTAGCAGGTTTCGATTCGGGTTTGGGTTTAGAAAAATTAACCTCCGTATATTGTTATTCCTAATTTTGCAAACTTTATATTTTGAGGTCTTATTACACCAACTTCAAAATTCGGCATCATAATAAGTTAAATTTGATATTTTTTTTCAATGTAAGGGGTCCAAACCAAGAATTCCACCCATAGTTAGTTTGAGTAGGAAATACCATGTCATTTGGTTTTGGTTCGAATGATAATTAGTCTGTCATCACAAGTTTATGTATATTAGGTGTGCTCACGTGTGCTAGAATTTGCGTATTCAATTTAAGCATTAAAGGAGGAAGGTAAAGAGAGAAGAAATGGTCCAAAAATATTGCTTCAGGTTATATAGTTATGGAATATATCAATTATATATATATATATATATATATAATACACATGCCTACAACACAGTCGACATACATGCTTCTTTTTATTTATTTATTACTTTGTTATAGTATTGTATCCATCATAGATATATATACATCCATCCATCCTAATTTAAGAGTTTTGGTTTGATATTCACAATTATTAAGGATGCACACGATTAATACACATTAATTACCATGACATATGGTCCATTAACATTCAAAGCCCTATCTTGATATATACCCAGACTCCTCATTGTACAAATTTTATCTTTAATTTTTCGTAATCACTTTGAAGATAGTCTCCAAATCATAATGTAATTTGGGTGATGTAAACAATGTATTCATGAAAATTATATATTCTATGTGTAATATATGCGTCTCTTATTCAACAATATTTTTTTTTCTTAGAAAAAATACTGAGGATATAAAGTTGTAAATCAATGAACTCATTCATTTCAATTCAACCCAAGGTAGTTGGTGGACCAATAAAGAAGATGTCTGAGTTCTATCAATTTTCGCTCACCGGCGCGCAATTATATCTGCTATTGACAAACTAAGATTGATACTACAAGACTTTCTGTAAGAGTATAGGCATACTCATTTGCCTATTATTTGGTAGGTTGTCTCATTTCATTGACCAAATCCCACCTTGAGTTTTGTTTAAGAGTTCTCCGAAAAGCTTCACGTTTATGATTTCAAAACAAGACTTCATCATAGCTTTATCACAACTTTTTTAAAATTAGCCAAATTTCAGGAATTTTGAAAAAAAGGTAAAAGGACTTAAAGAACATAAATTTTACCCCACTCGTTCAATGTTTTCTTAAGTTGAATAGTCTCTTAATTCAGCCTTATGGTTTGTGATATTGTTAGATACACTATGTAGTACATTTTTCTTATAAAAACGTATTTTAAAAAATTAATCCTTGTGTATTTAGAAAATGTGTTGCATATGCTGGGACAAGTATTCTGAGTTTATTCCCTACCTACAATGATGATATAATTTGTTGGTCGCTAAATTCTAAAGGAAAACTGAGGTGCCTATAGATAGTCTGGAAGGGACTTTTCGAAAAAATGAGCATAAAATTAAACCGTAAGTTTAAATTGTGCACGTAGGGACCATTAGAGAGGGGATTCATATCCATTTAAGAATTCTTTGAGCCAATCTCGGGTTCAGGATTTGACTGAAATCAAACGGGGCTTAGGAGCACCCCAATGATCTCTGAATGGGGGGTCGGAGGAAAACTGATCGTTCGTGCATACCATGAGACTGATTTGCACATGACATGGACCGTTGGAAAGGGTATTCATGGACTTACGAGGGTTATATCAGGTTGGAGAGTTGACTGAGGTCAAACGGGGTCCGGGAGCACCCGATGGCCTCTTAGAGTAAAAACATGTCATTCGTACAAATCGCAAGGCCAATTTGCACACTGCATGGACCGTTGGAAAGGGGATTCAAAGCCCTAAAAAATTTCATCGAGCTTCGCTCAAGTTGGAGAGTCAATTGGAGTCAAAGGGGTCCCGATAGTGGCCGGTGGGCTTTTTTAGTAAAATGGGTCATTCGTGCAAATCGTGAGGCTGATTTCTACACGGCACAGACCATTAGAAAGGGGATTAAGAGCCCTATGAGATTTTATTGAGATTATCTCAGGTTGGAGAGTTGACCAGAGTCAAATGCGGGTAATGAGAGTCCGGTGGCTTATAGATCAGTACACGAAGTAGGACCTAGGGTCCATGAAAAATGCCACTAAGACGTTTAATACAAGGTTATACTATTAAAATGGAGTCAAACTGTTTGTTTAAGAAACTCTTTTAATCAAACCAAAACTTACCACAATATGTGTTTAAAAAGATTATCAAAATAGTTTGAACAAGTTATTTCTGATCTAGAATAAACCAATTTTGAAATACAAAACTTGGACTATTAAATCAGCACAGCTAGGAAGAAGGTGATGAGAAAATGAAGAAGTACACAAATAATTTTTAACGTGGTAAAACCCCACCCAACCAGGAAAACATCCATGGTGACCTTTACGTCACAAAACAAAAATCCACTCAAATCAAAGTAACAAATTACAAGCTATTTAACAATAAAACCCCACAAACACACCTAAACAAAGCTCACAATCGTTACCAACTTCTCTATATTAGATCTGACTTCTCTGAAGGTTGTTGTTGTTGTTGTTGTTGTTCTCTTGAGCTTCATAACTTTACTTGATTCCAGTCTTTACGTCGACTTAAACAAGTTCAAGATCATACAACCAACACTTTAAGTGTGGTAGAGTGAAAGTGCAGTGGTGATGTGCTCTATAACATATGCACACACTCACACTTAATGCAGACATAATGAATTAATAAATTACAAAATCACTAGTTATACAAAATATTCTAAAATCAGTTCAGTCAAACCTAATATAGACTGTTAGATATTTTAAAATATCCGCAGATCAAGAGGGAATCTTGTTGCGAAATATCTAAGATCCCAACACTTTATGGTTTTAAAAATATTATACAGAAAGTGCAAATCCAAATCAAGATCTCAAAACTAGATCTTAGTCTAATAGTTTGAGTAAAATGAAATAAAAAACAATATTGTTGGTTTAGGGTTTGAAAACATAAAATCACTTTTAAAAAATAACCAACAAATAACATTTCTCGAAAAGGGAAATCAAAGTAGTAATCTATCTATGTGATATGTATCACAGAGATGAGATCTCAAGTTTCTATTGAAGATAAACTGAAAACTCTACAAACATGATTAAGTTGTAAGGATGTTCAAGAATAAGAGAGGATAACTTCTCAAAACACGATCTAAACACTCATGTTTGAAATCTCATAAAGTATTTCTGGATTAGGGTTTGACGATGTTAGGGTTAGGGTTTGCTTTCTCTCTCTTATCTTTCCTCTCTCTTCCCACTTTTCTCTCTACTCTCTCTCATTTTTTTCTCTCAAAAGAGGAATTCTCAAAACTCTCTAATTGCCTCACCGAAGGCATCTATTTATACTGGAGTTCGAAGGATCTGGATCGATGCCATAAACCAAGGGCTGAGATTAATGGAATTTAGATCGATGCAAATTTAAGGGTTCACAGAGAGCGGTGGAAAGCCCAACTCGGATTGGCTAAAACATTGCACTTGGATTAGTTTCAAACACATGTAGGACATAGATTAAGATGATCCAAGGGTCAAGATTAAGTCATATGTATGAGAGTGAATAAAAACACAAATCGAACTGTTGTCTGTGCAACAAGTGGAGGCTCACGATCAACACTCAAATGCGTGTTTTTTAAGTTTATAAAAATTCCAGTTTCACCCACATATGTTTCTTTCGCTTTTGGATTCTACCAAGTCAGTTTTATGGAATAAAATATATTTACAATTTAACCCAAAACATTTATTAGGTTTCAATTTTTATTTTCAAAAAATATTTAAAATTCTTAGAAAATATTAATTAAATCCCAAAAATTATTTAAAAATCATATTAGGGGATTTAACTCGCACAATGTCATAAAGTGAATGAAACACTATATGCATGCAGTGCTAGGCTGTGGTGTATGTGAAATACCATAAAGAACTTGTAGAGGAATATCAATGTAGCTATGAAGGTTCTGAGGCTTTTTGGTTCATTTAGGAATAGACACAATTTTGTCATTATTTCCAAACTAGATGAGCTCCTATATGATGCAGACTCAAATGAGTCAAAGATATAGGGTGCTTTAATCTCCCCCTATGGAAATATGAGACAAAATCACCTTTGAGTCAACCAGGACTCATTGGGATACAAAAAAGAAATAAGAAAAATCGTATTCCTATATAAAATCTATCTACCCAATCTCCTACAAATAGAAAAATTACATAACTCTACTATGTACAAACCATTACCCTATCAAAATCTGATGCAATGAAAAGGTACTAAAATCTGCAATATGATACCTAAGATCAAGTTCAGTAGATGAGAATGTACACGAGTGTCCAAGTGGACTCAAAATTTCTCCCCCATTTTGTCTCACATGGACAAAGGGCAACAATGATCAAATAAGAGAGTTATAAAAAGGTAGATATACAAATTTAGCAAAAAAAAAATTTTAGCCAAAACCTAAAGATTCAAAACATTTAAAGTCCAACGGTTTTGTAAATAAATCATCCAATTGTAGATCAGTAGGTAGGTAATTAATCTCTAGTTCTTTTGATTCAACTATTTCTCGTATGAAGTGATATCAAATTTTAATATGTTTAGTGCGAGAATATTGAACTGGATTTTTATAGATGTTGATCGCAGTATGGTTATCGCAATAGAGATGAAGTTTTTCTTCATTCATACCGTAATCTCTCAACATTAGCTGCAGCCATAATAATTGGGCACAACAACTTCCAGCTGCAATATATTCAGATTCTGCAGTGGATGAAGAGGTACAGTTCTATTTTTTTACTGTTCCAACCAACCAAGTTGTTACCGATGTAGTAACATGTGCTGATGTACTTTTACTATCATCAAAACACCTAACCCAGTCAGCGTCGGTGTATCCAACTATAGTGCTCGATGCATCATTAGTGTACCACAACCCTAAATTGTGAGTGCCTTTTATGTATTTAATTATTGTTTTTACTCATAACAAATGGCTCTCTTTGGGATTATTCTGATAATGGGCGCACACACATAGAGCATACATGATATCAGGGCGCGAGGCAGTTAGGTAGAGCAAGCTTACTATCATACTACGATATAAGGTAGAGTCAATGGATTTACCATTTTCATCTTTGAAGAGCTTGACCGAGGTACTCACAGGTGTTCTAGCTTCCTTTGCAGTATCTAAGCCAAACGTTTTACAATCTATAATGCATATTTAGATTGCGAAACAAATACATCTTCTGAGATTCGTTTAACTTGAAGACCTAAGAAAAATTTCAACTCCCCCATAAGTGGCATTTGGAATTCTTTGTGCATAATGTCTGAGAAAGACTTGGCTTCTGAAAGGGAGGTGGATCCAAAAATTATATCGTCAACATACACTTGAGCAATAGTAATGTTATTGTCAAAATTTTTGACAAATAAGGTTTGGTCATTTCCTCCTCTCCTAAATCCATTATCTAAAAGAAAGGTGGATAGACACTCATACCAAGCTCTAGGAGCTTATTTTAAGCCATAAAGAGCTTTCTTAAGACGATAAACATGATTAGGATGATGAGGGTCAATAAACCCTTTGGGTTGTTCTACATAGGTCTCCTCAGTTAAAATTCTGTTAAGGAAGGCAGAGTTTACATCCATTTGGTAAAGTGTGAAATGTAAATGACATGCTATAGTAAAAAGTAAACAAACAGATTCGAGTCAAGTAATAGGAGCAAATGTTTCCTCTAAATCTATTCCTTTAATCTAAGAGTAGCCCTGGGTAACTAATCTAGCTTTATTTATAATGATCATCCCAAACTCATCAGTCTTGTTTTTAAAAATCCAACGTGTGCCAATAACCCTTTTATTTTCAATTCTGGGTATAAGATACCTAACATCATGAATGAAAAATTTAAGAAGTTAATCTTGCATTGTATTAATCCAAAAGGGGTCATTCAAGGCTTCATTTATATTTTTGGGCTCAGTAAGAGACATAAAACATGCAAAAGGAGCAATGTTGCGAAGTTGGGATCTTGTACGGACATGTTCTACGGGTTACCAACAACGTTATCTATGGGATGGTCTTTAAAAACCCAGTTAGGCACTTCAGGGGTCTCTGTTGGTAAAGACTCCGTTATTTCGGGAGAGTCATAATTTAAAAGGTTTTCAGACGCATCTACAACAGTTGGTCTATGAATTTTACTTTCTACAGAATTTCCATTTACAATCACATTAATAAATTCCATCATGGTCTTAGTACGCAAGTTGTAAATACGGTAGGCTCTACTGTCAGGTGAATATCCTAAAAATATAGCTTTATCTCCTCTTATTTCAAACTTAGATAAATGTTATCTGTCTTTACAGACATAACATCTACTACCAAATGTCCTAAGATATTTAAGATTTCGCTTCTTGCCATACCAAAGTTCATAGGGGGTCTGTTTAAAATTCTTCCTAAGGTAGACTCTATTGATAATGTGACATAAAGTACGAACTGATTCAACCCAAAAGTATTTAGGTAAATATTTGGCATGTATTAAAACTCTTTCCATTTCCAGAATTGTTCTATTTTTACGCTCGTCTATCCCATTTTGTTGGGGTGTCTTGGGAGCATTTAACTCGTATTTGTAACCATTATAGTCATAATATTCAATGACACATCTATGAATTCACCTCCTATATCACTCTGGATTCTATCTACTTAGGAGTCCTTTTCATTTTCTATACGAAGAATGATTTTCAAAAATGCTCTAAAGGTTTTAGATTTCTGCTTTAGAAAAGCAAACCAAGTAAATCTCATGTAATCATTAACCATAACTAGAATGTAATTATTGCCACAAAGACTAATAGTACGAGAAGGACCCATTAGGTCCATATGGATGAGTTCTAAAGGTTTAAAGGACAGAATGTCTTTAACTCTTTGATGAGAGGCCTTAACCATTTTTCCTTCTTGATAATGACCACAGACTGTCTTAAAAATATGTTTTATTTTAGGAATACCTCTAAAAATTTCCTGAGGGGATAATTTACTAAAGTTGTCATAATTTATGTGACCCATTATGTTATGCCATTATTCATTGTCATCCATTCTCGCAATGTTACAGACCTCTGAACTTGGATTAACCGTGTAAAAATTATCTGGAGTATGGAGACCTGTAATTATGCACTCATTATTTTCGTTTAAAATTTTGCAATTGTTCTTCGAAAAGGTGACAGTATGATTGGAGTCACAAAATTGTGAAATACTTAGTAGATTAGCCTTAAGACCTTTTACTAATAAAACATCTTCAAGAACAGGTAATCCTTCTTCTTGGAGTGTTCCTTTGCCTACGATCTGGGCTGAAACACCATCTCCAAACAAGACTTTGCCTCCTGAGAAGTTAGTTTTGTTTAAGAGTTTGGATTCATCCCCAGTCATATGCTTAGAACATCCAGAATCCAAGTACCATCCAGAAGTGGTGTGTTCATCTTTCAAAGAACTTATCACTATGTTACATTTCATCTGGGGTACTAAATCATCCTCTCTTACACAAATTGCACTGGTTTTTAATTTGCGCTTATTATCTCGTATTTGATAAAACTTGCGAGCTTCATATTTTTGTCTATACAAAGTTTGCGTAATTTTATTATTGTTATAAACATTTTGAGCATTTGGTCGAGAAAAGACTCTAGGATTATTTCTTGACGATTGTCTTTTAGTATTAGATCTTGTCTTTCTCCTTCGATAGTTAGAGTTTCTATCTGGTGGGGTAGGAAGGGCATAACTTCTCCTAGAATAGTTAAAGTTCTGATAGGTAAAGGAAGGATGGGTAGTTTGGTATAGGCATTTGGAATAGCAACCATCAAATGAGTGTCCGTACACATTACAGTATGAGCAATAAAGATTGCTCGTAGTAGTTAAGTGTAACACCCCGCCCACCCGGGGAGAGCAGAGCGAAGATGCTACTATCGATAAAATAAATCAAATCCACAAATAACAGGGTATAGAGCATCTAAATCCCACAACAACAAAAGAGAAACCACTAATCTCAAATCTCTTCAAATTAAATACAACAAAGTCTCTCAAAATAAAACAACTAACTATCTCGAATAAAATCGCCAATGCTCTATACATAAAAAATAAATACAATTCTTCTCATCTTGTATTAAAATTCTTCCCAAATAATCCACACTAAAATCATCCCAATTGGTCCATGGATCTCAAATCCACGCTAACCTGCCAACTAAAGAAAATATGGGGAAGTACACAATACGACAGGAAAGATGCTCAATAAATATATTAGCGGTGAATAAAATGTAACAACAGGAGTATGGATATTCAAATCAAATGAAAATTTCAATAGAATTTTATCAATAAATTTCTCAACAACACATTAACCAGGTCACCAGGCCTCACCCCATCCGCATATGCTTTCTCAAGACATAGCCCCCTGAAGCAGGAATTTTTATAGGTGGCTAACATCTGTGCCATATTAAAATCTCATGACATTGTGCTCAACAATAATATAATGACACCACATGAATCAAAATAATTCAACAATTATTTTTCCAGATTTCAATGAATTTATCAATTCAAATATGAGTTCAATAATCACATGAAATCAAAAGGAATAGCTCTAGCGAGATTTAAGGAGAATATTGTGTAAAACCCCATACCTTAAAATCATCGTATGAATCGTCACATAAAATTAGCGTCAAAATCTGATCGCAACATCACGTTCCTCTCGCAAAAATAATCAATTCACGTTCTAGCCCGAACATAAGATAACCCCAAATAGTCCTTTTTTAAAAACCCAGAAAAATTAGATCCAAAAATTATTCGAATCATCAATCTGACTTCAGGTTTGGATTCTACCAGAAAAATTGGGTCAGGTATGTGTTTTGGATTTTTCTCAAATCTCATCTGAATGCACTCACAAAGAAGATCTAAACATTCCAAATTGGCTCTTCCCATTCCACTCGTTTTTTCCTCTTTGGATTTCATTTTTGGCCTCTCTTTTTCATCTCCCTTTCCTTATAATCACCCATAATATTCCTTATATAACCCCTCTCTCAATCCCTAGCATGGAGACTAAGTTAATGCATATTACTATATTGCCCTTTAATTCAAAATTATCAACTTTAGATATTCAAATCATTACAAAATGTCCAAAAATAATTTAAAATTAAATATTTGATTCAATTTCAAACTAAAATAAATTATTTTAACCCCGATTAACAAAATATTAATATTACTGAAATCTTGTATAATATTCATAAATAAGCCTCAAAATAGTGGGGTATTACATACTTCCCCCTTGAAAAGGAATTTCATCCTCGAAATTCGACGAAACCTAATACTCAAAATAAAATGCTACTCGATTCTATTTCCCAGAAATCACACACTAAAGTCCTCAAATTAACTCTCAACATCCTCACCACGATGCCTAACACATCCTCAAAAATTTTCTATCTCCAAGAAAATATATCTAACCCACATGCTAGACCCAAGACCCAAGACCCAAGACCTGAGGGTTGTCGTATACCTAAGCTCTGATACCACCTGTGACACGCCGCCTAATTAAATATCGGGTGATTAGTCCTTTATTAAATTAAAATCAAGGTGAACGGTTGGTTCATTCTTAGAATCACTATCAAAAATATTTTCCTATCACCTAATACTTAAGTAAGCGGGGTGTTACATTAAGTCTTTAGGAAAGTTGTTGAACATAGGTTTCCCTAAATTATGACTTTTGGCATTATTTCTAGAGGGAACAGTTTGAAATGAGGTCTCACTCTTTCTAATGGGAGGATAAACGTACTTGGCTTTAAGTTGAACATTATGCTTAGAGGTACTTGTCTCATCAAAGTTTAACTGTTGCTGTTTTTTATCAAAATCATTTTTTAAAGATTGAAAGTCAGGATAAATTTCCATAGGGTTTTTCCCACGAGTAACAAACTTTATGGTTTCAAAAGGTTTAGTTTGTTTGATATTTTTGGTGCAAATGCCTATTCCAGATCTATCATCAGAATTGATCTTGCTATCAGCAACACAGTCCTCAAAACAATTAGAATTGCTTTCAAATTTTGAGAATTTTTTAAGGCTGTTGAAGCCTTTTCTTTTTTTTGTTCCAATTCTAATAATGATCCTTTATACCTCTTTTCCAAAACATTATTGAATTTAGTCAAGTCTTTCACTCTTTGTTCAAAAGATTTTATTTCCTCATCAAGAGTTAAACTTTGAGACGTATACTCTTCAGCATTTTGTTTAACTATTCGGTTTGGGGACTCTAATTTCTTGGAAAGATCTTTAACAAGTTTCTCTAGTCTAGCACTTTTCTTCAAAGTTTTAGTGTAATGTGTGTGAATGTCAGGAAGGTACTAATTATTGGAGTCACTAAGTGAACTGTGTTGTGTCCCCTATCGATTCAATTTTAGGACTCACACTCCCATTGGCATCAATAATAAGACGATCACTTTGACTCACACACACACGATTTTCAGTACTATAATCATTCTCAAGCAGTAAGGCAGACACACCAATAGAAGCAACATCAGTCATGGTATGATCAATTTCCTCGTCATCATTATAGATTATCTTAGCAAAAAATGACATGCAAGGGTCATAAGAGTTGGATGACTCAGGTTCTTCATTTTCAGAGTAACTTGAGTCATTCCAAGTCTTGCATAGCTGAGCCCTATTATGTTTGGGGTGTTTGTTTAAGTTAACCCTACAGTTAGTAGCCATGTGTCCTAATTTTCCACATCTATAACATTTAACATTTTTAAGGTCTTTCTGAGGTCTCTTGTGATCATCAGTCTTTTGTTTGTCATCTCTTCTCTCATGAGGCCTATTATTAGAAGTGTTGGAGTAGTTAGGTTTCCCTTGTCTAGAAGCAACTTTGTTTCTAATGTTTATAATTTTTTTTAATTGCTTACACATAAGAGCAATATGATTATCCAAGTCACAGTCCTCATTAGATTCAGGGTCAAGGTCAGGTTTGATCAACTTAAGTGAAAAAACAAGATTATAATTACCTTAATTTTTTACTGGTCTAGATCAATTATTTCTTGAATTCTAGTTCCATTTCCACAGTTCTTAGTTTACTACTAAGGAGTTTTGGGGTAAGATTTTGATCATCCATTTCCTCAATAGCATATCTTTTGTTATCAAACTTCTCTAAAAGTGATCTTAGAATTTTTGAAACAATTTCTTTCCTATCGTAGGTTATACCATTTGCATGAAACTTAGTTACAATGTCAGTTAACCTAATATAGAAATCATCAAAGGATATATTCTTAGACATGACAAGAGAGTTATACTATTGGATAAGCATTTGAGTTTTAGCAGCTTTAACTCTCGTATCACCCTCATGTGCAGTTATAAGAGTATCCCATGTTTCCTTCGAAGTTGTGCAAGATGAGATCCTCTTGAACTCATGTTCATTAATAAACATAAATATGGCATTCTTTTCTTTATTGTTACGTAGTGAAATTTGTTTCTCATCTTTAGTGAATTCACTTAGTAACTTCTTGATTCTCACAAGACTTCCTTCAGCAGCTGCTTTAGTAGGAAAAGTGCAGCCATTTTCTATAACTTCCCATTCTTCAACTCCCAGAGTTCCTTGAATGAAAGCAATCATCCTTGCCTTCCAGTAAGGAAAATTGGCTCCATCAAAGAGAGGGGGTATGGACAAGTTACCTAGTCTCTCAAATTTCTCGTCCATACTTTTGTTTTGAAAAAAAATTTCAGAAACACAGGATCTAAAAGATTTTAAAATAGCCAAGCTCTAATACCAATTGAAAAATGCTACTTAAGACGTTTAATACAAGGTTAAACCGTTAAAATGGCTCTGAACTGTTTGTTGAATAAGCTTTTTTAATAAAAACAAAACTTAACACAAGATGTGTTTAAAAAGATTATCAAAATAGTTTGAACGAGTTATTTCAGATCTGGAATAAACCAATTTTGAAAAACAAAACTTAAACTATTAAATCAGCACAACTAGGAAGAAGGTGAAGAGAAAATGAAGAAGTACACAAGTAATTTTTAACGTGGTAAGACCCCACCCAACTGGGGAAATATCCACAGTGACCTCTACGTCACAAAACGAAAATCCACTAAAATTAAAGTAACAAATTACAAGCTATTTAACAATCAAACCACACAAACACACATAAACTAAGTTGAGAATCGTTACAAACTCCTCTGGATTAGATCTGACTTCTCTAAAGGTTGTTGTTGTTGATGTCCTCTCAAGCTTCGTAACTTTACTTGATTCCAGTCTTTACGTTAACTCAAACAAGTTCAAGATCATACAACCAAGACTTTAAGTGTGGTAGAGTGAAAGTGTAGTGGTGATGTGCTCTCTAACATATGCATGCAACACACTCACACTTAATATAGATAAAATGACTTAACACATTACAAAATCACTAGATATGCAACAAATTCAAAAATCAGTTTAGTCAAACCTAAAAGAAACTTTATATCTTTCAAAGTATCAGTAGATCAAGAGGGAATCTTGTTGTGAAATATCCAAGATCCTAACACTTTTTGGTTTTAAAAATATTATATAGAAAGTGAAAATCCCAATCAAGATCTCAAAACTATATCTTAATCTGATAGTTTGAGTAAAATAAAATGAGAAATAATATTGTTGGTTTAGGGTTTGAAAACATAAAATGAGTTTTAAAAAATATCCAACAAACAAGATTTCTCGAAACGAGAAATCAAAATAGTAATCTACCTATGTGATATGTATCACAGAGATGATATCTCAAGTTTCTATTGAAGATAAATTGAAAACTCTACCAACGTGATTAAGTTGGAAGGATGATCAAGAACAAGAGAGAATAAATTCTCAAAACATGATCTAAACACTCAGGTTTGAAATCTCATACAAGTATTTCTGGATTAGGATTTCCTTTCTCTTTCTTATCTTTTCTCTCTCTTCTCTCTCTTCTCTCCACTCTCTTTTTTTTCTCTCAAAAGAGGAATTATCAAAAGTCTATAATTACCTCACCGAAGGCATCTATTTATACTGGCATTCGAAGGATCTGGAACGATGCCATAAACCAAAAGGTGAGATTAATGGAATTTAAATCGATGCAAATCTAAGGGTTCATAGAAAGCGGTGGAAAGCCCAACTCTGATTGGTTAAAATCATCACACTTGGATTAGTTCCAAACGGATGTAGGATGTATATTAAGAAGATCCAAGGGTCTAGATTAAGTCATATTTATGAGAGTCAATAAAAACACAAATCGAACCATTGTCTATGCAACACGTGTAGGCTCACGATCAACACTCAAACGCATGTTTTTTGAGTTTATAAAAATTTTAGTTTCACCCACATATGTTTCTGCCTCTTTTGGATTCTACCCCTGTCAGTTTAAAGGAATAAAACATATTTACAAATTAACCCAAAAACTTTATTAGGTTTCAATTTTAATTTTCAAAAAATATTTAAAATTCTTAAAAAATATTAATTAAATCCCAAAAATTATTTAAAAATCATATTAGGGGATTTAACTCACACAATGTCATAAAGGGATGAAACACTATATGTATACAGTCCTAGTGTGTGGTGTATGTGAAATTGCATCAAGAACTTGTAGAGGAATATCAATGTAGCTATGAAGGTTCTGAGGCTTTATGGTTCATCTTGGGATAGACATAATTTTCTCACTATTTCCAAACTAGATGAGCTCCTATATAATGCATACTCAAACGAGTCAAATATATAGGGTGCTTCAGTCCATAGAGGGAGGGGGAGTGTTATGTACCTGAGAAGGTATTTAGGGGTTACTAGGATGAGGTGTCTACACCTAGACCAATGGTCAAACGAAAGTTAAAAACCAAACCCTACTCCGAAGAATAAAGGCAAGACTTGAATAAGTTAAAGGAAAATGGATAAAAGAACTCCATGCTGTCCTATAGGCATAGTACACCACACCTAGGACCCCAATGGGGGAAACCCCATTAATGTTAGCATACAAAACAGAGGTTTTTGTGCCGACCAAAATTATCCTCCAAAGCCATAGAGTCCAACACTTCAACGAGCAAAACTACGATGAAATAAGGAAGCTGGCTCTAGACTTGGTTAAAAAAATCAATGCAAATATGCGATAGGTAACATATCAGCAAAGAAATGTCTGGTACTACAATAAAAAGTTAAAGAGACGACCATTGACGGTGGGGGATTACCTCCTCATGAATTCTATTAAGAAGAAGGACAAACTCCACTCCAACTGACACGGCCCTTATAAAATCACTAAAGAAGTTATTCCAGGTACTTATTGACTTGAAAACCTTGAGGGAGAACCCTTTGCGAATTATTGGTATGCATAACATCTGGAGAAATATTGCCATTAGGTTTAGGAAGAGCGATTGTGTAAATAAGAGCTTCTTACATGATGTAAATTTTCCCCATTGTGGATGAATAGAAATATAAGTTTCCTTCATATCTTACTTGATTTATTAGTTATATCTACTTATTCTTATGTTAAACCACAACCGTGATATAAAAAGGGTAATGCTTTGGGATCTAACCTCATAGGCATTTCTCAGACTATAGTTAGGAATCACAATATCCCATTTTTTTAGAAGATAAATTGGAGGGTTTGCCTATAAAAAGTATGAACCCAAGTAAGAAAATTAGTTTGAAAACATTAAAAATAGACAAGATACGGGGGAGAAAGCTTACAAAGCTCGTATAAAGTACGAGGGTTGGAGATGATGTCCAACTCCCGAAGCTTTTCTAAGGGAGATAGATCTTTAAAGGTCTTAATCCCATCGTTGACAACATCATCTATTAATTTCCAATTAGTAGCGCTAAGATCCAGAGATACTATGTTTACAAAATAGAAAAGGAATAAAAAGAATGTTAGTATACGCATACAACATATAATTAATATGATGGAGAGGTAGAGGTAAAGAAAACGTATTACTCAAAGGATGCTTTACCCAATCACGAGGGACCCTTATTTCACTTCTCCATAAAAAAATCCCAGTCTCCACTTATATAAAACAACCATGTTTTCCAATTGTAGTTGGAGGTTTGGGGGACCCTAACAAGTTTGCCTTAGGTTGCGATGACTCAAAAAGTAATATACAAGGAATTTCTTAGTGGATACGAGGGTGTAAACACTCTTGAATATTTACCTAATGATGTTCTCGGCATGAACACATCACCACGCTACGAGGGAACCAAGTATAATCCTCCAAGAATTGGGGGCAAGTTTTGTGGGAGCAACCCCAATGTGAGAAAACATGTCTCGTATGCAAGTATGGATGGAGAGATGAAACCCTAAATAGAACATAAATTCCTAAAGCGCAACCTTAAAACCATTCTTCACATCATACACTATCTCAACTTCCTGAGGGCCCTAAAAGTGATAGATGGTCTTATGCTACAGAAGAGTTGAGTTATGAAAGCCTTAATCCTTGTTATCACACTTCTATAAAGGTAAGCTCGCAAGAAATCTAAAGTTTAAACCTCCTCCTCATCAACAGTCTTTTCCTCAATATCATGGTTCAAAGGGGGGGATAACTAGGGGTGGAAAATTTTAACACGACATGACAGCACGACACGAAATTGGCCCGAAAAACACGACTTTTCGTGTTTCGTGTTGTTTAACACGAACTCGTGTCGTATTTGTGTTAAAGAATTGACACAAAATTGACCCAATTGACACGACCTATTTAACGCAATTTGAACCCAATTGACACGACCCAATTACACCTAATTAAACCCATTTAAAAATTAAATGGATCATAGACCTATACTTGTCAAAAGATGAACCTATCACATTTTAACTCTGAAAACCCTAATATTTAATTCACCCAAACAATAACTCACGACCACACCACACATATCTAACATCTCTCTCTCTCTCTCTCTCTCTCTCTCTCTCTCTCTCTCTCTCTCTCTCTCTCTCTCTCTCCCTCCTCATCTCTCAACAACCGCATCATCTTCCCACCGCCCCCCATTGTACCTCATCCTCATCTCTCAACCCCCGATGTTTTTTCCCTTCAAAAGTCGTCGCTATATCCATTATAAAATGAATGCAAAGAAGAAAATAAAAGTTAGTTTTGATACCTCAAAGAAACCATTTGAGATTGAACCAGATCTTGATGAAAATGATAAGGTTAGTTTGAAAATTTTGATTTATAATTGTTTTGGTTTATATTCATTTTTATTTCATTTTTTCTTCTGATTCCATTCGGGTTTACTGTTGTGATTAGTTTATAAGAATGATGTTTTCATTTTTGCTGTTGTGATTTGTTACTATCTGGGTTCATTTTTGCTATGATTGTTTTCATTCAGGCTTGTTGCTATCATCCATGTCGCGTTCGTGTTCACTAAAGCCGATGTGTTAAAAATGCAGGTAAATAACATAATTCAATTGATGATTTATTACATGTTTCGTAAACCCAAGATATAATTCAATTGGAGACCAATGGTGAAACCATAGTCTAGGTAAATTATATTGATAATTTATGACATGTTTCACAAATTTTTAAATTGTTTTTAAAAGTTAACTTTTAATTTAATATAGGGTTGATTCGTTGGATTGATTGCAAGGGGTTGTGGCTATTTTTGGATGCATAGGGGGATGTTTTTTTGTCCATCTTAAGCATGATTGTGTCCATCCTGGGAATCACCTCCTCTCCTCCTCCTACGCAGGGGTGGGGGAGAGAGAATGGGGGAGAAAAGGGTCTCTCCCCCTCACTTACTCTCTAGGAGCGTTCCGATCGTCGTCGGTGTGTGGTGAATGTAAAGAGGTGGAGTCACCAGCCTATTTTATACAAAATAGTCAAAAGGAGAAGTCTTCACTTCGAGAGAGAAACATCAAAGACAAACTGATGCTTATAAAACTAATAGTTCAAAGGTTCGGGGGCTAAGTTACAGAATGGGAAGGTGTTAGGTACCCAACCCTCCTTTTAGGTATCTCATGGGCTTGTGTTATTATTTTCCTTTATTTCTTCGTGGAGTGTGTGTGCGTGTATATATAATGGAGATTGGAATTGCCCTACTCATACCATGGGAGAGATACGGTGGGATCATCCATAGGAATGTTCCCAAAAATAATACTAAAAATATAATTTATGCGTTTATCGTGATATTGATCGTTATATTAAACGTTATATTGAAATGATAATATATGTCGGATAAAACGCTTCTAAAGATCACGAACATTATATGTATTAAAATAATGCAAGAATATAATAAATGCAGGAATGGTAAATTTGGGAAAATTAGAAAATTAGAAAATTGTGAAATTGCGTAACCTATAAAGGCATCAAAGTCCATGTAGTTTGCATGCAACATAAGGGTGGCGTTTATCCCATAGAATCAAATGGGGTTTTATTATATGTGTGTGTATAGAAAATGCATTTTAGTCTTGAAAACGTGTGATAGATAATACCATTGGAATTTATAGGTGTAACCCCTTTTTTTATATATAGAAAATAGAGTATGTACAATATAACTAATAAAAATGTGGAATGTTAAGGTGTATGAAGTAAAGTAAGAACTAGATTATGAACTTAATGTAATTAATGCACAAATTTGAAGGGATAGAGAAGAATTTGGACCTTCTTTGGAGCTTGAAGCTTGTTCTTGACCTTGGATAAACTCCCTCAAATATTGAGATGAATGTTGGATGAGAGAGAATGTGATTTTTCTAAATTGGGTATGAAAAAGGATGGGAATTTGAGATGGAATGAAATTTCACGTAAGGAAACTTAGTTGATTGCAAGAGAGGGTTGTTGAGATCACTGATGTGTAATACCCCGTAATTTTATTGATTTTGTTTAAGGGATTAATTAAATTAAATGAGAATTAATTGGAAATTAATCTGGGTATAAATACTAACGAGATGTGAGTTGGTATTTGATTATGATGTTAAAATTACTATTTCTGAGTATGTATGGTAATACATGAGTATTGTTAAATATTAAATTTGTCGCGAGACTGAAATACGATAATTTGGGAAATTTAGTTGAGACGCGCGTGTCAGTCGTGTCAGGAATGTAACTATTGAAATTAAAAAGTGAATTTTATTTTTATCAACTGAATTGTCATTTTGGGTGCACCAACGTGTCCGGAAGGATCGAAATAGTCAGAAAACACTAGCTGGGGGTTTAGTTTGGGTCCCGGGGCATTTTTAGGCCACACCGACAACCCAAAAGGGTAGTTTGGTAATTCTAAAAATAGGGGAATTAAAACCCACGAATTTAAGAGGTTATTTTTGTATTAGAAAAGAACCCACTAAGCCATTATCAGCGTTTGGGAAGTTAGAGGGCTACGGGAGTTATAGGGGGGAGTTGGAAGAAGTTCCAAAAAGGAAAACCTAGCCACCATCACTATCTTTGGAAGAAATTGTAGAGAGAGGGAGGAGAATCCACATTCAATCCTTCAACATCAAATCAGAACATCTAAGGCAAGTGGTTTAATTACATTAATTTCAAGCGAATGTTTCTTCCATGCTTAGAATGGAATATTTGTCTTATATTGGATGTTTGATGAAAACCATGAAATCGGAGGTAGAATTCATAATATGATATAGGGATTGCATGTAGAATGTTATTGGATGAATGTCTTATACAAAATATATATTTTGGATGATGTAAAAACGGATTTATAAGGAGAAATTGTAGATATCAAATTCTGGATTAATGTTTATATGGTTTGGGACAAGGTTTGGAAATTTTGATGATTATATGTTAATTTAGGAAGCATTGACCCCATATATATGTTAAAGAGTGACCTAGGAGGACTTAGAGTAGTTTAATAACATTAAAATACTATTGGGATGATCTTAGGATGAGTTTAGAAAAGAGAAAAATTGAGAAAAACGAAGTAGAGAATTTCTGGGCTGAAACTACCATCTCGTTAGAAGACCTGCTCAAGTCGTTCGAACGACCTCGTTCGAATAAGCTTCTAACGAGATGACAGTATCCCTTTTAACGAGTTGGTAGTTTATTCGAAGCCTTTCGTTCGAATGAGACTTCTTACGAGTTGACAGAATGGCCTTTTTGGCCTGATTTCATTTCTAATGTTCTGTAGACTTATTTAATTGGAGTATTAACCTTCCCTCATTGATTAATGGGTATAATTGTGAGAATTGGGGTACGTTGAGGAGTAGAACTTAGAACCTTATAATAAAATTGGATGTCAATTGTGGAGTAGGAAACGAGTACCTAATTACGACGTGAGAAGGGTTGATAACGTTAATATGCAAAAACGGGGACTTGTGACCGTATAACATTAAATTACGGTATAAGAATGAGAAGTATACCTATATTAATAATACGAGATATCTAAGATGTGCGAATGCTTAGTATATGTGGTTTTATGTGTATAACATACCTACCATACTTGCTATCATGGGAGGTTTACGTTCGATCAGGGCCATCTAATCTTTGTGTGCCTACGGGGGGATTTAGATTGTTACCTCGAGAACATAGGTCAGAGAAGGACTTATTGAGAAGTTAATAAGTCTGCTGATCATGGGAGCATAGGTATGTGCGTGACCCATGTGATGTGAACTATGTTCGCCTCCATTTTGTCTGATTGTTGTTATCTGAGAACGATTCCTGAGAGATTCGAAATGCGTGGTCCTTATGTACGTGATGTACCGGGATTGGATAGCAGAGTATGTGTGCACCGCAGCTTAGTCTTGGGGTGCTAGTAATGTATATTTATGATGAGAATAATATACTTTTAATTAAAATGAACTGTCATGTTTAATTGTGAGTATAATTATAGCAACGTTTTGTAAATATAAAATGGATGATCCCTAGTAATTAGTATTACTAATAATGGGAAACCGAGAATAAATGTAAAGCTCTCTATTTAAATGAAGATATCAAAATTAAAGCGGGAATCGTATAGTAATGTTAGAATTTATTTTGGACTAGTTAGATATGGGAATAACTAGGATGGGTACGGGTACGTTAGGAGTGCACAAATAGTCGAGAGGTGAGTATTTCATGTGAGAGCACGTCCTAACATGTATTTTGCATTCATTATTTTATTGTCGTTAAAACACTTGCTATATTTTAAATTTTTTTCCATAATTGGGCTCTGACCCGTTTGCTTTCAAATATATTTTCTTGTAAAAACTTTTTAGGTGCCCAGCCAGGACACCATGGATAGGAGTTTCATTCAGGTGACGTATTATAGCTGCTGTGGAAGGTACATGACTTTAACAGTAGACGCCGCCACTTTCGATCTTGACTCTATTAGTAGATTTCTTCATCAGTTGGGCATGTCTCCCCATTTCTTTTAGAAACATTTTATCAATTCAGTTTATTTCAGATCTCGGGTTGTAATTAATTATGATTCAAACTTAGTATATGTTAATCATGTATTTGGTTTGTTGTGAGGTGTATTCTTACAGACTCATTATTATGGTATGGTTATACTATTGTCATTTCATTATGGTGGTTGTGTTAGCATTTCATAATTTACTTATTGCATATTAATCGGATTTAATTAAAATTGACAACTCACTTTTTAAATACTAGGTGGTTAGTAATTATTAAAAAGTTTTCGACAGTTGTGCTACGAACTGAACCAACTTGCATTTTATATTAATTCAATAAAGGAGTAGTTACCCGGTATTTAATTAGTCGGGGTGTCACAGGTGGTATCAGAGCCAGGTTCTAGTGTCCTTAGGATCTGTACGGCTTGTTATGTTTTCGCTGAGATTTCTTTGATGTAGAGCCCTATATTTTAGGACTGTTGTATTCTTTTGTGTATGTTTTTCTCTTCAGCTATTTTGAAATAATTACTGCGAACTTATAGACTTTAATCTCATTTCAGATGCCTCCACGACGTGCACAGCGAGTTACTAGGGATGCACAGCCCGAGCCACGGCCTGCACCAGTTCAGGGCACCATGAATGCCGTCGAGGTTGCAGCTATTATAGCCCAAGCGATAAATGCCTCCCTAGCCGTTGTACAGCAGGCACCACCCCAGGCACTGGTAGTCATGCCAATTCAGGCTCATGCATTCCCGTCTGCTTGGGAATGCGTTCGTGATGCTTTTCAGAAAGCACACCCTCTGGAGTTTGCAGGTAGCTCCGACGTTGTTGTGTCCAGTCAGTGGAGAAAGGACATTCAGAGGCACTTAAGGATGTACGAGTGCACAGATGTTCAGAAGAAGATACTGGCTACTTTTAAGCTAGTAGAATCAGCATTGCAGTGGTGGGAGTCCATTACCACCGCAGATGAGAGGGACGCTCTCACTATTCAGGAGTTTTGGGTGAGGTTCGACCGCAAATATTTTCTGTCAGCTGTTCACACTGAGATGAGGAGGAAGTTGATGAACCTCAAGAAGGAGGGAAAGACCGTAGCCGAGTATGACGCTGAGTTCACGAATCTCTTGAATATTGTTCCGGATGAAATTCCAACCGAGGAGAAGAAAATTCAGAAGTTCACGGATGGATTGACTTAGAGGATCCGTCAGCACTTGTTGGGGAATATCTCGTTGGCCACTTATTCTTATGTGGTTACCGCTGCACTACTTCACTGCCAGGATCATCGCTTTCACATGTCTGAGAGCAAGATATTAGGAGAGCCCATCCATCAGGGCAGGACCGGGGGAAATGGTGCCAGCGGGGCACAATCTGCTCAGGGACAGCACAGGCAGGGTGACCAAGGTTCCCAACAGGGGAATCATAAGAGATTCAGATCTGGGGGTTTCAGAAATGGATAGGGAAGTTTTCGTCATGGCCATCAGGGCCAGAAGGGCCAGAATGGTTAGCAGCAGTAGTTCCAGCCGGGCCAGCATGGTCAGGGTAGGAATGGTAACAACCATCAGGGCCGAGGGCAGCAGGGACAGCGAGGGGGAAATTTCCCGAGGAAGTGCTTCACTTGTGGCAAGATTAGTCACAAACACCAGGATTGTCCCGATAGGGGAAGGGCCCAACAACAGCAGCAACAGGGTACTCGACATGAACCACAGAGGCCTATGTTTCCCGCCGCCCTCCCAGCACCACCACAGATGGCAGCATTACCACCCATTCCAGCGGTCCTAGTTCTGCAGGGACAACTTCAGTATGGGAGAGTGTATTAACTCCAGCATGTCGCAGCCCCACAGGATCCACCTGCCGCTGAGGGTATGTTCTCTATTCAGGGGACTATGGGGCGTATTTTATTTGATATGGGGGCCACACACTGTTTCATTTCCACAAGATTTGCACGCACTTTGGGGTTGTTAGACACTGCAGAGAGCACGATTACTTGCGTAGATTCACCGTTGAGTAGGGAATCCGTGATTTCCCTTATTTGTAGAGGTGTGGGTATAGAGATCGGGAGATTTACTTTACTTGCTGATATGTTAGTATTAGAGATGACTGAGTATGCTGCGATTGTTGGTATGGATTGGCTAGTTGCGTACCGAGCAATGATTGATTGTTTCAGTAAGAGTATTATTTTTGCCATTCCTGGGCAGGAGGTGTTTTTAGTGGCGATGCCTCGCCCTGAGGGAGGATCGTCCACTCACTTGTACTATATAGAGGAGGAGACCTCTAAGGAAGTGATGATACCACTCGATTCGATTCCAGTCGTTAGTGAGTGTGCCAATGTATTTCAGGATATACTTGGATTACCGCCTAGTAGAGAGATATATTTTGTTATTGATTTGACGTCGGGCACTCGGCCTATTGCCCGCGCACCTTACCGTATGGCTCCAGCAGAGATGAGAGAGCTAAGGGATCAGATAGAGTAGTTGTTGGGACAGGGGTTTATCCGGAGGAGTACTTCATCGTGGGGTGCCCCTGTGTTGTTCGTAAAGAAAAGGGACGGATCGTTGAGATTGTGTGTAGATTACCGGGAGTTGAATAAAGTCACGATATGGAACAAGTATCCGTTTTCCCGAATCGATGACTTATTTGACCAGTTGAGAGGAGCTTGCTTCTTCTCAAAGATTGATTTGCGATCGGGATACCATTAGTTACGTATCAGGGAACAGGATGTCTCGAATACTACTTTCTTGACGAGGTATGGTTCCTACGAATTTTGGGTTATGCCTTTTGGCTTGACCAACGCTCCAGCCGTGTTTATGGACTTGATGAATATGGTGTTCAGAGAGTTCCTAGACCATTTCATCATCGTCTTTATTGATGACATCCTGGTTTACTCCCAGACAGAAGAGGAGCACTCCGAGCATTTGAAGCAGGTTTTGCAGACATTGCGTCAGAACGAGCTTTATGAAAAGTTTAAGAAGTGTGGGTTCTGGTTGAAGGAGGTTCAGTTTTTGGGGCATATCATTTCAGACCGGTGGATATCTGTTGATCCGGGGAAAGTATTCGCAGTGAGGGAGTGGGGACATCCCACGACACCGACTGAGATCCGTAGTTTCATGGGCCTAGCAGGATACTACAAGAGGTTTATTCGGGGATTCTCAAAGATAGCGGGTCTTTTGACACATATGACTCACAAGGGTGTGCCACTCATTTGGAGCGATGCCTGTCAGTTGGCATTTGATGAGCTGAAGGATAAGTTGACCTCAACGCCTGTGTTAGCGTTGCCCAGACTGGGAGTTGAGTATCTAGTCTATACCTATGCATCATTATAAGGACTTGGAGGTGTATTATAGCAGGAGAGTCTGGCCATAGCTTATGCTTCCCATAAGCTGAAGACTCACGAGAGGAATTACCCCACTCACGACCTGGAGTTAGCGGTAGTCGTATTCGCTCTTCGGATTTGGAGACACTATCTACTGGGGGAGAAATTTTGGTTGTTCACAGACCACAAGTCTCTACAATACCTCTTCAGGCAGAAGGAACTGAATATGCGTCAACAATGGTGGCTTGATTTTGTGAAGGATTATCAGTTTGATATCCAATATCACCCTGGGAAGGCTAACATGGTAGCAGACGGGTTGAGCCATAGGCTAGTAGATGAGGTGGCCGAGGTGTGGAAAGCAAAGTGGAAGGAGTTGGGACACCAGGATGCGGTGGCCCGATCGTTCATGTCTGTGATGACTATTACACCTCAGATTGTTATGAGAGTGGTAAAGGCCCAGGCAAAATGACTCGTTTTGTCAGGAGCAGATAGTTCGATTACTAACAGAGGGAGCCAAGTCATATACCGTTAGTTCAGACGGGGGATTATGCTTCAATGGAAGACTAGTTGTTCCGGAAGGGGAAGACTTGTGACACGAGGTGATGACAGAGTCGCACGGCTCATGGTTTGCGGTACACCCTGGTGGGGATAAAATGTACCAACACATGAGACAACAGTATTGGTGGAGCGAGATGAAGAGAGATATTATCGTGTTTATTTCTAAATGCGCCACTTGTCAGCTAGTAAAGGTGGATCATCAGAAACCGGCATGACTTTTACAGCCATTAGAGGTTCCAACGTGGATGTAGGAGAGCATATCCATGGACTTTATCACAAGGTTACCTACGTCGTAGAGGGGTCACGACTCCATATGGGTAATTGTGGACCGATTGACCAAAGTTTCTCATTTTCTACCCGTAAGGACAGACTACACTACGGACAGTATGCCCAGATTTTCGTTGTGGAAATAGTGAGACTTCACGGTGTACCTCTAAATATCGTGTCTAACCGAGACAAGATATTTATTTCACGGTTTTGGTAGAGTTTCCAGGAGGCCATGGGCACTGAATTGCGGTTGAGTACGGCTTATCACCCACAGACCGATGGGCAAACCAAGCGGACAAATCAGATGTTGGAGGACATGTTGCGTATGTGCATCCTAAACTTTGGAGGTGGTTGGGAGCAGTACCTTCCACTGGTGGAGTTTGCTTATAATAACTCCTACCAGTTCACCATTGGCATGGCTCCATTTGAGGCGTTGTATGGTAGACCTTGTCGTTCCCCAGTATGTTGGTTAGAGGTGGGGGATAACAAACTCCTTGGGCCGGAAGTGATTCAGGACACTTCGGTAAGGATAGAGATGATACGGAGCCGTATTCATGTAGCTCAGGACCGACAGAAGAGCTATGCTGATGCCAAGAGATTCTTCAGAGAATTCAAAGTGGGGGATCAGGTGTTACTGAGAGTATCTCCTATGAAGGGGATTATGCATTTTGGGAAGAAGGGGAAACTGGCACCGAGATATGTGGGGCCATTTCCTATCATCGAGCGGATTGGGCCAGTTACGTATAGACTTGGGTTACCGGAGCACTTGCATAGTATTCATGATGTATTCCATATTTCTTCGCTAAGAAAATATCTTAGGGATGATTTGGCCCATACCCACATTGCTTTGGAGGACATCGATCTTCAGCCCGATAGTTCCTATGAGGAGGGGCCGATTGCTATTTTGGACCGAAGCGAGCAGAAACTGAGGTCGAAGATAGTACCGTTAGTACGTGTTCAGTGGTGGCATCATAATGCTGAGGAGTCCACATGGGAGCGCGAGGATGAGATGCACGAGCGTTATCTAGAGCTATTTTTACCAGGTACTCTTTAGTTCCGAATTTCAGGACGAAATTCTGTTATTAGGGGGGAAGTATGTAATACCCCGTAATTTTATTGATTTTGTTTAAGGGATTAATTAAATTAAATGAGAATTAATTGGAAATTAATCCGGGTATAAATACTAACGAGATGTGAGTTGGTATTTGATTATGATGTTAAAATTACTATTTCCGAGTATGTATGGTAATACATGAGTATTGTTAAATATTAAGTTTGTCGCGAGACTGGAATACGATAATTTGGGAAATTTAGTTGAGACGCGCGTGTCAGTCGTGTCAGGAATGTAACTATTAAAATTAAAAGGTGAATTTTATTTTTATCAACCGAATGGTCATTTTGGGTTCACCAACGTGTCCGAAAGGGTCGAAATAGTCAGAAAACACTAGCCGGGGGTTTAGTTTGGGTCCCGTGGAATTTTTAGGCCACACCGACAACCCAAAAGGGTAGTTTGGTAATTCTAAAAATAGGGGAATTAAAACCCACGAATTTAAGAGGTTATTTTTGTATTAGAAAAGAACCCACTAAGCCATTATCAGCGTTTGGGAAGTTGAAAGAAGTTCCAAAAAGGAAAACCTAGCCACCATCACTATCTTTGGAAGAAATTGTAGAGAGAGGGAGGAGAATCAACATTCAATCCTTCAACATCAAATCAGAACATCTAAGGCAAGTGGTTTAATTACATTAATTTCAAGCGAATGTTTCTTCCATGCTTAGAATGGAATATTTGTCTTATATTGGATGTTTGATGAAAACCATGAAATCGGAGGTAGAATTCATAATATGATATAGGGATTGCATGTAGAATGTTATTGGATGAATGTCTTATACAAAATATATATTTTGGATGATGTAAAAACGGATTTATAAGGAGAAATTGTAGACATCAAATTCTGGGTTAATGTTTATATGGTTTGGGACAAGGTTTGGAAATTTTGATGATTATATGTTAATTTAGGAAGCATTGACCCCATATATATGTTAAAGAGTGACCTAGGAGGACTTAGAGTAGTTTAATAACGTTAAAATACTATTGGGATGATCTTAGGATGAGTTTAGAGAAGAGAAAAATTGAGGAAAACGAAGTAGAGAATTTCTGGGCTGAAACTACCATCTCGTTAGAAGACCTGCCTAGGTCGTTCAAACGACCTCGTTCGAACGAGCTTCTAACGAGATGAAAGTATCGTTTCTAACGAGTTGGTAGTTCATTCGAAGCCTTTCGTTCGAACGAACTCGTTCGAACGACCTCGTTCGAACGACCTCGTTCGAACGAGACTTCTAACGAGTTGACAGAATGGCCTTTTTGGCCTGATTGCATTTCTAATGTTCCGTAGACTTATTTAATTGGAGTATTAACATTCCCTCATTGATTAGTGAGTGTAATTGTGAGAATTGGGGTACGTTGAGGAGTAGAACTTAGAACCTTATAATAAAATCGGATGTCAATTATGGAGTAGGAAACGAGTACCTAATTACGACGTCAGAAGGGTTGATAACGTTAATATGCAAAAATGGGGACTTGTGATCGTATAACATTAAATTACGGTATAAGAACAAGAAGTATACCTATATTAATAGTACGAGATATCTAAGATGTGCGAATGCTTAGTATATGTGGTTTTATGTGTATAACATACCTACCATACTTGCTATCATGGGAGGTTTGCGTTCGATCAGGGCCATCTAATCTTTGTGTGCCTACGGGGGGATTTAGATTGGTACCTCGAGGACATAGGTCAGAGAAGGACTTATTGAGAAGTTAATAAGTCTATTGATCATGGGAGCGTAGGTAGTGCATGACCCATGTGATGTGAACTATGTTCGCCTCCATTTTGTGTGATTGTTGTTATCTGAGAACGATTCCTGAGAGATTCGAAATGCGTGGTCCTTATGTACGTGATGTACCGGGATTGGATAGCAGAGTATGTGTGCATCGCAACTTAGTCTCGGGGTGCTAGTAATGTATATTTACAATGAGAATAATATATTGTTAATTGAAATGAACTGTCATGTTTAATTGTGAGTATAATTATAGCAACGTTCGGTAAATATAAAATGGATGATCCCTAGTAATTAGTATTACTAATAATGGGAAACCGAGAATAAATGTAAAGCTATCAATTTAAATGAAGATGTCGGAATTAAAGCGGGAATCGTATAGTAATGTTAGAATTTATTTTGGACTAGTTAGATATGGGAATAACTAGGATGGGTACGGGTACGTTAGGAGTGCACAAATAGTCGAGAGGTGAGTATTTCATGTGAGAGCACGTCCTAACATATATTTTGCATTCATTATTTTATTGTCGTTAAAACACTTGCTATATTTTAAACTTTTTTCCACAATTGGGCTCTGACCCGTTTGCTTTCAAATATATTTTATTGTAAAAACCTTTTAGGTGCCCAGCCACAAGGACACCATTCATAGGAGTTCCATTCAGGTGACGTACTACAGATGTTGTGGAAGTTACAGGACTTTGACAGTAGACGCCTCCACTTTGGATCTTGACTCTATTAGTAGATTTCCTCATCAGTTGGGCACGTCGCCCCATTTCTTTTAGAAACATTTTATCTATTCAGTTTATTTCAGATCTCGGGTTGTAATTAATTATGATTCAAACTTAGTGTTTGTTAATCCTGTATTTGGTTTGTTGTGAGGAGTATTCTTACAGACTCATTATTATGGTATGGTTATACTATTATAATTTCATTATGGTGGTTGTGTTAGCATTTCATAATTTACTTATTGCATGTTATTCGGATTTAATTAAAATTAACAACTAACTTTTTAAATACTAGGTGGTTAGCAACTATTAAAACGCTTTCGACAGTGGTGCTACGAACTGAACCAACTTGACATTTTGTATTAATTTAATAAAGGAGTAGCTACTTGGTATTTAATTAGTCGGGGTGTCACATGATGCTGATGGAGTTTTGGTATGTTTTGGGTGTGAGGTCATGCCCTCTATTTATAGGGTAAGGGGGATTATGATCATCATGGCCCTAGCCCTACCAATCGGCAGGTAACCCTAGGAACACTACCGATATGCAAGGAAACGGACCTGCTAATCGAAAGTCTCGTGCAGATTTTTTAAGAAAAATAGTCGTAGAATGCAATTCGTTGATCTAAATCGTACACGAGTCATACCATTAGAAAGGTAATTCAGATACCTTCGAGATTCGACAGCTCCCTGTCCCATGAGTTGACTTTGGGTCAAATGTGGCTTGGAAGCGCTCGTCGATCCTTTGGATGGGAGATCATCAGACGAAAATGAATCGTTCGTCCTAACAGTGAGTAAGAATCGGGTACAGGGTAGACCGTTAGAAAGGTTAGGTGATGTACTTCAACATTCTAAAGATATTTTCTCTGTTCAGAAAGATGAGTTTGGTCAACCAGGTCCCGAAAGCACCCAATTACCTCTCGGGGTAAAACAGATCATTTGTCCGAATGGTAAGTCAGAATCATGCACGGGATGGACCGTTGGAAAGGATATTTCATGCCCTTTGTAGATTCATTCAGTCTCATTCGATCTGAAGAATTGACTTTGTTCAAATGGAGTGGGATCACCTAGTGGCCTCCGGATAAGTTTTTGGGGAAAAATGGATCGTTCGTTTCAATGGTTATGTCATTTTATGCATAAGGCAGAGCACTAGAAACGGGGTTCAGTGCCCTTTGATGATTCAAAGAGCTTTTTCCCCGATGATGAAGTTTATTGTTCGTAAATCGGGGCTTAGGAGTGCCTGGTTGACTCCAGATCGATTTTCAATAGTCAAATGTTTCGTTTGTCCAAACGGTTATGCCATTTCGTGCATGGGATGGACTATTGGAAAGGGGATTCACTACCCTTCGAAGATTCAAAGACCTTTTTCCTCGATGGCCTCTAGATCGATACTCGGAGTATAACCTATGGTTTATAGTGAAATGGGGAGGTGCTAGGGTCCTAAGGAGAGACTTAGTGGGTCCTAAAATGTGGTGTCTACAGACCCCCTTAATGGGTGAGATTGGAACAAGTGAAAGTCTTCGAATAGACACCACATGATATTTTTGATAGAGGTTGATTCTACAAAACTAAGTGATGAGGATGACCAATTCAGAGGTCCGATGCCGATTTTAAAGACCTAAGAAAATGCTGGGGATCAACGATTCTATAGGCCGAGGTTAATTATGAGGACCTAAGATAGGGAACAATCGATTCTACAGGATGAGGTCGATTTTGAGGACCTAGGGTTATAGAGACCAATTCTGATGATCGGAGCCAATTCTAAGGGCTTAAGTAACGATGAACAATTATGTGGGTCGAAGCCAATTCTGAGGGTTTTAGGTTGGAGAACGACCAATTTTGTGGGTCGAAGACAATTCAGAGGGCTTAAGTAGAGGTGACAATTTCTATGGGTCGAGGTCAATTCTGAGGACCTGAAGTTTTAGAAACCAATTATACGGGTCAAAGACAATTCTAAGGGTTGAGGTCAATTCTGAGGACCTTACGTTGTAGCCACCAATTCCGAGGGCCGAGGTCAATTTTGAGGACTTATGGGGGAGAGACCAATTCTGAAGGTCGAGGTCAATTCTGAGGACCTTAAGTAGAGGTGACCAATTATGTGGGTCAAAGCCAATTCCGAGGGCTTGAGTGGGAGTGACCAATTCTGAGGGCCAAGGTCAATTCTGAGGACCTAGGGTAGAGATGACCAATTCTGAAGGTCGAAGCCAATTCTAAGGGCTTAAGTAGAGATGACCAATTGTGCGTGTCGAAGCCAATTCTGAGGGATTAAGTAGAGGTGACCAATTCTGAGGGCCAAGATTAATTATGAGGACATCAAATTGTAGCAAACAATTCTACGGGTTGAGGTCAATTCTGAGGATCTAGGGTAGAGATGACCAATTCTTAGGGTCAAAGCAAATTCTGAGGGTTTAAGTAGATATGACCAATTATGTGTATCGAAGCCAATTTTGAGGTCTTAAGTAAAGATGGCCAATTTTGCGAGTCGAATCCAATTCTGAGGGCTTAAGTAGATATGACCAATTCTGTGGGTCAAAGCCAATTTTGAGGGCTTTAGGTTGTAGCAACCAATTCTACGGGTCGAGGTCAATTCTGAAGACCATAAGTAGAGGTGACAAATTCTGTGGGTGGAAGCCAATTTTGAGGGCTTGAGTGGGAGCGACCAATTCTGAGGGCCGAGATCAATTCTGAGGACCTAGGGTAGAGAAGACCAATTTTACGGGTCGAAGCCAATTCTAAGGGCTTAAGTTATAGCAATCAATTATGCAGGTCGAAGCCAATTCTGCGGGCTTAAGTTGTGACGACCTTTGGGGAAATTTGGAGACTCCACTAGGGAAATTATCATTATGGTTTCACTAGGGATTTTGGGGAATCATTTAATTTTGAGTTTAAGGTTTCTCTAGAAAAGAGGAGATAATCAAAGGCTTTAATGCTTCCTTGTTGGGGATTTTTTTTTATTTTTGTGGTGTCCTTTGGAGATGTTACTAGGGAGGTATCTAATTAATTTTGGGGATTCTGCTGGTTAAGTAAGTGTTCCGCCGAGGGATTAAGTGTGGTAAAAATGTTTTTCTTGGTGAAAAAGATTCTAAAATTCATTCGACAATTTTAAGGATTTTCTAGAATTTGGGGGAAATTTTGTACAAAATTTCAGGGAGAGTGACGATCGGCATGGTACGAGGGGTGCCAAACGGCAGTGACACAATCTTTTGGGCTTCCTTGGGCAGGTGAAGGTACAAAGCCGATTGATATGTTGTCGAGAGATGCCGATCGATATGCCTCTTAGCCTCCTATAAAAAGGAGCAAGATTTCCTTATTTTTCACAACTTTCAGATCTATTTTCTTTTACTCTTTTCTTTCTACAAACTATCTAGCATTCCAAAAAAAGGAAATGGCTGATCGAGTAGTGAGGTCCACATGGCGTGGCTAAATGTCGACGACTGGGCAAACTTGGAATGGTGGGCCGGGGTGCCCCTTGCACTGGGTAGGGATAACACTTTTGACTCATTCGAGCTAGTTGCAGATGAGCGAACTCATTTATGTGAGTCAATGCGCCATCATTATTCTAGGGTGGCGGACCCTAGAGGCTATATAAGTGTTGATGACCTTTGGTATTCTTTTCTTTTTTCTTTGTGATACTTCCTTATTTCTTGAATTTTGATAAGAGTTTTTCCCTTTTGTCTGTGACGCACTAATATCTCTACATTGAACATGCATTCTTAAGGGACGATGGGGATAAAGGATGCCCGGGATCATCTTCCATCAGTGGTGTGTTGGGTGGTGTCATTAGTCCGTTTTGGTAGATTGGCGTCTACACCGGATAAGAGGCCCTTCTCGACGAGTGTTCTTTGCGCTTTGGGGGAGCGGTGGTGGGACACAACCCAGACCATGTATTTGGGTTTTGGGGAGATGCTGGCGACTCCCATCGATGTGCAGCAGCTCCTGAGCCTGGATTATGAGGGGGTTAGATAGAGGTGGATAGGACCTTGCGGATGATGCCGCCGACGATGGTTGCGGCATTATGTGATGTGGAGAGGATAGTCTCCAGCGACACCATCCGTTTATCCCTGTTATGGGAGTTATTTCTGAGTCAGAGGATTGATAAGGAGGATGGGCGGCAGGTACGGTAGATGGAATGTTTGTTTATTCTTCTTTTGTTAGGAGGTTTGTTAATGGCGACGAGTGGTCGTCCACTTATGGCTTTTGCCATTTTTAGGGTATTTTTGAATGTTCCTCTTTTGGATTGGGGGAGCCTAACTTTGGTGACCCTTTATTATTATTTGGAAGCATTCATCCAGTGTTGCCGATAGACCTTTATTAGTTCCACATATCTTCTGGAGGTATTCTTTTCTTTGTGCATTTTCCTTTATACATTTTCATTTTCTTTTATGCATTTTATGCTCTTCATTGCTGACCCTTATCCTTTGCAGACGTGGTTCTATGAGGTGATCAGGCTTAACGCCCAACTAATAGCTTTGAAGTACGAGTCTATTGGGGACTTCTATTGGATTTATCGATAGCGAAAGTCCAACCGACAGTCGAGGAAGTCCCTCTCCTTAGAGGTGGTGCGTCAGGTCTTGAACGGCTTGACGAGCAAAGGGGTAAATTCGTCTTTTTATTTTTGAGATCATTTTCCTTGATGATCTTATTAGATACTAATTTTTTGTTGGGAATTTTATAGGTGACCTTCTATCCCCGGGAGAAGTCCATTCAGCACATGGGGGTAACCGAGAGGAATGCCCAGCTGCGGCGTCTACAGGCGCATGAGTTTCGCTACTCCTAGTATCTCAGGGAGATAGTAGTTCGATAAATGGTGGAGGATGAGGTGATGGTTCCACCTGCGATGCCCCTGATGTATATTAGGCGGGAGCGGGAGATATTAAAGGATGCGTAGGTGGCGGCGATGATTGGCGAGCCTTATTTGTCATATAGCGACACGGTGGCGACCTATGATTACTTAGACCTTGTGTCGAGCTTGTTAATGCCTCCAGTATATATGACGTAATGCCTCTCCCCCATGTGAGCTCGAGTCATCTAATGGGGTCTTCTCACAGTACAGGTGGTACATCAACATCGGCAACGGTGATGAACTCAAAGATTCCCTTTATTCAGTTGTCTCTTCCTTTTTATAACATCCGATGGGCTAACGAAGGGTCGGTGTCTATAATGCACCATCCCAATGCGATAGACCCGGAGGAGCTAGGATTGATAGAGGTCATTATTTAGATAGCATTATACTTTTTAGTTCTACATCTTTTGATTTTCTTATTTCTTCTTTCTCTTTTTTTTTTTGCCTCAGATTGACTAATTTGATCTTTTCTGTTTTTCTTGCAACACGTTTGGGTGTCGACCAATTGGCTGAGGGATATTCGAGTTTGGGTATCTTCTGCGATAACTCATATTTAGGAGTCGATCCCTATTCCATCTTAATTGGTGTCGTCTACCTCATCTGAGGAGGGGTCTGGCTCAGGGAGTGGAGGTACCTCATCTTGTCGTCGGGGAAAGCGCATGCACCACAGGGACGAGAGAGAGAGAGAGATAAAGTATGTAGGTGTAGGAGAGGGAGAGAAAGAGGGTTCGGGCTGAGTCCCCTTATATTTTCCTTTCCTGCAAGAAGTATGTAACAAATTAGTATCTATGCAATAAAGAAAAGTTTTTTTGTTAATTTATGTTTTAGTGACTTAATGGATATGTTCCTTTTACTTTGCTGCTAAGACCGTAAAATTTTTATTTTAAAAACATGATAAGTAAAAATATAGGGAGAAGGGAATTATAAATTCCTTAGAAAATGATTATTTTTATTGAGTTCTTTGATTTTGACAAAAAATAAAGGAATTTTCCAAAAATGGGGGGTTATCGATCGGTATGCCCCTTGTCCTACCTATCAGTGTGTCAGTCCAGTCTAATCAACCCAAGGCTTTGATTGCACTTTCTTCAAGTACTTGGTGGGGAAGGTATTTCTCCGAGATTTATAAGGTTTTTTTATCTTTGTTTGGTGTTTTCCAAGTACAAATAGGTTCATGGAGGGAGTATTTTTTCGCACCTCCACATTCCTTCTTTTTTTCATTCTTCTTTATTTTTATCTCATTATTTTGCACTCTGGCTCTCCCCAAAAGTATTAAATTTGCTACTTATCTTAAAAACTTGGAGGTGATGTGTTCATATAATGTTGACTACGATGCTTTTAACATGCATCGAGTTTCATTATGGCACAATCGACCTATAGAATGGAACCTATTAATGGCAGCCATAAAATTCTGGTACCCTGAAGACCATGTTTCTCGCTTTAGGTTGGACGATGTCTATCCAACTTATGAAGAGTTCTCTGTAATGTTGGGGATAAATCCCAGTGTTTCAGCAGCCATGCCTGAATTTTCCTAATCTCCTCAGGAGTTATTAGGTGGATTTCTCCATATCTCTCCCTCGGTAGCTAAGTCACTGTTTATGAGAGGAACAATCATTCTCCCTGCCGTGTTGCATTCTGTGCATTTGCAGGATGTTGGTGATACGGGTTATGTCAAAGCTGTCTGTTGATACCAAACTTAACCTGTTGACATGGCCCAATCATAAGAAGACACGTGGCTATCTACATGGCAACAACAAGCATTTCCGCAGAACCCACACGCTCCGAGGAACAATGCCTCACCGAGGAACAAGATCTCTCCGAGGAACTCTTTAGCACCGAGAAGCTCAAGCGGTCCGAGCAACTCAGGCGGTCCGAACTGCACCTCGACGCAGGATACCAACAGTTTAACTGTTCATTAAATGTTTATCATTCAGACGCACACGCTAAAAGAGAATTAAATGTATTACCCTTTCATATGTATACCATTTAATGTATTACCCTTTCACATTACAGCCTCAAGACTATAAATACATTGTACAAACCTCATTGTAGGGGGATCCGAATCCAGACCCTGGAATTGAAAGAGGAATTTCTTGAGAGAACTTGTAATCGAGAATTCCTAAACACTCAGTAATAACACAACAGTGGACGTAGGCTATTATTATAAGGTTGAACCACTTTAAAATCTTTTGTCTCATTTATTTATCTGTGATTGAATAATTATAGTGATCTAATTTTTTACATCAACAGATTGGCGCCGTCTGTGGGAAACGACTGGTAATATCGTTTTCCACCAAAAATAATCCATTATCAATGGCTGATATTCCTGAATCTAGCAATCAAAACACTGGAACCCCTCTAAACCCATCTGCTCCGCCAATTATTCCAGATCTGACTAGAATAATGGCAAATCTGGCTCAGGGCCAGATCGTCATGCAAGAAACGATGCGATAACTCCTCCAAACCCTTCATGGCGGTGCATCAGCCCATTCAGGACCACGAAGCATTCAAAGAAATACCCGTGCGCCTTCCTCACGTGCTAGGCGTACCAATTCATATTGCAATGAGGAATCTGAAGATTTTTCTTATCAACCTGGACGAACTTCGTCAGTATGAGCCACAGATACTGAACAACGTGTCACTCTCTCCCCAGAATGGACCAACGCATTGGAAAGATTAAGTAGAGTTTCTCTTTTTGACCGATTAGGCCCTAAGAGGAACAAAAGTCCTCTTAATGCAACGTCGAGGAGCTTTCGACGACCATCAGATTTAAGGGAAGGATCTGCCCCAGTCGCGACCAGCTGCTTGTCAAGATAGATCCTATGACCGACCAGCTGCTCGTCAAGAGAAATCTCAGGAAGCCACTTCAACGCGATCAGTTGCTCGAACCAATAGGCCCAAGGAAGGGAATGATGCATGGAAAGGATCTATTAAAAGGCTGGAGGATAGATTAGGGGAAATGGATAAGGCTAAGAACCCTCTACAACGAACCTTTATTCGAGGAACACCTTTTGTCCAGGATATTATGGATTTTCCAACACCATCGAAGTTCAAAGCACCTGTTGTGAACCCCAAATATGATGGAAATACTGACCATGTTCTTCATATAGAACAATATCAAGCTGCTGCCGACATCTATGCTGTCCGAGACGAGATGAGATGCAGGGCATTCTCAGGAACACTTACCGGATCTGCTCAAATATGGTATAATAATCTTCCTCGGGGTAAGATTTCAACTTTTCTTCAACTGGCCGAGTTATTCATTGGGAATTTTTGCTTTGGAGCAAAGTCAGTTAAACGAGTAGCACATTTGTTAAGTGTTAGACAAAAAGCTGGTGAGAGTACTAGAGATTATATAACCCGTTTTAATAACGAGAAACTCGAAGTCATTGACTACGAGGAGAAGACAGCGATTACTACTTTGATGAGTGGATTACTACCGAACAAGTTGTATTACACTTTGGCCAAAGATCCACCTCGAACCATGTCGGACCTGATGGGAAAAGCGTCTAAGATTATGAATGCCGAGGAGGCTATGGCTGTGAAGAAGAATATGGATTCTAAAGAAACCAAGGTGGAAGGTGATAAAGCCAAGAAGAAAGAACATAAGAATAATGGTGGTGACAAACAATCCAAAAATAGGTCGTCATGGGAGGTCTTGAGGAAATTTGATAATTACACTCCTTTGAAGGCAAATATCAACCACGTCCTGGAAGAAATTAAGAACACCGAGGAGTTAAACTGGATAAAGAAAATGAAGGCAGACCCCGACACGAGGAATAGGGAAAAATATTGCGAGTTTTACAAGGACCATGGCCATATGACCAAAAATTGCATAGCTCTTCAGAATGAGATTGAAACACTCATCCGACGAGGAAAGCTAGCAAAGTATGTTGATCGGGGAGGCAAAAGAAGAAACAACGACCGAACTAGAGAGAGGTCTAGATCTCCTCATCGAGCAGAGGAGAACAAGAACAGAAACCATGAAGTTGATCCAAAGGATGACCCCGATCTTCCCAGAAAACGAAGGCATCCAGAACGAGAGGTATTTTCAATACGATTTGGATCATTTGATTGTAATGTTATTACAGGAGGAGATGCAGGAGGAGGAGACCTTACTGCAGAAAGAAAAGCTTACCTCGGTGAAGCGCAAGCTTGCTCGTACATTCAACGAATAAATCTAGCTGAGGAGGATCGCCCGAGAAAGGTGAACAAAGAAAAATTGGTCATTGGGTTTTCAAAGAATGATCTTGCAGGAGTTCTTTATCCTCATGACGACCCATTGGTGATCAAGATAAGAATGAAGGAGGTAATGATTTCAAGAGTGTTGGTCGACAATGGTAGCTCGGCAGACATCATGTTTTACTCATGCTTCGATAGTTTAAATCTAAAGCTATCTCAACTGGGGACTTATCACAGACCCCTCATCGGTTTTGCTGGCGAGAAAGTATTTCCACTTGGGACGATCAAGTTAGATATATTCATTGGTACGTGGCATGCTTGTCGGACAGAAAGAATACGTTTCTTCATGATGGATAATAATGTTCAGTCATCATACAATATCATCATGGGAAGAGTAGGTTTGAAGAAGTTTGAAGCTGTACCATCTACAGTGCATCAGTGCCTAAAATTTTCAATAAACTTTGGAGTAGGAGTTGTGAAAGGTGATAAGAAAGTAGCTCGGGAATGCTATTATTCATCCACCGAGCAAGAAGAACTGGAAGAATCAAAGAAAAAGACTACTACCTATCAAGTGGATGAAGGTACTGATATTGAAACATTGGATCCTAGAGATGAGTCGCAACTCGTGAAGGGTCAAGTGGTGGAAGATACTGAAAACATCATTCTGGACGACGAACACCCTGAGCGAACTACTCAAATAGGTTCATCGTTGGAAGCCTCATTAAAACAGGAATTGATAACTTTCCTGAGAAGCAGAAGACAAAATTTTGCTTGGAGTCATGAAGATATGCCTGGGATAGACCCAAATTTCTTATATCACGAGATCAATGTGAATAAGGAGATCAAGCCACTAAAGCAGAGAAGAAGAGTATTCAGCCCCGAGAAGAATCGAGCTATACAGGAGGAAGTCGAGAAGCTCCAGAAAGATTGTTTCATTGAAGATGTTAAATATCCAGAGTGGTTAGCCAATGTGGTCATGGTAAAGAAGAAGAACAACAAATGGAGGATGTGTGTAGATTTCACCGACCTCAACAAAGCATGCCCAAAGGATCACTTTCCATTACCCCGAGTTGATCAACTGGTGGATGCTACCTCGGGACACGAGTTATTGAGCTTCATGGATGCTTATTCTGGCTACAATCAGATCAAAATGAAACCTAAAGACAGGGAGAGTACTTCTTTCATTACCCCTAGGGGAACTTATTGTTATAATGTTATGCCTTTTGGTTTGAAAAATGCAGGTGCGACATATCAGAGGCTGATGAACAAAGTCTTTGCTGAACAAATCAGTGACAATATGGAAGTCTATGTTGACGATATGCTGACAAAAAGCAAGAAAGCTGCCGATCATCTAGTTGATTTAAATCAAACTTTTGATCAACTAGATAAATATCAAATGAAGATAAACCCGACGAAGTGCATATTCGGAGTACGAGAAGGCATGTTTATCAGGTACATTGTCAATCAACGAGGCATTGAAGCAAATCCTGAAAAGATCAAAGCTCTATTAGGGCTGCGATCTCCAACGACGAAGAAGGAAGTACAAAGTCTCACAGGACGAGTAGCAGCACTCAACAGATTTGTGTCCCGAGCAACAGATAAATGTCTCCCATTCTTCAAGACCCTCAGAAAGACTTTTGAATGGAATGATGAATGTGAGAAAGCTTTTCAAGACTTGAAGAAATACTTGGGAGCACCTCCACTGTTGTCCAGGCCGGTGATGGGAGAAAATTTGTACTTGTATCTAGCAGTATTGGAGAATGCAGTTAGCTCGGCATTGATCAGAGTCGAGAATGGAGTGCAAAAGCTAATTTATTAAAGAAGTAAGGCCTTCCGAGGAGCATAGATCAGATATCCAAGGCTGGAAAAATTGGCACTGGCGTTGATTAAGGCAAGTAGGAGAATGAGGCCATACTTCCAGGCTCATACCATAATCGTATATACCGATATGCCATTGAGACAAGCCCTTCATAAGCCAGAAAAATTAGGGAGATTGATGTACTGGGCAATAGAACTCGGTGAATATGATATAATTTATGAACCCAGATCATCGTTAAAAGGGCAGGCTGTAGCAGATTTTATAGCGGAGTTCACCTATCCTGATGACCCCTAGGAGCACAAGTTGATCACTGATCAACCTGTGGATGTTACAGGATCAACAAACACTAGCTCAGACCAACTCCGGTTGGTAAAAGGGCAAGTGGATGTTATAGGATGTGGTGCAAAGATAGTTGTGGGGATTCCGGACGAGGACCAAAAGTTGCTCGCTGATCAACCTGTGGATGTTACATGATCAACAGACACTAGCTCAGACCAACTCCGGTTGGTAAAAGGGCAAGTGGATGTTACAGGATCGTTAAATTCGAGCTCAGACCAACTCCGGTTGGTAAAAGGGCAAGAAAAAATGATCAACGAAGAGCAAGAAAAATCCGAGGAGGAAAGGAAGTAGCAAATATTTCACTAAGGAACTCTGACTAATCATAAATTTGAAGACGAGTTACCTATATGGAGGCTATATGTGGATGGCTCATCTTGCACTACAGGATGTGGCGCGGGGATAGTTTTGAGCACTCCGGACGAGGTCGACATGGAATACGCCCTGCATTTCCAATTCAAAGCTTCCAACAATGAAGCTGAGTATGAAGCCATGATTGCAGGACTTAATTTGGCAAAAATTATGGAGGCGCAGCAGGTTATTATTTTTAGTGATTCTCAATTGATCGTCAACCAAATGATGGGAGTATATGCAGTGAAAGGAGAATTGATGATCAGATATCACGCAAAGGCAAATGAGCTGGTGTCAGTATTTACCGCTATTCAGCTGGTCAGAATACCAAGAATGGAGAACGCAAGAGCAGATGCTTTAGCTCGACTAGCATCAGTTACTCGTATCGAGCTACGACAAACAATCCCAATTGAAGTGTTGGCTGGTCGGAGTATAGATGAAGAACTGACGATGAACTTTATTACCCTTGACTTAGGACCATCTTGGATGCATCCCATCAGGGCATATATCGAGGAGGGAGAGTTACCAATTGACAAGCTCGCGACCAAAAAATTGAAGTTTAAAGCTGCTCGGTACGTATTAACTAATGGTATTCTATATAGACGAGGTATTATGGCAGGTTTGCAGAGGTGTGTACATCCCTCCGAGGTGAAAGAATTAATTGAAAAGATCCATGAAGGGTCCGTGGAGCACATGTAGCAGGTCGAACACTTTTGCAAAGGGTGATGACGCAGGGATACTACTGGCCGATGATGAGGACTGATTGTATAGCCTATGCCAAAAAATGTGATAAGTGCCAGCGCTTCTCCTCCATCCGAAGAACTCCACAAGCATTGTTGACACCCATAACTTCCCCTTGGCCGTTTGCCATGTGGGGAATTGATTTGGTTGGACCACTGCCAACGACCCGAGGAAGGTTCAAATACCTCATCGTCACAGTAGATTATTTTACTAAGTGGGTAGAAGCTGAGACACTCATTGACATGACGTACGAGAAGGTGTACCAATTTGTTTGGAAAAACATCATTTGTCGATATGGTCTCCCTCACGCCTTCATCACAGACCATGGAACACAATTTGATAACGAGGAGTTCGCTGCCTATTGTCATCAGTCAAACATTTTGAAGGTCCACTCAGCACCTGGCCATCCTCAGAGCAATGGAAAAACCGAAGTGACGAACAAAACGCTGCTAAATGGTTTGAAGAAAAGACTGGATGATGCGAAAGAAAATTGGATTAACGAGCTGCAATCAGTGCTTTGGGCTTACCGAACTACTCCCCGAGTAGCAACTGGAGAATCACCATATATGCTGGCGTTTGGAAGTGAAGCTGTTATACCTGCCGAGTTGGGCCTCCCAACACACAGGGTACTAAATTTTAATTCCCCTGTCAGTGACTTAATGAGAAGGCTGTATTTAAACATGCTCGAAGAAGTTAGAGAAGAAGTAGCCATCAGAAATGCTGCTTACCAGCAGCGAACAGCTTTGTTTTACAACAAGAGGGTGAAGAAGTGCGACCTGAAAAAAGGAGATTATATGCTGAAGAAGGTCATTCAAAATCACAATAAACTGGAGGCAAACTGGCATGGACCATACCGAGTTACAGAAGTTGTGCGACCAGGAACTTATTGAATAGCAACTTTAGAAGGCGAGGAGTTTAAGAATGCCTGCAATGCAGAGCACCTGCGCAAATATTATCATTGATGAATATTCACATGTAACTCAGTTTCATCAATATGAATAAAATGAAGATATTCCGCAAATCTCTCTTTTTATTGGAAGTTTTTCGGGGAATACTGGTGCTACACACTACTCGGCAAAGCTCAGACTGCTCAGCAGAAATATTCCTAAAAATGCCAACCTCGGTTGGTTAGGAAACAAAATATTCCTAAAAATGCCAACTTTGGTTGGTTAGGAAACGAAATATTCCTAAAAATGCCAACCTGTTTGGCTAGGAAACGAAATATTCCTAAAAATGCCAACCTGTTTGGCTAGGAAACAAAATATTCTCGTAAATGCCAACTTATGTTGGTCGGGAGGTACATATATTCTCGAAAATGCCAACTTATGTTGGTCGGGAGGTAAGATTATTCCAGAAAGTGCAAAAGTTGCCAACTATGGCTGGTCGGGGATAAAAACCCACCAACTGTAGTTGGTCAACAAGAAGAATATATCGACCTTGGTTGGTCGGACACATTTTATGAAAAAGATAAAAATCTACCAAGTATGGCTAGTTGGGGATAAAAACTCACTAATCATAGTTGGTCGACAATGAACATTTACCGATCTTGGTTGGTCGGAAACATTAAAGAGAAAAATCTACCAAGTATGGCTGGTCGGGGATAAAAACCCACTAACTGTAGTTGGTCGACAAGCATAATTTAACGAACTTGGTTGGTTGGAAAATTTTTTAACATTTTTTATACTCGTGACTTTATTACTAAGTGATCGAGCAACATTATTGATACTTGTAACTTTTTAATTATTACTAAGTTGGTCGACAAACAACACAATATTGTTATCTTTTTAACAGATATGCATAAAGTGTTTGATATTTACAAGACAATAGCAATTAAGATTTGCAAACAAAAATGAAAGTATTTCATTAAATTCGAAATAAATTACATTGGTAATAAAATGAAAATTACATTGATATGTATACTAAATGTTACATCAAAAATTCCTATTCTACTGGTCTTTTCCCCTTAGCTTTTGACACAGGTTCCTCGCCAGCAGGCGGATCATTTAAAGACTGAGGAGAATTGATGAAGTTAAAATTCTTCAGCATCCTGACATTCATCACGGAAGGTCGATCTAAAAGATGCTCGGGATGAGATACCTCAATTTGAGAATGTAAATTGTAGTCACCGAGATACTTTGAAATTAAGCTCCGAGGAATGGCCCGAGCAGGGATCCATTCCATGTCCAAATTGTATGGTGGCACAGGCAAGTCGAGCAACCCGGGATCATGGTAGTCTCACAGATAATGACCTTATTCGAGCTTCAGCACACTTAAGGCATTCAGCCAGCCTTGTTTGTAACCCTCATTGTTGGCATTCTGGATACGATCGTCCAAGTGGAATAGTTCTTCGTTGTATCCAGCCATCCAGAACTCCCTGGTCTGTTTGTGGAATTGATATGTTAGCCTTTCTAGCTGCTCGTGGAGGTTCTTGATGAAAATCTCCTAATTCTCCAAGACTGACTTCTGCCCGGAAAGCTATTTTTCCAGGTCCCTAATCTTCTTTGACATATCAGACAACGCCTGGTTCTTCGCCATTAGTTGGAAGGCCTGGTTCTCTAAGGCAGACGCGGTCCTCTGTTCCTCGACAAGAACCCGAGCTGCTCTTGCTCGTCCCCGAGGAGCTCTCGCTCGTCCCTGAGAAGATGTGGAAGGGCCCGACCTCCTTAAGGTGTCCAACTCTTCCCTTAACTTGGCGTTCTCAACCTCTAAGAACGAAAATCCCTCATCGGTCACTGGGATCAAGGCACTAGAAGTGGAGGCTGCAGAATTCAATTGTGACAGCTCCTTTTGCAGGTTGTTGTTTTCCTTTTCCAGCAGCTCGGCAATCTGTCTGCATTCCTCAACCTTGCCCCTCAGGGTTCTCTCCCTTACGTCATAACCAGCAAAAAGCTTCTCGTAGCCCTTCTCGGTAATAAGCTGCTGGTACTTCTTCTCATACCCCTCATGCAACAGGGCGGTGGATTTTTCGTATTGAAGCTGAAGGTCTTCGAGGGTGCATTGAAGATCCTCGATCATTTCATAATAGGCCACATTATTGGCCAAAGCTCGATCAAGTAGACACTTCAGGTATTGATATGCCTCCACTGCCTGTTCTGAAGCATCTTGGCCGAGGATATCGACAATATATGCTGCACTTAGGTCTGTGTGACCAGCCTTAAAGTAATCATTGCATTGCCTCAGCAGCACAGTGTCATGGGCAGACAGCAGTTCCATCCTGGTCAGAAACTAACAGAGAAAGAAAAAGCAATCATCAATAAGAAGAACAGACAGAGTATGAAATGAGGATGGACAACAGTATGTAGAAAGTTCAAATTTTATTAGATCATAAAATTCAGAATTACAAGTTTTGGATTACATTTGACAAAAAAGAAACAAAATAGAAAGAAACCCGAACAACACTACACCTTTTCCTTATCTCCCAAAACCTTCTCGAGAGGCATATCAATACCTGAAGTGTCTACTTTGAGGAAGAGGAAGCAGGTTGCTCGGAAGGAAGGATGAATTGCTCGGAGAGCACCAGCTGTTGATCGGAAGAAGAAACGACTTCATCAGCAGCAGACTGGAGGGCTAAGGGATGATCTCCCATCACCATGGAAGAATCCTCTGAGGCAGCTTCGTCCTCTTCAAGATCTTCTGGGGTTGGAGGGGGACCAGGAATGTGTTGCTGAAATAGCTCGGAAGACTCGTCGACCTTCATCTACTGAAGGGCAGCAACCCATCCATCCCTAAAGTATTTAAGACTGACATAGTCCACTTGCGACACCATGGCACCCAACCCCTTATTCCATCCCTTATCCCAGTCAGCGCTGAAGGACTTCTTCACAGCAGCTTTCCTCTTCAATTTCTCTGAGGAGAGCTTCTCGGAGAGCAGGTTCTCGGCAGCCTTTAATTTATTTTCTGTCTCCTCTTTATGCCGACCTACTTCCCGAAGCCGAGCCAACTCCTCCTCGGCAGTCTTGAGTTTATTTTCAAACTCTCCAGCAGACTTGAGCTTCACTTCGAGCTCTTTATTAGCCTTCTCCAAGGCATTCATTCTCCTCTCCAACTCCCTGGAGGCATCAGCAGCCCAGACTTTCTCCCGCTCGGAGGAAGCAAGCTTTTTCTCCCATACCGCCTTATCAGTGGCATACTTCTGGAGAGATTCTTCCAAGGACTTGGTAGCTTCTTCCAGAGATCCCTCCACACTGGAGGAGGAGCAAGAATCTTTAATCACTTCATCCTTCTTCAGGATTATGTTGAAGCAGCTCGTCAACTGTGAACGGAAAAAGAAAACAAGTCAGAAACTGAAACGACAAAGGAAATATGAAAAGTTCAAAGTAAAGAGACCAACTGAAGCAAGGTGACGAGCAGCTAAAGAAGTAACCATGTCCCGAGTAAGGTTATCTTTAGTACCTTGGACCTCGGGCATGGTCCAAGATTTCACCGAGCTCATTGCAGAGCTCGGGGGAACAAAAGTTGGAACCCCAGTTCCAGCAACTGGGGGCTGTGTGATGGTCTCAGCCAAATTGATCGAGGAGCTTTTCTTCAGCCTCCTAGGGGGAATAGGTACAGATTCAACCAAGTAAGAACTCTTGGTTGGTGATATTACAATCACCTCTCTAGGAGCAGCAGAGCTGCTCGGAGCCACTACGGGCTTCTCGGTAACTTTTGCAGGAGCAGCTGGAGGAGCTACATCAGTCTTCTTTATCCCCTCCCTTGGGACGTCAATTTTACTCCTTTTTGCCTCTCCAGAACCAGAGGCATTTTTCTCCAACAAAGTGGGAGGTCTTCTCTTCTTCATCCTTTCGCTCAGAGGGACGTGAGATTCAGGTGAAGAACTGGTGGAAGCTGGTACTGGCTCTGCTTCACTAATCACTGGACGAGCAGTGAAGGAAGTGGTGTAGCTCTTATACTGAAGCAGATAAGAAGCAGATCTAATATGCTCGTCAGCAACACTTTGATGAAAACTCCAGATAAGTTTCAGATGTCTTATGTTAACATCTGCTTCCTTTGGGCACTTTCTTTTGTTATCAACTGCAAATAAATAAACATTGCCATTAGTGATACATTTTATCAAACATAAAAGAAACATGATTTCAAAATAAATAAAATGAAATAAAAATAACCTATCCCATTGCCATAAGGAGGGCATTTGGGACCCTGGTGAACCTCATCCCTAGTTAATGGAGGGTGTTGCCAATTTTTTATGACAACCCCGTGCTCAAAATAATCCCTATTGGCATCAGGGAGATTGACTACTAAGGCTCTATTTAAAAACCTAGTTTTTAAATAAAAAATATTATCATTAACTGCCCATCTATAGCAGTACATGATTTCTGGAATTCCTATTCGAGTTCCATGGACTTGATTTAACCTATACACCCCATTAACTATTCTCCAGGTGTTGGGGGCTATTCGTGCAGGAACAACGTCAAAGTACTGACAGAATTCCAGACACAAGGGATTTGGTGGAAAAGAAAATCCACACTCAGCAAAAAAGAGACTGGGGAACCAATGTCCCTGAGCCAAATTGAAATAATCAGAAGGCTTAGAAAGCTCTTCCAAGACAACCCAAGAGGGAATGGAAAAATCAGATCGAAATTTGTCAAGAGATTCAACAGGGTAAACCATGGTGATTAAAGAAAATGAAGAAGAAGGAAGAGGATCTTACAGGAAAAAGACTGAAGCTGTTGACAACGAACAAGGGAAGAAGATGAACGCACAAGAGAGTAGAAGACAATGAAAAACTCGAAGATACAAATTTGAAAAGTAGAAGACGATGAGAGTATCTGTGAAGTTTAAATACCTTACCTTGGGAAATGGCGAAGTAATGATTACAAAAAAGGATGATTACGTTACCGGCTGCTAAAAAGATAAAAAGTGGCGCGGGAATCAAAGCGGGCAACTGTGGCGAAAAAGATGAAAAGTGATGCGGAAATCGAAGCACGCAGAAAAGTTCAAAAAAGCATGATTCTACGAATTGGGAAGGAGAAATAAATACAAGGGAAACGCTCCTAAAATTTAAGAAGACTATTTAAAGCTACCATACACCGAGAAAGAATGTTCCATACTCCTCAAATTTCGAACTATGAAACATTTGGGGCTTCTGTTGATACCAAATTTAACCTGCTGACATGGCCCAATCATAAGAAGACACGTGGCTATCTACATAGCAACAACAAGCATTTCCGAAGAACCCACACGCTCCGAGGAACGATGCCTCACCGAGGAACAAGATATCTCTGAGGAACTCGTATGCTCCGAGGAACAAGAACTCTCCGAGGAACTCTTTAGCACCGAGAAGCTCAAGCGGTCCGAGCAACTCAGGCGGTCCGAACTGCACCTCGATGCAGGATACCAACAGTTTAACTGTTCATTAAATGCTTATCATTCAGATGCACACGCTAAAAGAGCATTAAATGTATTACCCTTTCATATGTATACCATTTAATGTATTACCCTTTCACATTACAGCCTCAGGGCTATAAATACATTGTACAAACCTCATTGTAGGGGGATCCGAATCCAGTCCCTGGAATTGAGAGAAGAATTTCTTGAGAGAACTTATAATCGAGAATTCCTAAACACTCAACAATAACACAACAGTGGACGTAGGCCATTCTTATAAGGCTGAACCACTTTAAAATCTTTTATCTCATTTATTCATCTGTGATTGAATAATTAGAGTGATCTAATTTTTTACATCAACACTGTCATTTTAGGATTGATTTCAAAATTACTGTTAGAGACTAGGTATCTATTAGTGGACCCACAACTCGTAGTCATTACTTCATGGATGTCGTACCATCACAATCCTGCAGCGGTGATATTGGCGGAGACTCTGAATGGTCTGGATACCTGGCGGGAAGGCCATTTTGACTTCATGGGGGGTAGTCCCATTATGCTATTCATATGATTATCAAAGAGATTCCATTTGGACGTTCCTCTTGAATATCCCTTGGCGGTTGTTACAAACTTCTTTTCTCTCTACTTTATCAGTATGGTCCTGGACATCAAGAGCTGGGAGAACTATTTCATGGACCATAGGGCTCGGTGTCTGCGTTGGTCAGTACCTTGGTTGGGAGAATTGTTGCCCATTCTAAAACTGGGGGAATACCATTATGCTCGGTTGGTTGACCTCTGACAAACTTCTTTCTACTTCCTTTAGCCGATCTTGCATAAATTTGGCTGGGAGCATATTATGCCCCCTCGAACACTAGATTTATTTCCTATAGCGGATTGACAGAGCTCCTGTGCATGCGGCTGGGATCTCTATAGGAGATTGGTTGATCGTCGACCCATCCTTCCCAGTCTATTGGAAGAGTCTGGCATGTCTCTGGGGAATACATGAAGTGGTTGTGGAGGAGGGTTATTTTCAAAATGCAAGTTGTGGAGACCGGACAAAGGTGGTTCTCCATATCTGACACTATGGAGGGATATGTTGTTGTTTTCTCTAAACTAATACGGGCTTACTATTCCATGGAGCTTTTGCGACATTCCATTCAAGCAGGGGAAGTTTGGGAACCCCAGGATATGGACGATGATGGGGTTAGCTCATCTGGAAGCTATGGGTAGGATCCCTGGGTGGTTTTATTTGTGAAGCTTTTGTGAGGGTGTTTGGTAAATTTTGAAGGAATGTTTTAGGAGTAGTTGGTTTTTGTTTTAGAAAAATAATGTTTAGGTAGGCAAGGAAATGTCGATGTAAATGTACTAGTATCTCCCAATAGTGAAATAAAAGAGTTTTTGATTATCTAGTTGTGCCTCTTGATGAATTTCACATTTGAATTATCTATACCAATCATTGAGGCATACATAATCCTTTTGTTCATGTGAATGATAAGATGAACCGTCGTTTTCGGGGATAAGAAAATAATAGTATTTTGCAAAAAAAAGGGGGTCGTGCTCATGTGAAGCGTGTGAGCTGCCTGCATACCTCTGGGGTTTTTGAAAATTCATTTTTGAAAGTAAAAATAGTTTTAGAGGATCAGGCCCCATATAGTTTCGTGTAGAAGGAAACGATGATTTTTTTCATAATAGAAGGGATATGAGAAGAGTCATAGCGTGTCGAGATTTTGGACTAGGGGTAGAATTTCTTAAGATGGTCCAGGTTTAATAGACATTCCATCTTCTCCCCCATCAAGGTCAATGAGCATGGTGACGTCGCTGGATAGGATTTTCTTCACAATATAGGGGCCGCTCCAATTAAGCTTAAATTTCCCTCAAGGGTCCCAAATGGACTCTACTATTTCTTTAAAGGCTAAATCCACTTCTCAAACACCTCGGGCCTTGACTTTCTTATTAAATGATTGCACTATTAGGCGATGATACCCTTGTATATGATATAAAGCTTTCAGTCTCCTTTTGTTCAAGAATGATAGCTCGTCGAGACGGCTCTGATGCCAGTCTTCCTCGTTGAATTTTTTCAAGCATGAAGCGCAGTGAAAGGACTTCTAGATCCACGAGTAAGACTGCTTCCATGCCGTGTACTAGAGAGTAAGGGCTAGCCCCATTAGAGTTTTGAACTAAAGTGTAGTAGACCTAGAGGGCGTGAGGGATCCGATCGACCCAATCTCGATATCTTTCGGTCATCTTACTAAGGATGGCATTGAGGTTCTTATTAGAGGCTTCAATGGCACTATTGGTTTGAGGTCGGTAGGGAGAAGATTTGTGTCTCCAAGTCCAATATTCATCGACCACTTCTGTGACTTCTTCTTTGAAATACAACCCATTATCTGACACTAGCTCATGCAGGACCCCATATCGGTAGATGATATTTTTTTGAATGAACTTGGCCACCTTCTTGGCATTCAGAATTGTGTATGATTCGTCTTCGAACCATTTGGTACAGTAATCAATGGAAATCAAGATGAATTCATGACCGTTGGAGTCTTTAGGTGTAACTTTCCCTATAATGTTGATGCCCCGTGTGGAACAGTGCCAGGGAAAAGTCATGTTGTACAACTCCCACAGAGGTAAGTGTTGTGCAATCATGAACCATTGTAGTCCAGTAGTAACCCTGTCAGATGATTTTCTTATCAAGCTTATGGATATTCATGTGGGGTCCGCATTACCCACTATGGATTTTTCGCATCATGTCTTTAATTTCGGTCCATGTGATGCAATGTAACTGGGTTCCATAAAAGTTTTTCTTCAGCATTGCTTTATCACAGACAATGGATTGGGTAGCTAGTCTCCAACGAGTTTCTTTATCTTTCTTATTAGAACCTTGGGGATACCTATCGTTCATGAGGAAGTGCCAAATATCATAGTACCAACAGTCGCCTATGTCAGAATCTTATTTTGTGATGAGCTCAATGTGATAGCAGTGGGTTAGTTTAGCTTGATTTTGGACTAGGCAGGGAGCCATTATTATTCCTTCGGGTATAACAACCATGGAGGCTAAGGTAGTAAGGGCATCGACTAAGTTGTTCTTTGATCGGGCCAGGTAATGGAAGGTGATATCTTAGAATTGGGAAGACAACTCTTCTAGGTGGGCATGGAAGGGTAAGAGTTTCTCTTTCTTGACTTTCCATCTTCTGAGTCTTGATCAATGATGAGGTTTGAATCCCTATAGATGTCTAGGAATGAAATTCCTTTCATGAGAGAAATTTTGAGGCCTACTGTGCATGCCTTGTATTCAATTATTGGTGCAGGGAAAATCCAACTTGATGCAATGGGAGTATGAGATTCATCAGGCGCAATTAGGAGTATCCCAGTGCCATACCCTATCTTTTTGGCGATGCTGTCAAAGCATATTTTCCAACGATGACATTCTCATATGGGAATTCGCAAATCCAGACATCAATTTCTTCCATAGGGTGGTCAGTGAGGTAGTCAGAGATGGATCTTCCTTTTATGGATTTTTGCGTGACATATGTAATATCAAACTTGACCAACAACATAACCATCTGGTCATTCAGATGGACATGGAAGGCTTCTCGAGTAGGTACTTAATGGAATCCATTTGAGATATGAGTTTGATGGGAAAGGCGAGCATGTAGTGAAATAATTTTTGGGTGACCCAGACAAGGGTGACACATGATTTTTCCAAGGAAGTTTAGTTAACTTAGTATCCATCTAACTTGCGATTGGTGTAGTAGATGGCTCTTTCATTACGAGATTCTTCAAGGTATAGGGCAAAAAAAAACTCCAGCTGCAGTGTCTGTTATAGTTAGGTATAAGAGTAGGGGAAGAGCAGTCCGTAGTGACATATGTACCAGAGGTTAGGTTAGGTATTGGTCTATTTAGTTAAAGGCTTCTTGGTAAGTTTCATTCCAAACCTTGGTGGAATCCTTTCGGAGGAGTTTGAAGATGGTCTCATAGATATAAGTCAACTGGATGATGAACAAAATGATATACTATAACTTCTTAAGGAAACCTCAGACTTCCTTCTCCATTCGGGGTGGTGGCATCTTGAGTATGGCTTTTAGCTTTGGCAGAATCTGCTTCTATCCTTTTTTCGCTAACCATGAATCCTTAGAGCTTTCCTTTGGTAACATCAAAGACACATTTATATGGGTTAAGTCGTATCTGATATTGTCATAGTCGCTTAAAGAACTTTTAGAGAGTGAGAACATGACCTTCCCTAGTCTTGGACTTGATAATCATGTCATCCATGTAAATGTAGACTTCCTTATGTATCAGATCATGCAAGATGGTTTTGGCATCCCTTTGGTAGGTAACCCCTGCATTTTTTAGGCCAAATAGCATAACGGTGTAGGAAAAGGTTCCCCAAGGGGTGATGAATGTGGTTTTCTCTTAATGATCCGGGTGCATCTTGATCTAGTTGTATCTAACAAACCCATCAAGTATCGATAGTCTATGATCATGTCGATATTGGGTGGCTGGTAATCATACTTCGGAGAGGCCTTGTTCAAGTCTTGGTAGTCTACGCATATACGAACTTTCCCTCCTGATTTCACTATGGGTACAATATTGGCTAGCCATGTGGGATATTCGATCACACAAATGAAACCCATATTAAACTATTTGAACACTTCTTCTTAAACTTAAGCGACCATTTAATGCGGAGCTTTCACAGTTTCTGTTTCACTGGTTTGCATTCTGGGAGACTTGGGATCTCGTGCTGAGCTATCTTAGGATCAATGACGAGGATATCATTATAGGACCATGCAAAGATGTGCATAAATTCCTTCAGTAATTCTTCAAGTTGTGCAAGCTCGTGCTCGTCAAGGGTGTCCCCTATCCTAATCTCGCGCAGTTGGCTACTTGAACCAAGATTAATAACAACAGTTTTATCTTCATTAACTTGAACGTGATTATGTTGTTTGTTATTAACCTTATTTAGATCAGTTAAGAATTATTCACTTGCAAAATCATCATCATAAAAAATTTGATTGGAATCAAAACAATTAATGTAAGGCACAACAAGATACTCAAAATCTTCATTTATTTTATTGTTAGGAAAAATAGCATTGAGAACCTCATCGAAGGAGGTCTTGATTACATCAACATAAGGAGGAACAATGAAAAAGGAGGAAATGGGATAAACATCTGGGTTGGGTTGAATCTCAGTAAGCGGAACTGGTATAGCATGACAGTTGAGGAGAGGTGCATCAATAATTTTGATCAAGCGGGATTGATTTAATGATATGGTTCTTGAGTGAACCATGCAGAGTGTCAGCCCCACTGCCTATAAATTAAATGAATCCTCGGAGTCACTTTCCTCAAAATCTCTAGTATCAGCTATGGTCCTCTCAATGAGTGGTTGTATTTGATGCTGGGAACTTTCAGCCCATGAGTAGCTATCTTAAAAAAAGATTTTCATTCCTGATTTCATCTTCTTGTCCACATGATCATACTATGGCTTGATGAATCTTCCATTCAAATAATCCCCTGAGATGGTATTGGCGCTTTCTAGACTTCTCTTTAATCGAGGTTGGCAGAGCATTCCGAGTTCTTCTACTGATGGTTGATAACCTAAACCAGAAGGAGGAAAAGCTTTCTTCAATATAATGTGTTCAAGTATCCCCTGTTGTCATCATCCCATCCACAGTCCGGGCATGAAGTGCGTGTTTTTAAACATCTGGATCACATTGACATTTCCATGAAGGTTATATTTTGGATGAACCCTATCTTTAAAGTTGTCCCCTGTTGGGAGTAGAAGTGGTTCAACTCAGAAACTTGACAAAAGCATATCATTCGCTCCATGTTGTATCTCTAGTACTGGATTATTGGTGTTTGCATTCTCGGGGTTATCGTCATCGCCCAAGATAGTAATGACTTGCTCAATGGCGAAGAACTTCTATTTTTGATGAAGGGAAAAAGACACACCCTTGATACTATTGAGCCATGATCGTCCAAGAAGTAAATTGAAACAAGTCGAGATTTCGATGACATGGAATTCACAATAGAATTTATAGGGCCAGCCACTATTATAAACTTTATAGATCCCATCTCTTCCCGATGGGTATTATCATAAGCGCGCACTGCGGTAGAGGTTGGAGCAAGGTCTCTCACTTTCAGTACCAACCAACTAAGGGTCCTCAATGGGAATACATTAAGAGATGATCCATTATCAATAAGAGAGAGTGTGGCGGTCTTTCACATAACTTCGATAGAGATACTAAGAGCATAGTTTTGGTTTGGTCCAATCTTAGGGATTTCTTCTTTGGAGAAAGCGAGCATTCGAAATGCCTTGATCAAACTACTCACTGGACCCACAGTACCTCCTTCTACCACGCCAGAATAAGTAGTGATCTGAACCACAACATCTAGACTGATTTCATCGATAGGTACCACCCAATCGTCTGACTCTCGAGCCCATTTTCGAGCTTCTAAGAATAACGTACTAAATCTCTAGTAGTCAATGATCATTTTATAGGGCAATTTCATCCCGAACTCTAGGAGCTGGTTCAATATTGTTGATAATTCCATATCTACAAAATGGGTATGAACAACAATTCATACTCTAGTAAGAAGTGGCAAAGCCTAATCGATGAAACATGTGGAATGCAGAAGAAAATATGGGAAAACTTAGAGGGGTTTAGGGGAATATATAGGTATGATGGGCGATTACTGGGTAGAATTTGGGTAGATGGATCAAATTCTGAGTCTTCTTCTAGGAAGATTGCATTTGTATGATTTGGGAGTGGATTGTGGGTAGTGTTTGATTTAGGATTGGCTGGTGGAGTGATGATACCCCGGTCAATTAGACCTTAGATTACATTTCAGAGGTGGAAACACTAATTATTAGTATGGTTGATAGTTTAATGGAAGTCGCAATGGGCATCGGGTTTGAAATTTGTAGGAAGTGGGTTTGGTAATGGACGAGGGTCTAATGGCTTTATAAGATTTTAGCTTAAAAGGGCATGATAAACTTTGGAGATAAAGCGTGAAGATCGATGTATTCTTTCTTGATTGGGTTAGTGAGGCTTTTTGGTGCCCATGAAGTAGTAGGCAAGGAAATGTTATTGGTGGTTGAAACTACGGTTTTGGTTGGCTTCTCAAATTTTCTGAAAGTGAACTGTCTAGGTGTTATATTCGGTAAACTTTTGTCTTAGAAAGACTTTCTTCAATATCCACTCTTTCTTCTCCAAGGGCTCAGAAATAAGGGTAGTATTATCCTCTAATCATTGCTCGGACATGGAGTAAAAATTTCTTCTTCACGATACTAACTTGTTCCTATTCAAAAGGTGGGTTGGTCATAGTGGCTACTTTCTCTCACCAAATTACTATGAAGTTACTGACTAATTCCCCAGGGTTCTATTTCAGAAGTTCTAAATCATGGCGGGTAACCTCCAACTCTTCATTGTACTTGTACTGTGACATGAATTCATGGGCAACATCCTCCCAACTATGGATTCTAGACTCCTCGAGAGATAAGATCCAGTGAAGACCATTGTCCTTCAAAGTTTATTGGAACATTTGGGCCATTATTTTCTCGAAGGATCCTAGGAGAGTCATGGGTCTGTGGTAATTTTGAAGATGAACAATTAGGGGTCCACTTCCCCCAAACTTCTTAATGTTGGTCATCTTAAACTTTTTCGACGGCCTCGCTTTAGGATAGGGAGACATATGGGTATAATCCATGTAGTTCCCAGATATTCAGACTTAGTTGAGCTTCTTGGTCGACATCTTGAGGTCTTCGTTGACCTTGTTAAACTCTTCTTCCTTTGGATCAACGGTTACTGGTAGGTTAGCCCATGGCTGGGCAAGATTTGGCATAGGGAGTTGGGCTGGCGGCGGTCCATTAGCAAGAGGAGCACGTGTAACATGTTGATATTCCTCGGGGACCCAAATAAGCTCGTGTGAGGGCAGAACCATAGCATGAGGGAAGAGGACCTCGGGATCTTTCAAAACAGGGAGCCAGTTTTATTGCATCTCATAAACCTCGATTTGAAGGTCATTAAACTTGACAGTGAGTTGGTCTAGGACCGTCAAATCATCTAGACGCACATTCGGTACTTGATCTGTATCCTCCATGAAAAGCGGATGAAGGTGAATTTTGGACTCGAAAGAAGTAGTGAGGGAACTGATGGAGCCTCCGGGCAGTTCGATGGAAGAACGAAGCTAATAGGAAGCCAGACCAAGGGTCATGTATGAGATCGACCCGAGGAGGAGAAAAATTTAAATTTATTTTCGAAAGAGAAAAGGGGAAAACTGTTGTTGAAAAGGGAGGAAAATATTTTTGACATTTTTTTTTGGAAAATATAAGGACAAAAATATTTTTGGGTAAAAACGAGGAAAAATATTTGTGGTATAAGGAATTAAAAATGCTTTTGGTATTTTGACAAAAGAAGGAAAAAAGGTTTTTGACACTTTTGTTAAAGGAAGAGGAAAAATGAGAAAGAGGTCTCAGCATGATTATTATTAGTATTATTATGTTCTTACTTGTATTAGGTTTACCTAAATGCAAAAGGAAATGCCGGACGGGATCTGAGCCTGGGAAATTGGGTTTCAAAATATGTAAAAATAATGTTGGACTTGTCGCCAGGCTCATGGACAAGGTCTCATTTAAAAAAAAGACAAAAACACACAAAGATTTGAGGGGTATGCCGACCTGTTATTTCGACAGAGTTCCAGGTTAAAATCGACAAACTAAATATGAGTGTCCTAGGTTTGACACATATATGAGGTTTATGACGCTATTGGGTTAATTGGAAGGGTTCCCCCTTTAGCATGACTTTCACAATATACGTGTTGCTTTTGAGGGAATCGATTCTTGTGGACAAGCAATTTGATATACCTGAGTGTACATAAATTACCTCACTATATACCTCGTGGGAACAGTACGTGTGAGAGAGAATTTGATATACTCAATGTACGTGAATGAGTTCCCTACGATATATCTCCCGTCATGACTTCGGTCTAATGGTACGATGCGGGGGGAAATGTTCAATATATGGCGAAGTTACTAGGCGAATGGAAGGTGAGAGTCATATCACCTAGGCTAACTGTGACATTTTGGACTAGCGCCTATCACGAAGTGACCCCCTAGTTACGGGACAAAATTTAGTCAATAGTCATGCTCTTTGGTGATGTAGTGTGCAAAAATGCATGATTATTGATTAATATATTATGGAGAGAGTATCTTTATTTGGTATGACGAGCATTATACTAAGCATGGAATAATGTACAAGTATAAAAAATGAATCGAACATGGAGCATGAAGATTATACTAAGTATGGATATGTGAGAGTGAGTGATGTGAATCTCTACGAGTGAGTGTGTAGTAGTGAACCTAAGCACGGAACAACTACAAGTGGTGTGTGACAAGTGTGAGTAAGCATGGATATATACAAATGTGACAAGTGGAGGTGTGCGTTAGTGACACCTAATCATGGATATTCTAAGTGTGTGAAATATGTGGATATAAGTGATCCTAGGTGCATGTAGTATGAAGTGTACGTGGAGAGTATCTATAAGTGTGTGAGTGAGTAGTGATATAAGCATGAGGTATATATGTGTAAGGAATAATAGATGGAAAAAAGGGGAACATACAGGTAGGTGCATACGCATGATAAATGAACTTTTCTATATATTTCGTTGTTGCTTGAAAGTCCTCTAATCAAAACCTCAATTACCTTCAAAAATATAACATCAAACTAAAGTGTAGCGGTAAGTAAGGGAATCAATCCAATTCAAAGGGGTAAAGCGAGGGGAAAATAATTGTAATTCACTTTTATTTTCTTTTGGGGAATTTTACTTTTTCCATTTTTTTTAGCTTTTCAAATATTGAAACAATTTTGGGTGAGATGAAGTGAAATAACACTAACTAAATCAAAGATCTAAACAAGTAACTAAAAAGTTACAAAAAAGTAATGAACAAAGTCTAACACTAAAATAAGAGAATAAGTGAGGAAGTAAATGTGAGAACAATCAAGGAATGGGATTATACCATAATTTCTAGTTAATCTATTTAATTAATTTATTCAAATTTAACTTCCCAAATTAGTATTAAAATTACAAATCAACTCTCGTTGCCAATGTAATTTTAAAAATAATCTTTTAGAGAATTAAATTTACAATCCTACAGCTCACAAAACGTAGATCTAAACATCATGAACAAATCACCCGCCATGATCGATTTACTAAATTAGTTTAAATCATAAAAATATGATTAGAGCTCAAATTCAAAGAAATAATTTCACATTTTAGAAAAACCTATCTCTAGTTCGATTCTAAGATGGAAATTAAGACTAGAATCTTGATTTTCTCTCGAAAATCATGTACCATCTCTCGAGGCGTAAATTAAAAATAAGATTGCGAAATTAATCATCAAAGGGAATTTTAATTTAATTAAACTAATTAAATCCGAATAACATCAAATTAATGGATAATCCCACCCCTTGAAAGGGGATTTAGCCTAACATCATATTAAACATGAAAATCAAATAAACTAGGCAATTAAAATAAAAGTAGAGAAAAGAACAATCAAACCAAATCTCTTTGAGTGAAATTGAACTCCAATCCTTGAATTTGAAGCATAAACCACTTTAATTGAGCATCCAATCGATTTGGATTATAAGTCCCACTCAATTAAAATTCTCACAAATTTATCACTCACTAATCTCTAACAAAATAATAATAATAATAATAATAATAATAATAAGACTATTTACAAAATGTAGTTTATCCTAATTTATTTTCTACACTAAACTATCTCTCTTCTTCTCCAAGTCTCTCTTCATAACTTTAAATGGTCTTCAGTCTTCATTTGTAGTGGGCAATAGAGCAAGGGTAATTTTGGGAAAGTGCATGTGGGCATGGAAATGGTGAGGTGAGGGTTAAAATGTGCATGGGGTTTGGGAGGTAATACAAATCTGATTTGGTTTAGAGGGTATAATAGGAAGACAAGAGGGAAAGGTGAGTTAAAAGGTGTTAGGGGCATTTTGGAAAAAGGGGTTAAAAGAGGTTAAGTGAACATGTGGGTTAATTGGTTTATTCTTTGGTTTTTTTTTGGCTGGTTTTGTTAACAGGTGGGAGATAAAATTGTGGCTTGGGTGTGAAAATGGGACATGGGTTTGTTGGACCCGATTTTGGGTATGGATTGGTTTGTAATGAGATCGAAAGGTCGAAATGGAAGGCGGGTTCGGGTTTGATAGGCCCGGCCAAAAATGAGTTTGAGGGGTCACAAATAAGAGGTGGGTTTGGGTTTCTGGTGTTCGGGTTAAAGGTTTGGAGCTATAGGGTAGGAATGGGTAGGTGGTCTCGGATCGGAGATGGTGGCTGGATTAGCGATTTAAGGGGATGGGTCACCGCCGAGTTCGGGTTTTGGGTTGCTGAGCGCGTACCGGCGGCAGGTTCGGTCATGTGGGTTTCGCCGGTCGAGGACGGGACAGGGGGCTGAGAGGTGGTTTTATGTGGAGGTGTTAATGGTGGTAGAGGATAGTGGTTGTAGAGGGTAAAGAGATGTGGGGATGGTTGGGTTGAAGGATTGGTTTGGATATGGAGGTTTAGGAGACTTAATAGAGTGGTGAGGAAGATGAGGTGGGGTTGCTTTGGTGTAGTGGGGGTGTAGAGTGTTAGTGTGAGGGTGAGTGAGGGGTTTAGAAGTGTTAGTGTGCAGGTGAGTGTATGGTATGATTGTGTTTAATTGTGACACCTAAACAGAAACACAAATAAAACTAACAAAACTAAAAATCTAAAAAAAAAATCCTACTCTAATAATAAAATAATGACTCAATTAAAAAAATGAAACTAAAAAAGAAATAAAAATAAAAATCTATTAAAACTAAAATTAAAATCCTAAAAAGAAAATGTAAAATCTAATAAAACTAAAAATAAATGAATTCCTAAAAAAATAATCCTAATAAAATAAGACTAGAAACTAATAAAAATAAAAATAAAATAAAAATACACTAATTAAAAAGAAATATAGAAATAGAAAATAAAATTTAGAAAATTCTAAATAAATCAAAAATAAATCCTAAAAATAAAACGACTCAAACTAAAAATCTAAGAAAAATCTAAAAAACATAAACTAAACACACATGGTGTACGGGGTATGTTTTGGCTCGGGTATGGTTATGGGGAAGGGAAATTAGCTCCATTTGATTCACATTTGCCTCGAAATATAGCTTTTGATACAGCAACTGCAACCAAGCCTGCACAGTAAATAATTATGCACATAAGACCCAAATTGCCGAGAATTAACAACTAAAATACATTTATTCAGGGTATAAAATGTACACTTTTGTGTGCTTATCAATGCATAGAAGCAGAAGAATAAAACACCCATGCAAATAGAGTCTATCCCTCTTATGAAAAAAAGGTCCCCAACGAAGTCGCCACTATGACCATCCCTAGAATCACCTCATCTCCTCCTCCTACACAGGGGCATGGGGGAAAGAAGGGGGAGAAAATGATCTTATGCCCTCTCTTACACTCTAGGATCACTTCGGCCGTCGTCGGCGTATGGTGAATGTAAAGATATGGAGTCGCTAGCCTATTTTTGCATAAAACAGGAAAAAGGACATGCCTTTACTTCGAGAGAGCTGCATTAAAGACAAACTGATACTTACGAAACCAATAGTTCAAAGGTTCGAGGGCTAAGTTACGGAATGGAAAGGTGTTAGGCACCCATCCCTCCCTTTCGATCTCTCATGGGCTTATGTTATTGTTTTACTTTATTTCTCCATGGAGCGTGTGCGCGCGTATATATTATTGAGATTGGAATTGAGCTACTCATACCATGGGAGAGATAGAGTGCGTCATCCATAGGAATATTCCTAAAAATAATACTAAAAATATAATTTATGTGTTTATCGTGATAATGATCGTTATAATGAAACGATAATATATGTTGGATAAAACACTTCTAAGGATCACGAACATAGTATGTATTAAAATAATGCAAGAATATAATAAATGCGGCAATGGAAAATATGGGAAAATAGAAAATTATGAAATTATAAAGTTGGACTCGAGTCTCAAATTTTAGTCTGAAATGCCTATGTATCCTATAAAGGCGTCAAAGTCCACGTAGTTTGCATGCGGCATAAGGGTGGGGTTTATCCCATAAATTCGAACGGGTTTTT